>JAFJTR010000002.1:555835-932711 GCA_022559985.1 Parastagonospora avenae f. sp. tritici 18332-5
AGAGAACACACACACACACACACACACACACACACACACACACACACACACACACACACACACACACACACACACACACACACACACACACACACACACACACATACACACACTGAAATCTATATAGCAGCCTTGAAGTCTCTAAGAACCATACCTTCTCCATATCTCAGAAACACTATCTCATGTCTGCAACCGACCAACCCCACGCCTTCTCCCCGCCGACGCCACGCCAACCCCATCTCCCCCTCCCCTCTTCACAATCGAATACCGCCACGAATAGCACTCATCCTCACAAATCAGAGGCTCCACCACAGACCGCGAGTTCTAGGAAACCATCGTGCAGAAAACCGCCACTGACGACCCCACCTTCCGTTCCTTTGATAAACGACGCGTATAAAACCGAACTTACCAAGGCAGTGATGATGGAGGTTGAGAATAGGGATTATCATTATGGTGGGCATAGGGATAGTGTGCGGGGGCATTATTTTGACCGGATATGTAAGCGTGGTGAGGTGGGATGAGTTGGGAGGGAGACTACTGTCGGGGATAGTGAGGAGGAAGTTGATGGAGAATGGGTATAGGGAGGAGGCATTTTAGAGCAGAAGATGGAGGAGTTAGGCGATGTGGAGCCTTTGTGATCTCATTCTGTGGCTAGACAGAAGAATGAGTCCTCGGTTTTCAGAGATACTTTGTCCGCACCTGAGAGAGCTTCAGTGGAGTCCAACGTGTACGTGTGAAAAAAATGTAACGTGTTCATCTCGTCAGATTGAGATTTTTGGAGCGCCGTGTAGCCCTCAGCATATCGTCAAGTCTCAAACGTGTGATCAAGAAGCTTGAAATGTTCAGAGTATGGTTATCCTCCGGCTTATCCTTGGGCCTTAAAAGCTTAAGTACCTCCTACTGTTGTATGAAAATACACGGGAGCAAACTTATACAGAAACGGAGTGAGTGTGACGTGCGTGCATTGCTCTCTCTCTGCCCCTGGCTGATCGTATCTCGTGCGTAGCCTTTGATAAGTACAGATCGGTGGACAGCATGGATAGTAGTATCGATATATATTAACACTTAATATTAACAGGCTTTGATCCCATCACTCTCTTGACAATAACATTCACAGATGGCGAGTTGAATTTGAGAAGGCCCTGAATAAGTGCTGCGTCACGTTTCATTGCTTCAAGCCCCTACATGCCATTATGACTATACGCCATGTGACAGCAAGTCCTACGCACCATTCCCCAAGAAAGCACGATACGATCAAACTCCGCGTGCCTCCACCCTCCCCTTTTCAAATATATGTCTTACTCCCCCCCTCCACCGTCTCCTTAACCCCCTTCAACGGCTCCAACGGCACCGGACTAGAATACAATCCAGGCACCCTGGCCGCCAAATACACGTCCTCGCACCACTTGGCCTCCGCCCTCTTCGCCTCACCCTTCATCTCAAAATACTTGCGCGCCACCACCAGCGGCGTCAGACTGCCAAATTTCGCCGCATACCCCGTGACCGCGCGGCAATTATACGGCACGCTGCGGCAAATGCTGTCTGCGTAGCCGCCGAGCTGGCGGTCCCACATGACCAGCTGTTTGAGCTCGAGCTGCCGGTGCTGGCGCAGGAGTTTGAATGTGTTGGATTGCAGGATCAGCATGCTCATCCAGTAGATTAGGTAGCAGATGCCCGCGCCGAAGTAGTGGAAGGAGAAGACGGGGTCGAAGACGCGGTCGGCGCAGATGTCGAGGAAGGTGGGGAAGGTGGAGAGCGGGACCATGTCGTAGCGCGGGCCGTTTTTCTCAAAGTTGGAGAGCCAGGTGAAGGCAAGGCTGGCGAGGGCTTCCGAGTCGCTGATTAGGGAGGTGAGTTCTGAAGGGGAGGGGATGCTTTTGAAGAGCGTGTCGGTGCGCTCGAGGAGCCGCGGGATGCCGATGCAGACGTCGAGGAGGGCGACGTAGGGGTCGAAGCGGGCGGCTTTGACGGTGACGGCTAGCCATTCGGGACTGTCGAGCATGGATGCTTTGCGCATGTGGTAGCCGATGCTTAGCTGGGGTTGTTAGACATTGTTCACGGGACTGAGATGAGTGAACTTACTGAGTTATACCGTATGGCATGATATATCTGCAGGCTCAATCTGCTCTGAAAAGAAGACGGACCGCGCTGTTTCAAAAGATGTAGGAGACCCTGAACATGGTAGAAGAACCCGTGACCTTGTGTGATGCCAACAAACACTTCATACAGAGTGAGTAGGTATGTCGATAGTAGTGTTTCATCCTTCACAGCCGTGGCTGGATCTTGGATTGCTTTGAGCATCTGACTCAAAGCTGTGCCGTATAGTGAACGCGAGCGATTAATCAGGGGATGATTTCTGTTGTTCACGGCGAGCTGTGCGGCAGACACCGCATCTACGGCAGCAAGCAGGACTTCACTGTTTGCAGGCAGAGTGGGCAAGGCCAGCATCAATGCCGAAGGCGGAGGAAGCGCCGGACCATCTGCAGTGGGGAGGTACAGTGCAATGAAGGTGCCAACATGTTGGATGCGGTCCGCAGCAATCGAGCTGACACGTTTTGGCAGCGTCGTATCGACGGGTATCTCTTCCGCGGAAGAGCGGCGAGATATCGCCTGTGAGCTTCCAGTCGACGTTGTAGTAGTGGTGGTCGGACTATGATTCGCATATTTATATCGACTTTCGTCCTCTTTGATAAGTTCCGGTTTATCAGTCTGCTGGTCGAATCTGTGAAGGATGAAAGACTGGGTCGGCCGGTAACCGGGACACTTGGTCCCACGCCTTACACAGATGTTGCATTCCGGTTTCGTCTCATCACATCGCACCTTTCTCTGCACGCGACAGCATTAGTGCTTCGGTCAGATGTATATTGGTGGCTTGCCGAGCTCGCGTACCTTTCTGCACTCAAAACAGCCTGTGGATCTCTTCGGCATGGTCAAGCGAAGTGCGGGGCGTCGATCACACGCAGCGTCGCAGCCAGGCGCTCAAAGGCGTCGACGTGTGGAAGTCGGGGGACTGCTTCCTGATGGCGGGCATACGATGGGTATATGTCATTGCTAGTTTTGTGGACGCAGGGCATGTGAAGAGGATCGAGGATAGCTGCGGGCACAGCCGCTAGACGTGTCGTGACAGGGCCAAGCAACGACCTTGTATCCAAAGGGTGGCCAATGGCTGTCAACGGGTCTAGAGCCTTAAACTTTAGTTCTGTGATTGCGTCTGCACGCTGAGGCCAGTTGGGAAAGTCCGATGCAGGTTGAAATGCCGAATCATGCCACGCCGGTCTTTGCGATGAACACCGGCGATCTGTCTCATCTACAGAGCAGTTGCTCCGGAAATTTGTTGAATTTCCAGTATGGAAGATGGCATGGTGACGAGAGCTTGGATTTGTTCGCCGTTTTCACTGCATGGTCCAGGGGTACAAAGAGAGCGGGAAGTACTCCGCATCCACGGGTCGCCGAGCAGAAACGCCACTCTCACAGCTTACCAACTGAAGACCCATGGGCAAAGTGACGGACAGAATGTTCTTAAGACTGTAGAAACGTATGTCAAGGCAAGTATGATTAAGGCTGACTTGCCGTTTGAATGTCGAGCATGTCGCGACGTTCATAAGCCGGTGCATGATCGACGACACGTCCGCAGCTTTTATGCAAGACGCACTCAAAGCAGATCATCCGAAAATCCTTCCACATCCACGACAACTCGCTTTTAATGCTCTTCCATCACATCATTCTATTGACCGTAATCTTACAGCACGTATGGTGTGATTCTAGGTATTGAGTTTACTGCGCGGCGGCTTCGCTTATGCAACCCTGCGAAAGGGACGGTGATCATCGAGTGCACAGCATCAAGTCTATTGGATGGCTGATTGAGACAAGTCCACACGGTTGCATTAGGATTGTAGGCGGCGCAGTTCGAGTAACGATCCAGTGAATAGGTGGCGTTGATCGAAATGCTTATTTGCACGTCAAATGCATGATAGCTTCGGAAGAGTAGCAGAGTGATGAGCTTGATGATTGGGCCTGCGAGATGGTCTGATTGCATCACGTGAGACTTGAAACATAGGAGAAGTGATATGTGATGTATTACTTGCATGCCAATTCCTGTTAATACATATTCCTATTCCGCATGCGCATGGTGAAGCCCTGAAGACCAACGTTGTCCTCGTTCCTTCGCGATGAACCCTGCTGATGCCGTATGGATCGAAATTCCATCTCAACCCTAAACGCCTTGCTACTGGAGCACATTTCTGTCATCTCATATGCGCTAAGCTGAGAGCTGCGAGCTCAAATAAGCCTGCTCGACCCTGTTCTGCTTTCATCGAGTGTTGGCCGGCGTGAAGCCTGCGTCTGTCATCTCTGTGTCTCCGTTCTGCGGCGCACTTGATGGAGGGGGCGGCTGAGCTCCCGAGTAGGCTCGTTGCCGTCCTGTTACCTCGGCGTCGTTCTCAGCCGCAGGGGTAGGTCGCTGCTCATCATATGCGGGATCGAAGTACTGCCTAGCAGGTTCCGGCGCCCGACTCAACGATGGTTGTAGGGGTGGAAGCGAATTCAGTGGAGGTAGAACGGGCGCGCCATTGACGGCATGTGGAGATGTGCCTGGTGCGCCGATAGTGCTGAAGTAGTTACCCGATACGCGTCCTGGATCTGGTGTGCTTTGCGCACTGCTCATGAGGTTACCCTGCAGGACACTCTGATGTCCGCCGACGGCTCCAGCGGGCGGCGTGCCCTTGCGGTTGTGGCTCCTCTTACTCCTCAGCGGCTTGTCGGTAGGTGTGGGCGGCGGCGAGCTACTACGGTCGCTGTCATCGATATTGTACTCCATGTGCTTGTTGAGTTGCTCGAGAAGGAAGGCACGCTCTAGACGCATTTTCTGCACGCCCCGGTTCAAGCGCAGGATGCGTTGGCGGGTCGAGTCGTTGGACTCTTCGATGTCGTTGATGCGGCGACGGATGTCAATGCATTTACGGTAGTATGCGCCTTCGACCGACGGAGGGAGGTCTTTCTGTGAGTGCGCACGTGCTGCTGTGAGGGTTGTTAGTCGTGATATTCAGTTCAAGCGTGGACGCAGATGCGACACGCAGGGGAGTGAACGATCAAGTGGCAGAGCAACGTACGTTGTTGAGGCGCCATCTTGGACTGGGGTAACAATGTCGCAGACTAATGTGGGCCGATGGGAGAGGACACAAGTTGGCGTTGAGCTGGCTGGGTGGCAGGCGCAAGTCTGGGAGAATTGTGGTGTGGAGGTGAGATCGCCCGACGCGGTGATGCTTGAGCTCGACGCGCTGGTAGCGCCGAGGATCTCCCGAGCCGAGTGAACCACGAAGTTGAGTCGCTCCTGCCTGTCTCACGACCATGTGCAGTTCATTCGCTTGAACAGTGTACTGATAACTCCACCAGCAAAATTTCTGCCAAAGTTTAAGACAGCGTATAGAATGGACACGCTCACCCTAGAATACAAAGCTCGTGAGCACAGCCACAGGGCCTTCATGGGAATGTCGATCCGGTGGCTAGGTAAGTCTATTTTCAGGATACGCAGCAAAAGCATGGCACAGGAAGCGCAACTGGCAGTCCTTGCTGATTTGGCCATACAAAGGGCAGCAGACACGGCGCATAAGTGGTGATTGTAGGCAAAGAGGGATGGATTGAGGATATGTAGCCACTCTCCGAAGAGCTTAGCAAGAGAAAGTAACCAGTACGGCCAAAGTGTACCTCCAGGCAACCCAATAAGTCAATCCCGCTTCATCACTCATCGCAGCCGTTTCGGAGCCGTGTCGCCGTCATCATGTGTATCTTATCCAAACACCAAAAGCACTAGTCCTTTACTTCTGCATCATGAGCTGGACGAACTCGTTGTCTGCGTCGATGTTAGCTATATCTCTTGCTATGAATTATGAGCTTCTCACAATCAATGCGGCCGTCACCGTCCTGGTCAGCCTCCCGGATCATCTCGTCAACCTCATCGTCGGTCAGCTTCTCGCCGATAGAGGTCATGACATGGCGGAGCTCGGCAGCAGAGATGAAGCCGTTGTTGTCGCGGTCGAAGACCTTGAAAGCTTCACGGATCTCCTCCTCGGAGTCGGTGTCCTTCATCTTGCGGGCCATCATTGTGAGGAATTCTGCTTCTGTTAACAACTTGCTTGCCGGCGCTGCTGTGGGCAGTTTGCGCACCTGGGAAGTCAATGGTGCCGTTGTTGTCGGCATCAACCTCGTTGATCATGTCCTGGAGCTCAGACTCGCTGGGGTTCTGGCCGAGCGAGCGCATAACGGTGCCGAGCTCCTTGGTGGTAATCTGGCCTGTATCGCGCCGTCGTCAGTCACTGAATCCTGTACATGTGTTGTGGTGACGCGGCTGGCCGCAGGCACGGTGGGGCACCCTGGCCGCCAGCCTTCAACTTGAACGGCAGTTGCGAAGCTGCTTCTGAGTTGAGGGATGAGGGGAAACGTGTCGTTTTCGCTTGCGAACATGATGCTGGGAGTGGGCACTAACCATCGCCATCCTTGTCCTGTTGCGAAAGTGGTCAGTACTCTGTTTGGACAAAAGAGGCATCTAAACAGCGCTAGGCAGCAAGACGGCAGGCGCGAAGAGGAGGGTACTTACGAACAGGGAGAAGGCCTCCTTGAACTCGGAGACTTGCTCCTCGGTAAGAGAATCAGCCTGCAGCGTCGTGTCAGTTGTGCGCGGCAATGGGTGGTGAGGCTATCATGATGTTTTGCAGGGCGGGGTATGGAAACAGGACGACAGCGCGGGGTCGGACGCACCATGTCTGATGTGTGGGGGTGTGAGAGGTGACGGGTGGAAGTCTGGCAGCGGACTCGTTGGGAAAGCGACTGAGGAGCGCTTTTTAGGTGCAGTGGGTGTGGAGAGTGAAGGGAGCGTGCAGGTGTTTGCGGCTGGAGACTTAGTGGTGGAGCAGCTGGGCAGGGCACTGGTGTCAGACTGGTGCTTAGCGCAGCCCTGATGTTGGGAAGGGGCTCATTAGGCCCAACGCAGGAAGGCGCGATCCGCGATCCGCTCTGGCCGCACCTGGCATCACTGACTTGCGGCTCATTCATGCCATAAGTCGGCTATCCACCATTTGCAGAGTCACAGCCCCCACGCGTGCCCTACGACTCCCTCAGGCTTCATTCTATCATGATATAGCGCCCTGAGGCTCGCCAATCCAGCATGTGGCGGGACCGGACCAACCTGTAGGCTCCAGCTGCATGCGACACCCTGGCCAGACCTCGCTGACGTAGCCATGTAGCTTCATATCCTACCGCCAGTCGTATTCGCACCACCCTCAGAAGAAGACGCGGTATGGTGGACCAAGCTCCAATGGCTTCGGCGACGACCGGCGCATGCCCGAGGAGCGCCAAGGGCTCATGTCTGCGGGTGCCTACGAGGACGACGGCGATGCGGTGATTGAGATGGACCTGCTACCTCCGCGATGGCTCGACGTGCAGGACGAGATCACCGAGCAGCTCGCCCAGATAGCGAAGCAGACACGCAAGCTCGATCAGCTGCACCAGAAACACGTGCTTCCCGGTTTTGACGACGAAGATGTTAAGAAACGCGAGGAGCGGGAGATTGAGCTACTCACGCAGGACATCACGAAGAACTTTGTCAGGTGTCAATCGGCAATCAAGCGCATAGACACAATGGTGCGCGAAGCAAAACAGCAGGGCAACATCAACCAGGGCGAGGAAACCATGGCCAAGAACTTGAAGATATCTCTCGCATCACGAGTCAGCGAAGTGAGCGCAATGTTCCGCAAGAAGCAGTCGGCGTATCTGAAGAGTGAGTGGTACCTAATGCTTTTGTGAATGGCGCCGCTGACATGGCCAGAAATCCGCGATCTCGGTGGCTTCGCCTCGCCCTTCCGCTCCGCAACTCCCGTGCAGAATCCCTACAACGACCCGGCCATGCAGGAATCAGACGCCGATCGCTCCTTCTCACAGGCCACGCTTCTACAAGCCAAACAGCAGCGCCAGCGACACGATCCCAACGAGTCCCTCATTGCCCAGCGCGAGCACGAGATCGAACAGATCGCACAAGGCATCATAGAGCTTGCAGGCATCTTCCAAGAGCTGCAGAACATGGTCATTGACCAGGGCACTATGCTCGATCGCATTGACTATAACGTCGAGCGTGTTAATAGAGACGTAAAAGAGGCGGACAAGGAACTGAAGGTGGCTTCAGGATACCAGAAGCGGAGCATCAAGAGGAAGATCATGTTACTCTTGGCCATTTTGATCGCCGGAGTCTTCATACTCCTGTCGCTGAAGCTTAGTCGCAAGGGCGGGGATTCCTCGGCGCCGGCCGCCCCAGCAATCCCCGACTTACCGCCTGGGGCCAGACTACAGACCCGGCGGGCATCGGCCTCCTCTAGAACAAGTCGCAGCTGGTACCGACGGAAAAGAAGACTATGGGATACACCAGGGGACGATCCGCCATATTCTCAAGGTATTGTACAGTTATAGACTACTTACTAATAAAGTCTTACCCCATATGAATTCTTACGTGTCTCTCCTCGAGATGGTGCCGCTGATAACGACAGTGATGATTTTCCTGCGGGTGCCATCATACTCTGGTTCTTGTGAAGTAGAGGACAACGTCATTCCGAACGAATGAGGAAAACGCTGAAAACTCGCCGCGTTCCAATGATCTTCAAGGAAGGCACCACCCTTGCCCAGCGCACTTATTGAAAGAAATCACTTCCTCATCGCGTCGGCAGCGCGCTTCTTTATTTCTGCAAACGTCATGCTGACAATCAAAAAAAGGCGAACAGCTTCACTTAGAGCGCATCTCATGTTCCAAGGCGTCTTTTAATTCTCCACAACAGTACACTCGCAGCTACCACTCACAACAATTTTCCTGGACATCATTCTAACACCCTACATTCTCCGCGCACGTTCGGATTTAGTCCAGATTCCTCCGACAATGGTCGAAGTAAAGGATTTGACATCTCCGGCGTACGCAGCCAGAAACCCGGAACGTTGGCGCCTCCCAAACACCATCACGAAATCGATCTGTCTTCTCGCTGGTCGCGAAGCCAGCGCTTCACTCCGCATTACACTTGGAAGGCATGATGCTGCGAATGCAGCGCACGAAGCCAATTGCTACAAGCCGTTTACATACTGGGACTGGCATGGTGTAGCATCAGATGACACTTATGCGCGGGAATACAAAAGACACCGCATTTGGCAGCACTATGGAGGTTTTGAGATTCATGGGACAGCTCATAGGTATCCGACTCCAAAAGAGAGGTGGAGAGTAAGATCATTGACCCTAAATCGGTGAAGAGAATTCCCGTCGCGCATTGGATGAATATAAATGATCTCCATTTGTATGTCCATTGTCACCCTGGATGTTCCGAGTTATATGCTAATTTATGAGATTAGGATCCATAGAAACCTCTATGAGCTCACCGACTGAGACCTTAGCGACGCACCGACTAGGAGAGTAGGAGTGGCACATCCTTGGGCCCTTCTTCTCGAGCGGGATGCGGACTCCCTGGAACATTTCCTATCCGAACTCAAATGGCTGGGCATCCCAGACTTTCGCGATTCGACTGATATATTTGCCCTAGAGCTTGTTCGGAAACGCTGCAGGAAACTTCAGACGCTATCGATACGAGGGAAACAGTCGGAAGGCAAGCCAGTGAATTCTCACGACTACATCTGCAAGTTGCCATACATGATCGCGACGTATGTTCCGAAAAGCGTCACGACACTCGAGCTTGGATTTTCATTCCCGTACCTCGACCACCTCGCCAGTGTTTTGAAACATAGCAAATCGCCTATCAGGTGCATAGGCATTGACTTCGGGGTCTGGGTTTAAGAACATCCAAAGAATCCTACTGCCACGAACGAACTTAGAAGGGACGTCATCAAGGAGGCTGCTACACTTGCAGCACAAAAGGCTCGCTTCGAAGCCTACGAGAAAGCGCACGACGAAACACTTGGAGCTGGAGAGAAGTCGATTCTACAAGAGTCTCAATCTGGCCAAGATCAGGAACAAGACTCCTTCGAGCACGCAAAACACGCCTTCGAGCACGACTTTTATGCTCAGGAGAGCGGTTCGGTGCCTATCTCTCTCGCACAATCTGGGGGCTCGAAGTTTAGGTTTGAGAAGGTCGGCCATCATGAAGACTTGGTCAACTATGTCAAATTCACGGATGATAGCACATTACCTGGGATGCTGAGCGGACTTCATCAATTCGGCAGAGCGCATAAGCATATTGATCTCTTCAGATCGAAGCCCGAGTGGCAAGAGAAGAGCTTGGATCTTGTGCATCCGGCTGCATTGGTACAGGCTGGAGCGCCTTCAGACGCAAATTCCATGTCTGGAGTCTACCAGTGGCTCAACAGCACATTCAAATGGCGACCAGTATTCGATTGGGACAGCTTCATTGGTCCAAATCCGAAGGGTTCTCACAAAGCCTTACTTCAATGATGGAACCTCGACCCAAGGCTAAAACCAGAACAACTCCTCGACAGAATCTCAACACAATTCGGCCTTCTCACGGAAGCCAATATACCACTCCACATCCTCCTCGGCCGCCGTCACACAGACAAACCAAGCATATACTGGGGCACACCCACCTCCCCTCCATCCTCCATGGAAAAATACCTCAGAACACCCTTCGAATTCAACCTAAAAGCCATCGCCCCCCTCATCTCCATCCTTTCAATAATGTACGACCTCCGCAGCCCACTTCCCACCAACACCCCCCCTCCCTCCCTCTCAACCGCAACCTGCCCGCGCCCAATCTGCCCATGGCTCGTACCCTGCCCCTTCCCCCTCCATCCAACATGGCCCACTTCGACTCTCACCGCCTCCTACACCAAGCAAAAAATGGCGAACGCCAAACCCATCAAAATGTCCGACCCGAGCCTGCCTGACCTCGCGCCCAACACACCTTATCTACCACACACAGGCCATCTGTCCCATTATCCCGAAGACGAAGACACCCTTCACATCGCGAGTAGGAACGCAGCTTTCGCCCGGGAAGCCATCACGTGGCAAAAGTTCTGCGCCGAGTACGCGCCGCTATTTACGGCGCTGGATACGCTGAATGTGCGCATGTCGAAGGTGTTTGATGGGATGGGGAGTATCAAGCTTGCGGGGTCGTTGGATGGGGAGAAGGGGTGGTGGATGAGGGCCTGGGCGGATGAGAGTAAGCTCGCGCTGGGGTGGAGTGTGAGGGGTGGGGAGTTGTTGGGAGATGAAGAGGAGGATGGCGGGGGCGGGGAGTTTGTTGGGAGGTGTTGGGTTAGGCGGGAGGAGGATATGGTGATGAAGAAGGAGGAGGTGCAAAAGAAAGAGGAGGTGCAAGAGATGGGAAGAGGGAAGAGGAAGAGAGGAGCTTTGAAGAGAGAAATGGAACTCGTAAACGAGCCATGGGGAGATGGATGCTTTCGGCGACGCGAACATGGACATGGACGTTTTCCGAGCACCCTACCCAGACGAAGCAGTCATGGACTTCGACGAAGCGCCTGACTACGATACGCACTACACTGACCCCTACGCCCTCGAACGCGGTGAAGAATCCGTCGATGACCCGGCATTATCAGACGCCGAAATGGCCAGCGGCGATATTGAGGAAAATGATAAAGAAGAGTTGCACAAGGCTGTGGATCGCGCTGTTGAAGCTGCAGAACTTGTTAAGCGGCTGGAGGCGAGTGATACGTCTGCTCCGAAAACGGTGACGGAGTTGGAGAAAAGACTGAAGAAGGTGTATGGGAAGAGGGTAGGGAGGGTTGCGAGACATGCGTGGTTGCAGAGGATGAGGGGGTATGTGAAAGATTTGGGGTTAGATGAAGCAGGTGGGATCGATGTCCTCCGGACAACGAGGGCGCAGTTGCAAGCTAGGCTGGCACACTTTAGACCGGAGGATGTGTTTGTGGAAGATGATGGAATGAAGAACGGTATTGGGCTTGTGAAGCAGGATAGAAACTTCGCGGCTGAAGAGCTTGAGAAACGCGGAGGTCCTGAAAATGACCATCGAGATGGTGCGGGCGAAGACATGCAAGAGCCAGAAGGGCTTGAGGAACTTGGAGATCCCGACAGAGGCTATCCAGACGTTGTAGGGGAAGAGACCTACGAGTTGGACGGGCTTGGCAGCTTATTTGGTTCGGACGCAGGTCATCCCGATGAGTAGCCAGATAACGAGGACGACGAGGACGGCGATTTCTACGGACGCCCTTCGCCAGCGACACACGTTGAGCCAGTGAATGTTGTGGATCCAAATCCTCCACACACCGCCAGGCAGGTTGGAACGCAGATGATCCCTAATCTTGACGATATCCTCTCAACACTTCAAATGCACGGCGGTGCACTTACACATCCTCACCCACCACAGCATTCCAGCAATGACCCATCTCACGAAGTCCGGCAATCCACTGAAGTCTCCGAGACCCAATCTACTGTAACACAGCTAGGCTCTACGACCGTTGAGAGAACGACTACTGCCCAAATTAAGACTGAAAGTGTACCTGCACCGAGCATTTCAGGTATTGGTGTAGGTCAGGCAGCGCAGCCCGGGGCAGTGCAAGGTCTACCGAAAGGAAAGCTGTACTCTTCGCCACTACCGAAATCTAGGTCTGAGATTACACTGCACGAGTCGCCGAAGCTGGGGGAGTTAGAGGGATCGAAGAAGAGAAGTGCTGAGTCTGACAAGGGCGTTCAGGAAACGAGGAAGGTTGCGCGCGGACCAGAGCGAGAAGATGCGCAGAATGAGGAGTCAGATGTTCCGCCGGGGAAGAAGTCTGGTGAGAAGCAAGGGGAAGAACCGAGCACATCCATGGCAACAGTGAAGAAGCCAGTTGTCTCGCCAAAAGGGCCAGCTGCTCCGCCGGAAAAGCCAGCTCCACCACTCGAGAAACCAACCCCACCGCCCGTTTCCTCAAAGCCAACGCCACCCCGCAAAACCACACCCAAACAACCACCAGCCAAGAAGCTGTCTCCATCACCGTCACCCAAATCACCAATCCCACCACCCAAAAAGGCACCCAATTAACAGCGCGCCAAGAAACCCCCTGCCCCAAAGCAAGCCATCAAAGACACTTCTCCCTCCCCCGCACCCTCCAAATGCCCCGCCCGCAAACGCAAAGACCCCGTCCTCGCAGAGCTAGAGGGCAAAGACCAGAAAGAAAAGGAAGACGTGTTGGGGAGAGCGAGGACGAGGGGGAGTTCGAGATCGAGGTCGGGGACGCCGGCGTATAAGAAGACGAGTGATGAAGAGAAGGAGTACGGGGAGGATGGAGAGTATGGGGAGGGTGATGAGGGAGAAGGGGGTAAGAATGGGAAGGGTGGAAAGGGAAAGGCGAAGGCGAAGGGGAAGAGAAAGGCGGGCGAGGGGCAAGAAAAGCGAGTACAGATTTTGTATAAGTAAATTTCCATTATTCGTATATCGCCAATCGTAAGATCAATCTGCTTAGTTCCTCATGTCCTTATCGTGAACGTACTGCCCAAGAACACCCTTCACAAGCAGTATATCAATTCCTTATTACTATTCCTAAGAACCTATGACATGTACGTAAAAGGAAGCCCAACACTATGAGAACTCTCTCCAACTATGCCCGACCCAAAATCTCATGATACTGGACTTTGCACCGGTCGCGTTTGAGCAACTGGCGCCTTCGCTGGTGGGACCTTGATCTGCGCGAATAGATCTGGGATGGGGTGGGGAGATAGGGTCAAGATTGATGTGTTTTGGCCTGAAGCTGCAATGTTTTGAGTTGTGCTGTTCTGAAGAGGTGGTGGTTTCGCTGCTGGAGCTAGTACTGGAGCTGGAGCTGGCGGTGTTGGGTCTGGCGATACCGGTGATGCTGGAGCTGGAGACGCTAGAGCTGGAGATGCCGGAGCTGAAGACGCGGGAGCTGTTGATGCTGGAGCTAGTGATTCTGGGGCTGGCGGTGCTAAAGCTGGAGATGCTGGAGCTGGCGGTGCTAAAGCTGGCGGTGTCGAAGTTTGAGCTAACGTCAGTGTCCTGGCTACAGCTCTTTTTCTCTCTTCTATGGCAGCCTTCAACAGCTTTTGAACAGCCCCATGCTTGTTGATGTAAGCAAAGTTGAGAGCGGTGAGAAAGTGCGTGTTCTTGGCCTCAGGATTCACACCACGGTCGATTAGAAGCTTCACTACCTTGTCGTGTCCGTCGGTCGCGGCCCACATCAATGCGTTATTTTTCAACTTATCTGTTGCACGCACATTTGCACCGTGAGTCAGAAAAGACTCTACCAAGGCTGGATTCCCACCTCTTGCTGCCCACATTAACAGTGTCATGCCACGTTTGTCGCATTTGTCTACCGCTTTTCTTATATCAACTGCGTCGAAGAATCGTGTGACCAATTCATAGCTGCCACCTTTTGCAGCCCACATCAGCAGAGTTACATCATCTGAATTTTTCGTGTCCCCATCAGCTTCTGCTTTGTTCTGTTTGAGAAGCTGTACAACTCTTTCGTGTCCCCCACCAGCAGCATACATAATCGCGGTCGTTTGACGTTTGTCTTGCGCATTTACGTTGACGCCTTTGCTCGACAGCAGTAATTCTACGACCGTGTAGGATCCTTTTTCTGCTGCCAGAGAGAGTGGTGTTCGACCGTCGGTGGTCCTGGGGTGATCCACCGAAATACGAAAAGATCCGAACTCCAGAAGCTTCAAAGCTACTGCCTTCTGTCCTTCTTTTGCTGCCCATGATAATGGCGTTTGGCCATCTTTGTCCACCGCATTTGCATCGATGTCCTTTTGAGCAAGCAATACCTGTACTGCACCAGGGTGACCGCCTCCCGCAGCCCATGACAGCGGTGTTCGGCCTTTTTTGTCCTCTTGATTGAGCGTGGCATTGCTGTTCATAAGCAGCAACCTCAAAGTCTTCTCGTGACCAGAGCGTGCAGCGAACAAGACAGGAGTGCGTTCATACTTGTCTGCGGAGTCTGTCAAAGGCTTTAAATCCTGTTGCACTTGGCCAGGACTAGCTGGAGCGATCACACCCTTTTTGGTCTTCGATTTCCAATCCAGTAGAACCTTCACCACCTTGTAGTGTCCATTTTCTGCAGCCCATGACAGTGGTGTACGATCCGTACAGTCTTGCGAGCAAACCTTGGCACCCTTGGTAAGCAGCATTTTGACAGCCTTGCAATGGCCCTCTCCTGCAGCCCATGACAGTGGGGTCCTTCCCGAAGCATCATGTAATTCCAAACATTTCTTTTCGATATCTTTCTTCAAAATCATCTCCATGATCGCTATGTGTCTTCTCTGCCCTCTTACGGCAGCCCACACAAAAGGTGTGCAATTGGTGCCGTCTTGTGTATTGAATCCCACACCCGGCTGTGCGAGGAGTATCTTGACAACATTGTCGTGCCCTCTAGCTGCAGCCCAAGACAACGGGGTCCTGTTGCGGCTATCTCCATAGTTTACATTGGCACCTTTCTTCAAAAGGATCGTTGTTACTTTCGCGTTGCCTGCTGCCGCCGCCCATGACAATGGAGTCCAGCCCTTGTCGTCCGCATGATCAGGGCTGATATCATCTCGCGAGAGTAGAAACTCTACAACCGATCTGTGACCTCTTTGCGCTGCCCAAGAAATCGGTGTCCTTCCTTGCCTGTCGATGACATTTGGATCGAACCGGCGTGTTCGATTCTCGATCAGCACTCGTACGACCTCGGTGTGTCCATTGCCTGCGGCTACACATAAGGGTGGCCGTGTAATGTACCAGCTTGGGAAGTCTGTTCCGGCATCGAGTACTAGCTTTACAGCTTTCACGTCTCCGCACTTTGCAGCCTCCCAAAGATCCATTTTAAGTGCGGAATTGGTTGAAAGTGGAGAAGTGGTGTGGGTACTCGAAATACACAAAGATAGAAACAGAGCGATAAGCTTGGCAGCTCGAATGCAATCACTTGAGTGGGCAGGGAAGGCTGAGCGGAGCCCACAAGTGGGGATTACTGCATCTACTTATGTCGCGCTGTAGGCTAGGTCACGTGGACTGACGCGCAGATGCCCAGGTAAAGCGAGTGCTGATCTAGTCCACCGGAAATCTTACAAAGCAAGACGGCATGGTGGGCAAATTTATGCGAACACGATGCAGAGCTGACGGCTATTTCGTAGAGCTGCGCATATTCGGCTCTCGAAAGCTCGTGGACAAGGCTTCATTAGCATTTGCTTTGCAGCTTTTCAAATTTGATCAATAGGTTCTAGATGAGGCATGCATGTTTTGGTTCACAGAGGCCATTTTTTGATACATCATCTATGTGCTGTTCCCTATCGGAGTTTGCAAGAAAACAACCAAGACAGCTGAATAGGCAGCTGTAGCGGCTAGAGCCTCATACAGTCGAGATATTGTGACCGCAAGTACAACAAAGAAAATCACGATAAATCCAGATATTACACCCAATCTCCCCTCTATCGGTCTGATGAAGGCGAGTGCCCAGATAGGTCCAATAAGCATGGATATGCCGACCACGGAAATAACCGCAGTAGACACTTTCTCCATTCTACGGTCATTCGGCCATACTGTATCTTCGTTTCTCAGAGAAACAAAGTCTTTTGGGGCTTCTCTCGAGAGCAACTTCTTTAGCCAGGTAATGCCCTTCGGATTCCATGGGCTCCCAAAAGCAAACTTTTCTAAGAAAACTCGTCCAGGCGTTTTAGTTTTTGGGTGGATGGAGACCAAGTCGTCGTCATGGTCAATGTACTGAGATTCTCGTATATCTATGGCGGTAGGTCGACTGGATTTGAGCCAGTAACGCACACTGGCTATATCGCTGGGGTGGCAGGCTCCGCGCGAGACGAGTTGCGAGTAACCATTGAGAAAGGAGTCTAATAGATAGTAAACTCAAATGTTTTTCATGACCATCAAAGACAGACTAGTACGTACTGTATCTCATGAGCTTCTCGGGTAATTCGGATTTCACTAGGTGTTGCCGATCATCATCGCCTGCAAAGGGCTCTTCGCGAAACGTTCCGTTGTGAGCGTCCGGAGTATCTCGGCTGCTGTAAATCTTGTCCATGTAGTCCAGCTTCTCTTCCAATTGAGCAATCTCATCCTGGAGAGACAAGGCTACTCGCGCATTCAAGGTTCCAAACCGACGAAGAACAAAAAAGGATGGATCAGATGCGATCCATCTCGAGAAGATTTTGTACCCAATGTACTTCCATGGCTTTTCCTTCTCTTCCTGCGGGCTGATGCTCTCTGCACTTGATGGTCGATGGGGACTCTCCATTGTTGTTTCTGTTGCCCTAGACTACGCGAACGCTCACACCATATAGTACGAACTACACACAAAGCAATACCATCGTTATACATGCGCCCCCTCGTAATAGCGCCCATACTTGGTAAATATCAGCAAGCCATCGCTCCTAGACGTATTGATAGAGCTGCTTTCATGTGCTTGCATGCGCCTCAATGACGGGACGGCAGTTGATTGGTTGGGTAAGATTGAGGTGCTTCTCAGCCCGCATGTCGAATGCCGTATCACAATGACAGCAGCTGGACAGCCAATCCCTGAAAAACACATGTTGTCATGAAACTCTTTGGTGTGCGGGTTCGTGATGGGATTGGGGGTTACGAGCGGGGCATTGCAGGCTGACTGAAGGGCCTCTTATCAGGCTGAGCCTCAGCCTGATCGCGTCTCGAGTCTTCTGTGTGTCTTCGATATCTTTTACTGTCAGTACAGAAGCTGGTAGTTGGTCACCATATATCAATTTTCCCCCGTGAACAGGTATGTCGCAATTACTTCGGAGTGCGACTTGACGTCACAAAATCTGCCTTGATCAGCAGCGATGATTTTGATGCAACTTTGTTCTAGGCTTTGAGAGGCAGCCAATGTATCGCACCGGTGACCTAGGCTGTGCAGTCAGAGGGGCGCAGCCAGTTTATTAGCGCCTGAGGTGGAAATAGCCACCTCACTGCACTGCGCCATCCCTTGTCCCACAGGCGCCGAGTCGGCGAACATGACGCTTAGCGGTGTCGGCAATTTCATTATCGGGATCATCGCCTACCTAACGATGCGTGTCCCCCGCTGAAAGGGGCTTCCGTGATGTATCATAAGTTGATCAGAGTCGTGGACTCTTTCGAGTGGAACGTTAAATCCTTCACAACATCGCCTCGCCTTTTTTTCAGCTCTCTGAGTCAAGGAAACTGACAGCAATCAAACAGTCAACCATCGTAAGACTTGTCAAGTGATCAGGTGGCGTTACTATTAAGTAGGCCTCCGGGCAACTCCGCTCTTTCATCCCGATATCATCTCCGGCACCACACCAACACTTTCAAAATTCCAAACTTTACTCAACAATGGCAGTAGTTATTCAGCCCACCGAGAACCGGTTAGCTATGGCTAAACCTCCTCCCAAGAAGCTGGATGAACGAGAAGCAAGCAGGATCAGCGAGGGGCGGAAGCAAGGCTGGAATAGTGAGTGGACTCACAATTTCTGGGGCCACTGTGGAGCTTACTTCGTGGTCATTACCATAGACGGAAACGGTTTCTTCTCGATCGCAAGCGTGAAAAAGTTGGGACGACGCTGGAGGACTACCGCCACTAGCAACGGACAAAGATAGTGCGTCACCGCATCTTCTCGATTCTGCCACGAGCTACGACCCCTTTACCGATACGATCATGCCTACGACCGACGCAAGGCGATAATTCTGGGCATCGTCTCATATATTGGTCTATTGCCCACGGCACAGACAGGTGTACATCTCTTCAGCGTGGGATACTGGGCTTGAATCTATGACAGCTGTTACATTGGTTTCAGAAACCACGAAACTCTCGGTTTCCTTGGTGTTCAGGAGTTGATTTGTTCTTAATACTTCGAAGGTTTTTCATCTCGAACAAAATTGTGGAGGAGTTTTATGGTATGGCAAATTTGGCCAATTTAGCAAGAGGGAAAGGCTTACAATGGTGTTCACATGTCTTTGGTTATTTACTTCAAATTTTATCCGTCTAGCACTAGTTGTATACCCACAATTTAGTGGTTCTCGCATCATCATTTGTTTCATCATGCGCCTTGTCACTTCCATCCACTGACAGCACTACCTACTTTAGTCGCCACCAAATTCAGACGCTCAAATCGACAAGGTCAACTATCTCTTTATATTCAAACTCTCAAGACTGGATCTGCCGATCTCTGAAAATATTCGTCACTAGAATCATCACTTCCAAGGAGGAGCAGCTCGTCCCATCCCATATACCCCTTCTTGATCCAGCTACACCCGAGCCAGCAGGTCATTTCATAGCCATGCTGCACGACTGGATAAAGATGCAGAAAGGTGAATTCCTCCTCACGACAGAGTAAATCCCAACTAGATCTAATGAGGGACAGGATATGCTGGCATAATGGAGAGACAACTCAATGCTGAGTACAGAGTCGTTTCAAAATACGTACACAGCACTTGCCGCATCAGTGCCAGCATCTAATCGTTCGCGACAAACTTACATAAGCTACTCCCTACAATATTGTCATTAACCCCAGATTCCCGCCGGCGCCGCCGTCGCACTATCCGTCCTCTCCAACTCATCCTTCCCCTTCTCCGCCGCCGCCGTCATCGCTCTCACCACCTTTACCATAACATCCTGCATATGTTTCTGCAGGACCGCCCCACCATACATGCCTTCCAAATCATCTCCCAGATCTTCGTTCGCCGTGGGAAACACACCCGCCGCCCGACCATGCAACTGTTCATTCACCGCAAACTGCAGCACGGCGGCGACAACGCGATCCATCGGCGCGAAACCAATAATGTCAAGCAGCTGTCCGGCTTCACTGGCACGGAAAGCGGTATCCTGAGTCATGGCCGTTTCAATGTACCATGGCGCGACGAGATTGATACGGATGGCAGGAGTCTCGCGGGATGCGCGGTCGCGAATGCCGTAGAATAGGCCGCGGACACCAAATTTGGAGATGCTGTATGTGCTGCTGGAGGGATAGCCGACGTAGCCTGCTAGCGAGGAGATGAGAATAATACTCGGCTTGTAAGTGTCTGCAGCAGCGCGCGGGAGACGGAAATAGTGCATCGCGAGGTAGCAGGTGTTGTACACTGCCTGGACGTTGATCTCGCACCCAGTATAGGAGGGCTGAGGTGGCGGTGGACCATCGAGAGATGCCGGACTGGCTGAAGCCATGTCGAAAAGGTTCTGTTCGCCCATAATGCCGGCGTTAGGAATGACTACGTCGATTCTGCCGCCTCCGAAGGTGATAGCGCGCTTGTACATTTCGACCTGAGCGGCGTAGGATCGCACGTCACATTGCACGAATTGAACTCTAAGACCTGCTACTGATAGCTCTTGTGCTGCTGCCTGTCCGCTGGCTTCGTTCAGGTCTGAGATGGTGACTAGAGCGCCGGCTTCTGCAATTTTCCGTGCGCATGCGAGGCCGATGCCCGCTGCACCGCCTGTGACCAGGACTGAGCGGTCTCTCAGGCTCGAGACATCGAGCTGTGGCTCATTGAATGTGATGGGAATAGCTACGGGTGTAGCCATAGTAGTGTTATCCGTATTGATAGAAAGTGTTTAAGAGTGATGGGCTGAGCTTCGCTGCGGTTGCCTCCACAAACCAGGGCTATGGTGTATCGGAAGATGTGTTTACAAGCAAGTCTCCAGTTTTACACAGAATAAAACCCTTCACGTATGTATCAGGTACAAGCCTGGCTATATATACAGCAAAATCCGTAGCCCTCTGGCCCAAGGCTGGCGCAACGTAGCTTCATACTAAGGAAACCCAAGAGGGAGGATGCGGGGGCCCACAATCGAGTCAGCTCGGGCGGCGGCAGAACCGCACGCCGCGTACTGGAGATGATGCCCCTATCGCTCGTGTACACATGTACACTCTCAGCTAAGGGGGAGGACGTCTCGCCTACAGCCAATGAAAGATGGGCCAGCCAATGCGGGGTAAGGATCGCGATATCCGAAGAAGGCCAATGCAATACCACGAGAGTATCGAATGATCAGAGCAATTTAGGCCATGGCGAAGAACGTAAAGCGAACCGTCGCGGCAAAATGGTGAGAGCAAGTCTTAGTCGGGCGTCTTCGACATGCTTCGAATGACCCAATGAGAACTTCTAGCGTAGTTCATTCGGTAACAAACTCGAAGCAGCGTCTTTCGCATGGTGAGCTTCGTCGATAGAACTCTTCATCCTACTGTAAATGACCAGTTCCATTCTTTCAAGACCTCCTCCCAATCTTTGCGTTGCCCACGTTCCTGCCTCGAGCGCCAGACTTCCTTCAACACCTTTTGGACCATACCAACATTTTCGTATCGATTTCTTCCTTGGATGCTTTCAAGTCGCTTTGTGCACATATCTGTGGCTTTTTGGTCATTCAATTCAGCCCCAGCCAAAAACATCGGGTAAAGCAAACTGGACTCGGCCGGACTTCCAGGTGGTATACGAGCGATGAACTCCATAGCGCGCGAAGCGCAACCAGGTATAAGTGAATTATGGGCTGGAGAGTTACGATAGAGCTGGATAAGTGCAGCCAAACGATACGCTTCAGCCAGTGCGATTAGGTCGAGGGCTATAGTTATGTCTACGCCGAGACTGAAAGGACTGTCGTAGGTCCAGGTCATGATGCCGCTTTCAATAGACTGGAACGACGCTTCGGTTATCTGCGGAAACGCGGAATTGCTTGACGTAACGTATTGGATCCGAGCGATAAGGTCGCATAGCTGGTACGAAATCCCCATCAGCGGATCTATGGTCGTCATGGGCATCAGAGCGCTCGTGATAGATGCCAGGTCCTGCTCTGCAGAAGAGCTCGATGGTGTCTGACCTACCCGAGCCATAAGTGAAGCTGATGCGAAATGGTAGGTGAAGTGTCGGTGCAAAGAATCCACCTCAACGCAGTCGGTTATGCTTTGCTCGAGGGGTATGCTGTTCAGTAGCCTTTGAGCGGACTTCAGTTGTGATATCCATCGCGTGGAGGTGCTCCCGTTTAGTGCCTCCAAACCGACAAGTATCAGTATGATGGCGATGACCTGGTACGTATCCCGCAGTTCTCCTGATTCGGAGATTCTCTCTTTGATGAATGCGTAGCAGCGATTCTCGTGCTTCCTAGATACTGCTTTGAGATGTGCAGAGCGATCTCTATCCACTACGCGACGAGCTAGCTGGGCTGATGAGATGGCCAAAATGACATCGAGCATGCCGTTGATTTGGAAGGCCCATGGCATGTAAAGTGATGTGTAATAATTGGTTGCGCTTGTCGCGACTGATATGCTTGGTATGTATGCTTCGACATAATACTGCAGGATGTGCTTCTGCTCAGAGGCAGTGTCCAGGTCACATGGTAGGATGTCCCAATAGTCGAGAGTGGAGTGCAAAGGTCCCGTGACCTGAAGGTCTGAACTGGGCGAAGTTGCACTGGGGCTCGAACACGAGCTCGAACTAGAACTGGAAGATGGCTCGACAACAATCTTTCGCTGAGGTTGCCACTCGCATGCCAGATTCAGGCGTGCGCAGTTCGCACACTGCGGATGGTTGCTATCGCATCGCTTGCGCCTCGTCCGACATGTCAAGCACCCCGTTCTGGAGCGTGGTGCAAATTTCCTTTGGCGCGGCTTGGAATCAGCCATGATCTATATCTTCGAACTCGCGACGGAAAGGCGGCTCGGATAGTCACCGGATGTGTTTGACTGCGTGCATAGTCACAGTATGGCTATTGGGGAGGATGTCGGTGTTGAGTCAATCGGAGGACGGTGTGGTTAGGCGCGATAGGCTTGGGAGGGGCCCGACATCGCGCCTTGCTCGATGCGAGGCCACCGCCGGTACACCCGTCCTTCGCCGTCTTCTCCTTAACACTCCAAACAGCAATACGATAGAACGATGGATCAAGTCGCTCGAGAAGGCGTTCTTGGATTATGCGGCGCAGATGTAGAGACTACGACAGTCTCGCAATCAACGAGCGTTGCGACTCCACGTGCCTGGACGGTTCCTGGACACCCTGGCCGTCCCAAGCCCATCTAGGAAGCATAACCATGGCCAATCTCCGAGGCCTCTTTTCCACCACTGGGCGCAATGGAGATCATCACAATAGCTTCTGGTATAAGACGAGCAATGGTAATGATTATCTATCGATAGCAGAGACGCAAGCCTACGAGCAAGACAGTCTTTGAAAACCTCTGCGCGATGCATTCTTTCACCAACCTTCTGGCAGCGGCGGGAGCCATCGGTGGTGTTGTGGCGCAGGACTTCAATGTTCTGCGCCAAGTTGGAGGCAATGGACAGTGGTTCCCTGGTAAGTGACCGAAACCAGTATCTTCTGACTACTCAATTGACCATGAACAGGACCACAAGTGACTGGCATCTCTCCTGATCTACCTGAAGGTTGCAAGGTTGAGCTATCTGCCTTTTTCTCCCGGCATGGTAGTCGTTACCCTGACACTGGCGCGTACAATGGATGGGTTGACATCCAGAAGCGCCTCGAGGCAGCCTCGTTCACTGTGAACGATGAGAAATTCGAGTTCCTCAAGACATGGAAGCCTGTTCTGTCAGACCCAGAGAGCCAGATCGCCCAAATTTCGTCTACTGGTGTCAAAGAGCTTCGTGAAATGGGCAAGACGTGGCGGCAACGCTACTCCGACTTGTACCAAGAGAACAGCCCATTCACCATGTGGGCCAACTACTACAAGTCGAGTCCTCGTGTGCGCGATAGTGCCCGTTACTTCGCGCAAGGTTTTGTGGGTGATAACGCCTCGAACCTCACGACCATCTACGCACTCAACGCCAGTGACCCAAGGGCTTGGATGAACTCCCTTGCCCCTAGCGATCTTTGCAAGGCCTACGACGACGAGGGTGGCAGCCCTTTCAAAGATGTATGGGATGCCATCTACGTTCCACCGATCCAAGCCAGGATCAACGCAAAGGTCCAAGGTTTCAACTTCACCGCTGGAGATGTGCAACAGATTCCATACTTGTGTGGTTTTGAGACACAAATCACGGAGAGCCGAAGCCCCTTCTGCGACCTGCTCACCCAGGAGGAGATTGACGACTACGAGTATGCGCAGGACTTGCGCTACTGGTACGGAACTGGCCTCGGGTCTGACGTCGAGAAGTACCAGATGCTCCCGGTCCTTGACATGGTTGCGCAACGCTTTATCGATGGACCCAACGCTGTCTACCAGAACGGAAACACGACCTTTGTTCCCCCCAAGGTCATGGCATCTTTCTCGAACGATGGGCAGATCAACCAGCTCATTTCTATGCTTGGCGTATTCGATGACCAGCCCCAACTCCCTGGCGACATGCTTCTTGCCAACAGGACCTTCAGATCAAGTCGCCTTACTCCCATGCGCGGTACCGTCGCGTTTGAGCGTCTTTCGTGTCCTGTTGACCCGCTCGAGACTTCTTGTGGTTACACTGGCGCCCCCGCGAAGGATGTGTACATGCGCATACTGTTGAACGATGTCGTCTACCCGGTTGTTGGCTGTACCAGCGGTCCGGGTTCTTCATGTTCCCTCATGGAGTATCAGGGCCTTGTCCGCAACAAGTTCGCCGAAGCTGGAAGTTTCGCAACACTTTGCAATGACACTACACCGGCCTACTCAAGCACGCGTGGCGCAAACTTTTACATGGACAACACTCTGCCATTCGCAAGCGTGATCAGGCCATAGGCTCGATGTCAGCACTCACTATTGAACGTCAGCATATAATACCATAATGTAATTAGCACCTCCTGCATCGATTGTCCTTCATCTTCTGTAAACGCAAGTCGTAAGGCTGCTAGAATGCCTGCTCCTGCTTTTGACTCTCTTTCCACTGCCGAAAAACCAGTACACGGCGACCTGAAAATTATGGTTGAAAAGTCTGATTTTGTAGTCATCTTTTCTGCGCCCTGTCGTGTCGCCAAGTACATGTGCAGCGCGCTTTCAATCGCGTTGATGAGTAACGCGCTCCACATCGCGCATCCACGCATGCACCCGCGTCAACTCGTCAACTCGCAGGGCGCAAGGCGTGAGATGTCGTGCGAATTCGATTCACACCCGGTAAATCCGGAACTACTGTTTGGTTGGCCCATAGCATAGCTTTAGTCCGCTCGATGAAATGACTCAACTCGTGCGTCAACATCAATCTGGCCATTTTCCGCCGGAAATCTTCTTGGGCGCGATGTGGCTGTTGGCCAAGCATCCCAATTGGTCACTTCTTGCGCCATGTTGGCGGATCCATAAACAGCCCTAGCGCCGTGGTAATGCTTTTTGACATGAAAGGCGTGTTTCAACGGTGCGCATTTGTAAGAATAAGGCGTGTGAGTGGAGATGGCTAGTTGGGAGTCACAAACCATGGGTCAAAGTAAGTGACTGAGTCAAAGTATATAAACTGATGGTGGTGGACGATCAGGGTGTAGAGCGTCATTCAATCGAAGATCATTGCGTTCAGCTCGGCTCATCACCCGACGACTAGTAGCAGCACTTCCCCAGCTCAGCTGCACGACTACCTACATCCCAGCCAGCCCAAAACGCCACAGAAGCAGCTGCATACCGATCCTTTTCGAGCAACAAGGAAGTCCAGAAACGGCCTGCAATCATAAGCAGTGAGAGTTGAAAATTATAAAGAGCTTCACCTTCACCATCAGCGGTTCACTCTCATCACACATCAAACAAACACCAAATTCAAACTTCATTCTTCAATCTAACTACACCAACATCGTACCAAAATCTCAATTTACCAATCACCTACCAAAACCACTATCAAGATGCCATCCTACTCTACCGCAACTACCCCACGCACTTCCGTGGAGCTCGCCAAAGAAGCCATCGCGTCATCATCTTCTTCCTTCACTACTACTGCGTCATCCACCAAGAAGTCAAGCGGCATCTGGTCAAGCATCAAGCGACACGTCAAAGAGCACCATGAGGGTCTGAACGGAGCCTATGCGACTTACTACGGTCAAGGACAAGGCGTGCAGAGGTCCAGAAAGCAGGAGGTCTGGGAGTACAAGAGGGGTGCACGAAACTGAGTGAGGGGCCCAAGTGATTGGGAAAACAAGATGGAGTTAGGTACATGGGACTGATTACAGGGAATTGGAGTTTCGAAAGGCGCATCGGAGTTCATGGAACTGGTTGCGATTTACTGAGGGTGGGCGGCAACTTCGATCTTTGAATACCTCATTGGCAAAAATCTACCAATGCAAAATTGTCAACCTTAATCGACCATCTCCTTACCCTGTGAAGCGTGCATCATTGCGCATCAAACACTATATATCCCTCTCTCCTCATCACCCAACCAACGCCTCGACGCCCTCCCTGAAACCCTCCATAACCTTCCCAACCAACCCCTCCTCGACCGCACCCTCAAACCAGGAAAAGTTCAAGCTCGCGCACCCATCCCCACCCGTAACAGCACTAACACAAAACGGGTCCCCAGTTGGAGTCGGACACTGACTAAACGTGACCCTGCCAATCATCCACCTCCCTCCCTCATCTTTATTCCTATACACGCCGATATTCGACAACTCGGCGCTCGAGCCGCGCGGCTTGCCCAAAAGGCCGTCCACATAGTCATGCATGCTCGACACGTATTTGAACAGCGCGACGGGGTTGTCGGCGCCGGCTTTAGCGAGTTCGGCGTCGATGGTAGATTTCACGGCGCGTGCTTCGGACCATGAGAAATTCTGGAGGACGGTGGAGGCGTGTGGGGATGGGGTGCGGTGGTGCGTGAAGTGGTATTGGTTCACTGCGACGAGCATTTGGTCGTCTGGTAAGTCTTTCAGAAAACGGCGCATACTCATGGGGTTGGAGAATTTGATCTTGTCGAACTGCGAGGGTGGGAGGTACTTGAAGAGGGAGGCGGCGAGAAGGCTTTCGAGGGTACAGGTTACGCTGACGTTTTCTTTGCGGCTGGCTTGGGCTAGGAGCTTGGTCGTATTGGCGGAGAGGATGAGGGTGCGGAAATCGAATTGGGGTGGTGAGGGGATCTTGGTGGGGACTGGGTTGCCGGTCCATAGCTTTTTTGGGCGGCTGTCGAAGATGGAGGGTAGGATGATCTTCGCGATGGTGTTTAGGAAGAAAGGCCAGGATATTGTCATGGGATGTAGATCTTCGAAAGCTGGTGGAAGAGGCGTTGTTGGCGTTTTCACAATTAGATCAGCATTCGGCACAGTTTCCATGTTGTTCAGGCCCGCGAGGAATGTCTGGTGGAATATCAAGGCCGATGCACCGTCACACAATGCGTGGTGGAATGTCCAGGTCGCCGTAAATGTGTCATTGTCTGTTGTCGAGGCCAAAACAATAAGCCGCCAGAACGGATTGGTTCCTAGATCATCTTTGAAATTGCGAGCATGTTGTTCTGCTAACAACTGGTCCAGCTCTGCATCGACTTCACCGTCACTTGGTGTCTTGCTTTTCCGATCTCGAATTTCGACACATTTAGATAAATCGATAAAAGGCAGACGAACAAAGGATGTTTCCGGGTAGGATTTGTCTTCATCCACTGGTACAGCTCCAAGAACTGGGTGTTTGGCGATGACATGCTTGAGCGCAGCATAAATGGAGTCTTTTAGAGCGTCCGACGATTGCGATGAGGAGTTGTATGTTGCGGTCAGTCCCACGTTGTTGTAGTAGCCAAGATGGTGTCTCGCGGTGCTGTACGTTTCCAAGCGGCCACATGGCCGGAGTTTCTCTAAGTCACCAATGTCCATGATGGTTCCGCTCTTTTGCGAAAGTGGATCTATGGCCACACTGTTCTGATATGCTCAATAGGGCTTTCGTGGCAATGTCCCGGGAGCCTGGCACGTTTGACGTTGGATCTGATGGATCTGGGTAGATTTTGTTGTGATGCACGTTTTCGGTTTACTTACACTGGACACTACCAGTCGTTTATCAACCACGTGCCGATGTAATTTTTTTTCCTTGGTTAGGTCGAGATTTTGCTGTGATGTTCGCGGACGAGGTCATTGTTCGGGCCCAAAGGTTTCGATCATGGGGCCGAGTAGAGATACAGTATGTATATGTGCACGACTATTTCGCAGACCCACATGGCATATTTAAGGCGCCCATGGGATGGTATTCTCGCAAGTATTTCTATGAATGGACGAGCTGACCAGAGCACCGCCACTTTTGGTTCTAAGCGAAATTGCGGCGGTCCGAATGCAAGGCCGCCGAAATGTTTCCATGTAAACAACTCTTCACCACTCGGCAAAGTGAAGTGCAGTAGTATCGGATTTGACGCGACAAAGTCTTGAAGGTATTTGCTGTTGGTATTTGTTACATTTGGACCGATGCTCCTAGTATAATCGTCATCTATACGGTGCCCACGAGAGATTTATGGCCTGAACATGACTCGCTACCGTTCCTCGATAGTCCACTTCTCTGGATGATGACCCCAGCATAATGTGATCGCTGAAGAATGGTGCCGCAACAGACGTCTAAGCCACGGAGCTTGTCTAGACATTGTATTTCTTGCCAATGTAGTGTGGGAGCTCCAGCAAGAGCTGCCATATGCTCACTACGCTTTGCATGCATTCCAAGAGAATACCCGACGCCAGCATATGCCTCCATTTGCCCTGCCTTGTTGTCGTATGGCGCAACAATTCGAGCCCTTAATACGTACACAGCAGCAGCAAGTTTGGGACATGCGAGGCGGTGTACGAGCGTTTTCGAGGCTGGATTGATGTACGTGCAAGGACGAATGTCGGTTTTGAAAATCGAGGCGTCAAATCAGATACGTCTTCGGTGGCCGAAATTCCGTAATGCTTTTGCTATGCTTGCGAGCTTGTCAGCCATGCTTCTACATGGATAGTGATGTGACAGAACGTGACACCAAGTGTTCGAATGAAAAGCACATGTTTGTTCTGACAGCTTTGAGAAAATGAGAATCGCACAGAAATACATGTCCTCGAACGCCACCACAAAAGTTTGAGGTGCTACGAGAGCGCGAACTTTTTAAAATGAAATCCGGGAAAAAGTACCTTTGCCATGTTCGAAATGGGATGTATCCCGCGTCTCAGGTCATAAGTAGAGTACTTCTATGGCTTCGATGTGGGTACTGAGGCTTGGGTTGAGCTTCGCGAAACCGAAGGTCGCGCGGGCGCTCCCTTTGCTGCAAAAGCATCCTCCTTTTTGAACATTGCTTGCCACTTGGCCGTGGTCATTTTGAGCAAATCCTTGAACAGAGTTTGCTCGGAGGGCGATGGGTTGCCGTCCAGATGGTACATTGTTGTAGCTTGTAGGTGGTGGGCTTTTCGACTTTGGTGTTTTTGTGTGGAAGTCTCGGAAGGCACAAGCACACGATGTTTTCCCCACTAACGGTAGTATTGGTGGCTAAAAGCCGACACCGCAACGTCTCGTGCCACCAAACAGGGTGTTTGGGCGTCAGACAAAGACATGACTTGGAACAACGCCCCTCGATTACTCGATTGGCGGTGAAGCCCGCGAGACTGGTCAGTACTGGTTACACGTGGTGCAGTCATGCCGCCGGGTGCCGAAAGTCATGTACGCACTGAAACTCCCATGTTGGCCACTGCCAGAGAAGCAGCGACGGGAGATACCAGTGACTGCCAGGTGATGGTGCAACATCATCGAATCTGCAGAGGATCCTTTATCCAGGCGAGCCGGACTCTGGTCGAGACATGGCGTTCCAACGGTTGGCCGTGCTACTTTCCAGATCGGTATCGTGATTCAGCCGCACGCCGAGCGAGGCTTGTGCTACACTCGACCATTCCTTCAATCTGGTTCCACAACTGGAACGGTGAAGCTGGGTATGCCGGCTAGAAACTTCATCTTAGCGGACCATGGCGCAAGGAGAGAAGGTCAGCTGTGTGAGCTGAAAGAAGTATTAAAACGCCAGCAAACAATGTTCCGGTCTAGACGCGAGGTCTCTCAGAGGCTAGCTCAGTGGAGGGATGAGGCTGCCTGAGGCCTGGGTAGCTTCGTGGCTATGGAATCTGGGTCATTGGTTGAGGCGATGGCTGACCTAATCATCTAGCGTCCCCCACGGCCCAAACAGCTGCAGTGCAGTCCATCTCCAGCTGCGACTTCCACTAACCTCAGTTCCAGATCGTTGCAGGTTGCTTCTTTCGAACCCTTGTCAAACTCAATGCACATCCAAATGCTATGTCTGTGGCATGTTTAGCAGGCTGCATACCGCCATTAGTTCTCTTTCATGCGTGCGAAATGCGGTAAATCTAAATATTCGGCACATTTTCAGTCACATACGACCAGTAGTTTACTCCAGTACGAAGGCGATACACCGTAATGTCCTTGATTGAGACATCTGTGATCCCTAGATCAAGAGTACGAGAAGTTGACGATGCGTCGTACCCTTCGCTCGGTCACTTGCATACCCGGCCAGATGGGTCACAGTCAACCAGATACCTGCCGAAGCGGAACGTGTCATCCGAATTCCAGGTATGACTACGCGCGCATCTTGATGTAATAGAACGATCTCTGAAGCATTTGTCGCCGCATTTGTCGCCGCATTTGTCGCCGCTGCGGCTGGCTCAGCGCATCCTTTTCAGCCCTCTCGCACATTGCCTGGCACTAGTCGACCGCTGTTCTGGTCTGCGGGATTGGCCGTTTCCAGATCTAGTGTGGTCCGTAGTCGATTGATCGTACTTGGCGCGCAGATGTGGTAGCTGTGCGACATGGGCGCAGCCATTCATGGACAGTGGCCCAAACAGTTGGGAAAGTTGTTAGTGCGCCTCGTTAGGTGACATGAGTTGTGCAACCATTAATGGCGACCGTGGGTTTTTGGGGTAGCGAGTCCACACTACACGACGTAGCCATGATTCAGAGCGCCCATTCAGCCTACGGTACTGATTTCTCTAGGCTACCCCCGTTAAATATGAACACGAAACACTCTGCACATACAAAAGCTCATGCATTTCACACTGATGAAAATCACCTAATCATAGAAACGAAAACGTTGCGGATCATTGCAGCGGAAGCAGACATTAAGCAAACGTGCTTACCTACCGTTTGTTATACTACGCACTGCCTGACACGTTACATACCCCCTGTTGAACGAACACCGCTTTTTCTCAGTATTGTCAAGCCCCCAACCGCCCGTGACATTATATCTACCGGCAGCCATAATCAACACAATGAGTCGACAAATGGACTGTTCCGAAGAGAACACCGAAGGCTCGGGTTCAGAATTATCGAGCGTCACAAAATACAATGTTAGTGAACTGCGAAGAGTGAGAGATAATGTACCGTGGCGTCTTTGGGTTGTCGCCGTCATAGGGCTATGGGAGAAGGCCGCATTCTGGGGCATGCTCGCACCATGGCGTAAGTTCGCACCCCTTGCTAATACATGATGTGTTACAGTTGAGTAAGCTGACTCGGATTTCACAGAGAACTACATGGAGAATCCACCGCACTATGAGAAGAATCAGACTCCTGGAGCACTCGGGCTTGGGCAAGCAGTCGCAACCCGGATATACTGCTGCTTTTACATATTCTACTACGTCGCCCCAATATTCGTCGCAATCGTGGCGGATAGCAAACTCGGGCAGTACAAATCGCTGATCATCAGTATCGTATTGTACTGCCTAGGTATCGTGGCACTGACCGCAAGTTCAATAACAGCCAACATTGACAAGGGATGGGGCGTCCCTGGACTTGTGGTGGCCATGTTTTTGATCGGCCTAGGCGGTGGAGGAGTCAGAGCGATACTACCACCATTCCTTGCCGACCAGTACAAGAAGTCGGAGCCCAAAGTCAAGACATTGAAGACGGGTGAAAAGGTCATCACGGACTACGAGTTGACTCTCCAGTACATCTACAATCTCTACTTCTGGGTCGGAAACGTTGGTTCACTATCTGCGTTCGGCACTGTTTTCATCGAGAAGAAGTATGGTTTCGCCGAAGCATACGGTCTCAGTCTCGGCTTCATGGTCCTTTCACTTATCATGCTCATCGCAGGCAAAAACTGGTATGTGCAGGTATCTCACAAAGGCAAACTTATCGTGCCGCAAGCCACAAAGATTGTCGCATGTGCTGCCAAGAATAGCTTCAAGATGAAGCGCGCGGGTCCGGACTACCAGCTCGAGCGCCACAGCAAGACCGTCTCATGGACCGAAAACATGGTCGATGAACTGACCCTCGGGCTACGCGGATGCCGGGTTCTGTTCACTTTCGTAATGTTCTGGGTTTGCTTCGATCAAATGCAGAACAACCTCATCTCGCAAGCTGGACAAATGGACATGAGGGGCACACCAAACGATCTACTTCCTGGCCTCAATCAAGTTGGCTGCATCATCCTGGGTCCAGTGATTCAGATGGGCCTCTACCCAGTCCTTCATCGGCGCAGAATCTACATCGGGCCAATAATGCGCATCACGATCGGTTTTGGCTTCATGATGTTCGCCATGTTGTATGCGACCATCGTGCAGCACGCCATCTACAGTTCATCGGCATGCCTAGGAAGCGCCGGAGACTGCTCAAGTGCAGCCTTGGATAAACAGAGTCGGCCAAATGTCTGGTTACAAGCGCCCATCTACTTCTTCATTTCGGGAGGTGAGATCTTCGCCTACGTCACCGGCCTTGAGTATGCCTACGACCATTCGCCCAAGGACATGAAAGTGATTGTGCAGGCAATCAATTTGCTCGTTGCTGGTCTTGGCTCGGTAGTCGCTCTCGCTCTGACGCCTGTTGCCCACGATCCAAACCTGGTCATCTTCTACGCCTCACTCACAGGTGGAATGGCAGTCACTACTTTCTTCTTCTGGTTCATCTTCCGCAATTACGACAGGAAGTCAGCCGATGCCACGCCAAACCAGTCACTCAAAAATGACGCGGCTGATGTTGAGAGAGGCATGTCTATCCAGGATGACCAAGAGACAGAGAAAGCGACACTTGGCGTACTCCCGAACGAGAAAGCGACCAAGGAACTCACGGTTTTCGACAAGGAAACTGCCTCCAGCGATTGTACGCCGAGCCAGCGAAGCTCTTCGGACACAGGTCTGGAACCAAAACCGCAAATAGGCGCTTGACCCACTGCCTACGCCACACAGAGACCGTAATTCGACGGCACATGTCCAATGCTCCTAGAACACCTAGCTCTTACCGCACGAACTTCACACGCTCTCACGAAGTGCGCTTCTCAATCACCAGATCACCACTTCGCAGGTGGCGTTCACGAAGTCCAAATTGTATATCAACGAGGGTCGACTCCATACTTGCATTTACATCTCGGCATGGGCCTTGAAGCCAACTGTTTCTAATTCATGTACATCAGACCTTTTCCCACACTATTCTTCATTTTCTTGAATTGTTATCTCACAAGCATAAAAAGTGTATATCAGGCTCACGCCACTGCACAGCATTTACAAGTCGTCTTCATCATCTTTCCCGGCAAGGATAGACAAAAACTCAGTATATTATGCACATTATGTATCATCAATTAACACTGCAAGTAAGACACATCCTGTGCCGGCAATCTGTCGTTCAGGCCAAAAAGTGCGAGCATGCCAGACCAACAACATGTGACGCGGAGCACGCTGAACTGGCAAAAAGAAATTATCTAGCTGCCCTCTGCCAGAATCGAACTAGCGATCTTATCATAGCATGTAATACTAGTGATACGCTTTACCACTAAGCCAAGAGGGCGGATTCAACGCTGCTGTACGCTGATTGGTGGAGGTGCGGAGAAACAATGTGCAATATAAACCCCAAAGGGGTACAGGAATGCATCTACAGCGTTGAAAAACAAGCATTATGGAAAGATTCGGTGTGGGAGCGCATTCATGGTGCGATGCGAGTTCTCTGCAATCAATTTTTTTGATGCGTGGTGGGGCTGATGTGGGGAAGCGATGGGTTCTCGACCACCTCTCTGACTTCACCAACTCTGAGCTTTGTCCTCACTAGATTTTCACTGTAGATGTTGAGATTTTATGTATATTTCGGTGGCGCTGAATCGGGAGATGTGGTATCGATGCATTCCAAAGTCATGGAACTCCCCTGAGAAGCACCATCAAAAACCATCGGCTCGGCAGCCCTCGGCTCTACGCCTATCATTAGATGGTACAGGCTACCACGGTTGAATTTAGGCCTTGAGTCTGCCAGCCGGAAGGAAATAAGCCGATAGGACGATGGAAATCACCACCTGGGCAGAGAAGTTTTAGGGCCATCTTTGATCAATGAATTTGAGCTCATCCACCATGTTCATATTGAGAGATTGAACATTCTAGTGTCGTTCGTTGTCATCTTGCGCGCCGTAAATCAAAAGCGAGTCGATTAAAAGTATATGTCTCAAATGCCATGTTTCTGCAGCTCCAAAAGCTACTTGTCACTGTGCCATGAATGGCAAAGACCTTTGCTCCAAAAAGAATCAGCATAGCTGACCATGTGCCGAAAAAAGACAAGCCGAAATGTGTCATGAGCGTTCGTCGAATATGGAGTCCTCATGAGTGATGTCGTGGCTGAGAGAACTGTTGCCGCGTGTTGAAAGTCAACTTCGTACCTGCACATAAGTTTCACCGGTGACCAGTTCACAAACCTAGAAGAAAATTTGTGATGTTCTGTGTGGCTACCGAGGGCCGGCACGCACTCGCAGACCAGGAGTTTCAGACTCTCTGGTCGTGCCTTCTTACTCCTCGTATACGTTTTCACAAGCTAGTAACATCAACTACATGACAGATCTGCGGCTCTGAAAAAAAAAATCCGCGTTTCAATGGAAGGTGATAATGTCAAAATACGATGTCTCAAAGTCACTTTGGACAAGGACTGTAGTTCTGACGTAGCCTTCAGGCTATTCTTTCGTATTGGCATATCTCATACACACATCGCCTACAGTACCGAAACTCATAGCCCTTTCCATCGCGACCCCCCTTCAGACACGAAGCCAATCTACGGCCCATTGACCGTAATCGAAGCACTTCCACTGCTCTGATATCCCTCAGTAGCGATGATCTGATAATTATGCGTGCCAAGCTTCTGTCCAAACTTCGCCCACGCATCAAAATGCGCCTGGACATTGATCGTCCCGCCAACGCGCTTCTGCTGCCTGACGGACCAGAACTGCTGGAAGGTCGACGTGCCGTCGATACTTGGCTGGTTAGTGCGGGTGGTCTGTAGGATGTCGTATGTGCTGCCGTCGGTGGTGACGGAGCCCTTTTTCTGAGCAGCAGAGCCAGGGTTGTAGGAGCCGTAGGTTTCGACAATGTAGTATTCAATGAGCGGGTTGCGCGTCCAGCCGTAGAGCGAGATGTAGCTGTTGACGTTGGCGGCGTTCCAGGTGCCCGAGTAGGTCACGTTACGGACACCGCCAGGGTTCCAGCCCTTGCCAGCAACAAAGTTTCCGACGTTGGACCATTGGACGTTGTACTGTGGTTGTGTTAGTGTCTGTAGGCGGAAGGGAAATGGAGGCTACGTACGCTTCCGGCGTTACCGTTGTTGTAGGTGACTGAGCCTTGGCCATCGGTCCAGAAGGAGTAGAAGAAACCGTTGTTGGTGCCGGTGCCAGAAGGAGTGGACCTGGTGTTGAGGGCGCCCTCGTCACGCTTCTGGAGGTCGGTGTAGAGGTTGAGTGGCGAGGCAAGCGCCGCAGTGGCGCTGCTGAGAGCAAGTAGGATAGAAGAGAAAGCGACCATGTTGATTGATGTGATCGAGCTGCTTGATGAGATCCATCATGGAGGAGTCGCGATCCTTATATGCACGACTGGCTCGTACCTGAGTATCCCCATTTTCGTGCTTTGGAAGGTCGATCGGTGTACTATCGCCATCGCCCCGGTCTCATGGCGTCTGCATATTGATGAAATATGTCGTCAATGCATGCATTGTGAGTAGCGTACTTCTGCCGGCAGATATTGTGGGGTGCAGGCATCTGTGTTGGTTCCCGGAGCCTCTCAAACCACCGGGTATTCGTGCCCAATGATGTATTCGCGTGGTATCGCTAGACTTGCTGGAAGCCGAGGACTTGAAACACTGCACTGTACCTTCGGTGGCGGCAGGCTTACTTAAACATACTGTTGAGCCAGCTAGGTGTGTGTGGCAAGCAGTAGGACTAATGTGCATTTTGATGTCTGAAAGGACGTCTGTCTTTCACGTCCAAGCGGCTGCAGAAGCGATGCATGTACGTCTTCCTAGCTGGGTCGCATGCGTCGAGATATTTGCCAAGCGCACAGCGGGCATCAAGCCCTGCTAAGTCCTGCGCCAATGGGCGAAGCCTCGCGTCAAGACAATCAAATGTCTCGTCATGAGCTTGTCTTCAATCTACATCCCTAGGCGCAAGCCACATCAGATGATCATAGGCGATTAATTGAAAAATGGGGTCAACAGAAGCACATTTGCCCAGGGACCAAGCGATTAGCCGGGACTTAGCAGCACTGGCTCCCCTTGTGGTCGCACTCGTCCCGGATAGAGTGCCGAGAAAACACGACTGCAGAGCGGGCGCGTGGTAGCCAAAGGTTTGCCAGTAACGAATGAGGCAACAAATGCAGTGGAGATTGTGATTGTCGCATCGCCACTAGAGGTGGGATGATGTGTAAAGCATTAGTCGTATTCGAACCCGATGTAATCGCTGGGTATCCCTGGAAAAGAAAAGCAACCCTTGTAGAAGTTTCGCAAGAGAGGCACGTTACAGAATACCTATTTGTGACGTTGCATCCGGCGTAGAGCAGAACAACCTTTTCAGGCTCAACGTCGCTCGTTCCACAGCCGGTCGATGACCTGGAAAACGGCGGTGATCGACCTCATAGTGTCGGCATCAATATGCTGTCCAAAGCGTTGCTGCATTTTGTCGGGATGCCATCGTACACGCTCAATCTTCAAGAGTGCAGCCGGATCGACCTTCCACATGCGTGAAGTTCGGAGGAAGTCCTCAATCTCCTCCTTGGAGACATGCTTCACCTTCCCAGACCAGACAGGCCAGGGAACTAGATCGCACACTTGTACGTTAGCATCTTGAGCGATGCTTTGCGCACTTTTGAGCTCCTCCCACTTCTTCTCATACATGGTCCAGGCAGCCTCCTTCTCCTTCGCCTTCTTGCGCTCGGCACCACGCTTGAGACTCTCTGCCATCTGGCATCGCATCTGCTCCCGTTCTTTTTCTTCACGGGTCACATTCTCATGCAGGTGGTCCCGCTGCTCTTTGTTCTTTTTGCGAGCTCTTTCCCTGGCCTCGCGCTCTTCGATGATATGCTGGTGGCTTTTCTCCCACATCTTGCCTCTGACGTAATCGGCATACTCTTCCTCCGTCATACGCTCGAGCTTGCCATCCGGTCCCGGTTTGGTATCGGGATATATATGTACGGGCTGGCCATAGACACCTTCCCAGTAAGCGGCGCCTTCATCGTCGGCGAGGGCATCGAAGAGAGACTCGCGAAAAGCATCCTCCACACCTGGTCTTGGTGAAGTCGCGTCTGCTTCGTATAGGTCGTCGAACAGAGATTCGCGATGACGGTGATCGGGATCGTAGTATTCTCCGTCACGTGTAGAGGTCGGGTGGGTGTCCTCGCGTGAACTTCGATGCTTGTGCTTGTGTCGCCGCCTCGATTCGCGGTGGCTGTGTTTTGATCCTCCGTCATCTTTATCTGAACGATGACGTTTGGGAGAGCGCTGACCCTCACTTTCGTCCCCACTCCGCTTCGAGCGGCGGCTCGACCTCGATTTGAAGCTGAATTTAGAAGCTTTGGCCTTGCTGTAGGCGGCGTCAGGCTGTTCGCTATCCTGCACCTCCATGACCGGAACTATGGTGTGAGGATTGTAAAGAAGGCATAAAGGTCATCTTATGACAGAGCAGGGAGAAAGTCAAAGTGAACCATGGCAGTGGTGAAAGAGTGAATGTGCGGGCAACCTCGGAGGTTCCAATGATCTCACTGGTGCGCGCAGCCTTGGCGTTCAACATCTCAACTTGCGCCGGCTTTACTCAGTACACAACTATCTACACTTCTTCACTTCATTGACCTGTGCTTGTCCAGACTCATGTACATATTGTAGTGACTTTCTTGACAGGATCTGCCACACAACACACCAACGCATTCGCGCGCTCGATAGCATCGCACTACTCGCTGGCATACATCATGTCCTTGAAGTTCGGCCTCAATCTGAAGAACAAGGCGTCGAACGGCCTCGCAAAACCAAGCGCAAAGCCTGCGTTAAAGAAGAAGAAACCCATTTTCGACGATGAAGAAGTCGACACCCAAAGCATATCCAAACCCGCAGACGCCGCCCAGGAAATCGGTGAATTCAACTTCGACGACACCCTCACAACGACCACAGAATCCTCAAAACCAGCTCCTCCAAAGCCCAAAAAAGGCCAACCACCCGTTCCTCCTACTCGTAAACCCAAATCCAAACCCGACGATCCCACACTCCTCGCCAACTCCGCGAGCGCCAAAGAAGCCGAACAACGCGCGCAGGACGCCCTCAAACACGATGCTAACATCTACAACTACGACGCCGCCTACGACGCCCTACATGCCGCCTCCGCGCTGAAAAAAGCCGCCGAGACCGCGGACCCCCTCGCGCGCGCGCCAAAATATATGGACAGCCTACTCAACGCCGCTGAGCAGCGCAAAGCCGACCAAACACGCGCGCGCGATAAGTTTCTCCAGCGCGAGCGCGAGAACGAGGGGGACGAATTCGCGGACAAGGAGAAGTTTGTCACGGGCGCGTATAAAACCCAACAAGAGGAGAACGCGCGCTTGGAAGAAGAGGAGCGCAAGCGTCTCGAGAAAGAAGAGGAAGATCGGAGAAAATACGGGATGTTAGGTTTTCACAAGCGCATGTTAGAGGAGCGGGAAAACAGGCATCGCGAGGCAGTCGAAGCGGCGGAGAAGGCTAGTAAAGCAGGCGTAGTCCTACCGGCGACTGGCGAGGAAGAGCAGAAATTGACAGAGGCGCAACAAGTCGATGCCCTGCGCGCACAGGGCAAAGATATACTGTTGAATGAAGATGGCCAGGTCGCGGATAAACGCCAACTCCTCAAAGGCGGGCTGAATATCGTCGCGAAGCTGAAACCAGCGACATCTGCATCCGCCTCTATAGCGACAGCGAGAGCGACATTACCAAACCATGCGCCGTCCAAGGGCGGGAGGAATGCTCAAAGAGAGCGCCAGACGCACATGGTCGCGCAGCAGATAGAAGCCGCGGCGAAGCGCAAGGCGGACGAGGAGGCAGAGGAAGCGGCGAAGTTACAACACGCGGCGAAGAGTCAGAAGACGCAGACGGATATCATGGGCGCGAAGGAGAGGTATTTGCAGAGGAAGAGGGAGGCGGCAGCGGCAAAGGAGAAGGAGAAGGGGGGGAAGTAGGTCAGTGTATACGTGTGTGAGTGAATATGATACCCCGTTTGAGCAATGAAAGAAGCTGGAGAATCAAGTGTTGTATATGTCGCCAAGGACAGGGAATGTGTGATGGAATTATGCTCTTCGCCCCGCCTCTACAATGCCAGTTATACTCATGCGTGTATGCACTCCCACCCAAACGCCATGCAAAACGCCAAACAAGTGCCATGGATATCATATGCTATTCACGAACGAAACTTTATTCGAGCATCTCAGCCCGCGTGCTTCTTCTCCTTAATCTCCAGCTCTTTCATGTACTTGACGAAGGATTTCTTGTGCACCTAGCTCATGATTAGCAGATACTCTCCGATGCGTCTAATGATCGGACTTACCATGCCAGCATATTTCCCGTCCCGCAATACACAAATGTATCTCAGCCCGAGCTTAACGAAGCATTCGTACACCAGATCCATCGGCGAGTGCACATCTAGCGACACAGGAGCTGGGTCGATGTACGGCGTGAAGTCGCTGGGGTCATACAATATCTGAGATTCTTCACCATGAGGCTCACGCCCAGCAGCCCAATCGACTTGCGGGGACATGAGACACAGAGTATTCTCTTCGTTCTCGAGTTTGTCAAGGGCGAATTCCAGATCAGGTGCAGGAATCAGACCAACCAGGACGCCATGCTTGACAATAGGAATGCCACCATCGAGTTGGCCGGACATTTGCAGGGCCTGTTGCTTCTCGCGCAGCTCGCCTGCGGGAATGAGTGATTCGTCTGAGATGTCGATTACGCGGTCTTTGCGCACACGCGGGGTGATGTCGCCGAGTTCGGATGTGAAGATTGGTCGAACCTTGTTGTCGAGGAACGGATACGAGTTCATGTCTGTGAGAAGATCGTAGATGGAAAGAGGCTCGATGGCATCAGCGGTCCATTTGGCCACTAAAATACCCAAGGAGAAGGGCAAGACGTGGTCGAGACTTCCTGTGAGTTCAAAAAGGATGACGGCCAGGGTGATGGTGAGACGTGTGACTCCGGTCATTGTCGCTCCGGCAGCAACGAGTGCGTAAACACCGGGCACGACGCAGGCACCAGGCGAACCATCTGGCTTGCATTCGGTGAATAGGCCTAGGTTGCTGTACTTGAGAGCGACCAGTTGGACTGTGTGGCCTATGAAGCGACCTGCGAGACCACCAACAACCATAGATGGCACATAGATACCCGCAGGTACTTTGATGCCGAATGTGACGACGGTTAGGAAGGCTTTGATGACGAAAGCAATGAACAGCGTCTTGAGCACACTCGGAATGTGCTCTACAGTAGGACACAGACCATCACCTGAATTGGTATAGGTGTCGCAGGGACTGGCCAGTTCGAACAGGAGCTCAGTCACTGGAAGTTTCGTGTACCGGTTCCAGAAGCTGATGAGACCAGTGACAAGGGCAACGAGAAATACTTCAAATATCGGGTATTTCTTGATGGTGGGTATGCGACGGAATGTTCGAGCCCACATGTGCGACGCCTTGATGAACAAAGCACCCAGGACACCTCCGAAAGCGCCAGTGAAGATGAACGTGACGAGTTCGAAGAATTTCCAGTCGAGGTGGTATCGGACTTCAAACAGCACGATCTTCTTCGTGCCATAAGGATCGAGGAATTTGAGGGACAGTGCAGCCGCCTACGGACTTGTCAGCTTAGCACGAGAGCCTCGATGTATGAACTTACAATACAACAGAAGAAGGTTCTGAAGAGAGTTTTCGACGGGAAGTAGTAGCTGACTTCCTCCAAGCTGAATAAAACTCCACCAATAGGCGCGCCAAAGGCGACGGCGACACCGCTGGCAGCACTGGCACTCAGAATCTCCCTACGCTTGCCATCGTTGTCACTGTACTTGGAGAAGATACGACAGGCAATATTACCTATACAGGTCGCGATGTGCACATACGGACCCTCCTTGCCGAGACTCAGACCAGATGCGACAGAAAGTATCAAAGCGAGGGTCTTGATGACTAGTGTGCGTAAACCAAGGTAACCGTGGAGAACGAAACCGCTTAGGATGACCTTGACCTCAGCTACACCACTACCTGCAGCGGAATAGTAGACCATTGGAGGACGGACCTCAGGCTCGCGTGCTCTGGTTTCTGGGCTGGCATTGCGTTTGTCTTCATCATCGTCGTCATCGTCTGCCTGGTTGCGCACCACTTCTGCACCCAGGTTTTCGTCGAGCGTGGCTAGAGAGATGGTGGATGGGATGACAGTCTTGGTGGTCAGTGTCAACAAGCAAGATGCCATGGACAGCGCGATGACGGAAAGCACAAACATGCCGTACTGCGATTGGACGAGGTCTAGTCTATCACTGCGAATGACCTTGGACCAGTGCACCCAGTCTTCGCAGATTGTGGCACCGGCACAGCATGGCTTTCGACTCAAGTTCCACTGTCTAGTGCAGTAGCCCTCCTTCCAGTCAAATAATGTCGTCTCGGTGGTGTTGACGAAATAAGCACAGACAGCGGTGAGCACGCCGATGAGAGCGACAAGGATCCAGCCCTGAGCGCCGTCGAACCAGGCCAATATGCGCCCTCTGACGTCCTTGCGACTGCGGAGAGCTCGCACTCGGTACGCGTCGGCGATGTTGTCGTGGACCCAGTCGGTCGAGGTAAACTGGTCGTACCACACGCGATTGTCCTGCCAAAGCGACGCGTGGACTGAATGCATACTCTCCTCCAGTCCACCTCGTCTCTCACCCAGCGCATTCACAAGCCTCTGACTGAACGAGGTTGTGGAGTGATTTCTGCTCGGCTTCATCCGCGAGCTGGTGGGGAGCTGCACGTTGTGTCTCTTCTGGCCGGGCTTGGGCGTGCCAGGCGTGGTTGCTGGCAGGCTGCTGTACGATCGCGACGTCTGTCCATAGTTGGGACCTAGCAAGCGAGAGCGCTCGGTGAGGTTCTCGCGTGACCTCGTGAGATCTTGGTCGGAGCCGCGCGTTTGCCTAGGGAAACGGAATCCGTCCCTTGTGGCCACGGGAGACGTGGGCGTGGTGCTGCTGAACGTGTCGTTACGTTCCTGCCGCTCGAGGCGTTCGTCGTCGTCGGCATCGGCATCATAGTCGTCAACACTCCGATACGAGTGGTAGGACTTGGGCATGGCGGGCAACAGAGCGAGAGGAAATAGGAGAGTGGTGGTACAGTGCTGTCTATGTTAGAACTATGGGCAGCTAACAGCCGCTACGTGAGTCGGCGGTGAAACAAAGGCATGCAGTGGGTCGAAGCCTCCAGAAAGGTCATCTGAAGGTTCAGGGCAGTGTCACCAAGGTGTGATCTCTGGGCAAGACATGGCTGATCCACTGGAGGCCGCGGGATGACTTCGGCCTGCTGCTCCGTCTGGGGAACGCACGCACCGTTGGACACGTCAGATACGAAGCGACGAGAAACTGGATTTTGGTCTATTTGAACTGGAGCACATTGTTCCAATATAGCGAAGATGCGGCGATCTGGAGAAGCCGTGCGGAAAGTCGGGGGAACAGACACACCGCCGAGGCGCACAAGACTACTTTGTCGCTAGTGTTTTGGGTAGCTGTCTTGTGATGCGCTTTGAGCACGCGGGCGGACATGACGATATCAAGGGTCCAACGCGGCAGGCGCGACCTCGGGAAGCCGCCATGCCCAAGATTGGTAACGCGGGTCTGCCATCCACGCCAATGGCATGTCCCTCCACAGAACCGCAACCCCACCGTCACGACGTTTGCCGGGTTAGCCTCGAGTAATTCGAAGCGACCTTCCAAGCTGTTCGCCTTTCTTCCAATGCAGTAGTCTGCCCGAAGTCTGCAGTAAACATCGCAAGCCTGGTCGCGCTGCTGGGAAGATTCAAGAAGTGACGGAGATATCTCGGAACACGAGCCTGTGACACGATTGACGAACGCGGTGCCTTTATCCAGATCGACATGGTAAGTGATCGGTCAAAACCACGCAGATCACAAGAAACTGTCTCTGATTACCTAGGTAGTCTGCACTGTACGAGCAGTTCTTTCTTTTTGGAGATTCCATCACCCAGGACTCCTATAACCAAGCAAGGGGTTTCGGGTTCTCTGCAGCATTGCAGGCTGGTTAGTGCACTCCTCTAGTACCTGCTCTTACGAAATCGATCTCTGCAAGCTATCATGAATTTCAATGTTCGTAGCATAAGTGGTCGCTGCTGAGGCGAGCACTAACAGATTACTAGCATACATCAGGAGACTAGATGTGATCAATCGTGGATTTAGGTAAGCAAGGCCAGACTATACCTCAATGTCTAGATCTAATGACATGTTAGTGGCTACAATACTCGCCAAGCACTTCAGATACTGCCAGCCATCGTTCCCCCACCGGACCAGGCCAGGATACGAGTTCTGGTATGACAATCTCGTGATCAGACTGAACTTCTGGATATGCTGAACTTGCGCCCAGGTCGTCTTCTTTGGGGCCAATGATGCCTCTCTGCCTGGCGCCCCCAATAAGCAGCACATACCGCTAGACGAGTATAAGAGCAACATCGAGAAAATCGTCACCCATAGCCAGGTCGCGGCTCACGACCCTCGGGTTGTTCTGGTGTCTCCGCCACCAATCAACGAGCATATGACGTGGGCAAAAGATCAGCTCGTCGGATATCCAAGTCCCGCTCGTGTGGCCAGCACAACCAAGGAATATGCCGACGGTGTATGCGAAGTTGGCGCAAGACTTGGTGTCCCTGTGGTGAACCTTTGGGAAAAGTTCATGGAAAAGGCCGACTTCCGGCTGGATGCATGGGAGCTTGGAGACCCACTGCCCGGGTCGCTGGGTGTTCAGCCAAACGATGCCCTGGTAGAACTCATGTACGATGGTCAGGCTCCCCTGCACTGAAATGTGCCGTATCGCGACTGACACGAAATCAGGTCTCCATCTCAGTCCTGCTGGTTACGAGATATTGTTCCAGGAGTTGATGAAAGTGGTCGGCGAGCGGTGGCCTGATCAGTCGCCAGAGAAGCTGCCCATGGTGTTACCTCCATGGAATGATGCAGAAGCCTGGAAGGTATGGGAGAAGCAGTACGCGGGCGCGCAGTGAAGCCAGTGTGCGAGGCAAGACAGCCGCTGCGCGATCTATTTGTACAGCACATGCAAATGCACGAACACGTGTCGCTCTCAGTACGAAGTATTGGATTCGCGACAGCCATTCTCCCACGAACGCGGGGAGACGGAAGCAAGGCCGGGCTCTTGCCCAATCAAGCATGAAGCATATGGCGCTAGCTGTGGCGCAACTTCGCGGACCACCAGAAACATCCATCAGAAACATTGACACCTGTGACGCACCGCTGTACCACTGTCCGGCATTCGCTTGAGTTGTCTCGTGCATTCTACTGCCTTTCGTGCAACAGTCCACTGAACACGGAGAAGAAGGATTCTCTGCTAGCCAGTCAAGTAGCTCAGCTCCTGCCCTTGCGCCTTCCACAACTAGCAGCCAGCGCTCAACGTACCTTCTTCCGCGGCTCATCTAGACCTTACATTCTCCCGGGAGATTCAAGATAACAATAGAATATCGGTTTCGACGATCCTCGTATTGGGACAGCCGCATCAGCTCAGACTCATCATCTACGTACCCCACTGTCACAGCTGTCGCATCCCACCACCCATCAACAACGCGATACTCGCACCAAGCTATACTGAATAACGAGGGGAGCCACGTGGGAACTGGCGGCGCTGGCGCCCGCATTGCCCAGACGGGGAGCGTACGGGCAGTCGAGGGGTCTCTTTGCTGAGTCTCCCATCAAGGGATGAGAGGCCCACGGGAATGGATCCACAGAGTGTAGCCTTCCAGCCCCGCGACGACGTTTGGCGATTCCAGGACGAGATGCTTCGAGTGCAGCAGAACCAAGCCGAGTTGTCTGATCGCGTGTCCCGGCTGGAACGCCAGAGAGACGATGACTCGCGCCTTAAGAGCGTCTGGGGCACGTCCTCGCCCTTTCCCTCCGTATTGGGCGGAACTCCACAGCAAGGTGAGGCTTCTCATGCTGCTGCGTATCCCTGAATGAATTTGCTAACGCATGGCAGTACCCCTACAACAACCGACGGCGGAGCACTTCTCCAACTTCGACGACCACCCGAACAACCTCATCGGCAATCTCCAGCTAGACGCAGAAGAGGAGCCACGGCGAGTGGGTGCTACATCTCGTGCCAACAGCGTTCGCTTCGACGAGACTGCCAACCACGGACACTGGGCGCATGCTTCGCGGTCGTCGCTCGATCTTATACCCCGCACTGGCAGTGGTCTGGGCGGCCTCGCCATGAGCGAACGCAGCTACTCGCACAAATCGGACGGACGACAGAGCTCTGCGGGACACTCAGTACACTCGGCGACATCTGGTCGGGCGAACAGCCTCACAGGTTTAGGCCCTAGCGCACTCATGGAGCCTCCTGGCTTGGCCCCAGGCTTGTTCATACTCGGCTCTGTACCAGCCATCATCCGTTGCTGGCTCGACACTAATTTCAAACATGATACCTTACTCTATGCAGCCGTGTGTTCGGGAGCTTACACGTCGACTGTTGACCTTCGCCTGATTGAGCAGCTTGGATTGCAGGACCAAGTCACGAGGACTGACGAGGGCCTTCGCAAGATCAAGATTTCTGTGTATCTCCCCGAGGCAGTGCCCGTGACGGTATCCTCTCGATCAAACAGCCCTGCCCCACAGCTTCCGTCCGTGGCTGTCGAGTTCACCATTGATGAGGGACAGGGCGCAGCTGCGAATCCGAAAGCTATACAGATTTTCCTGGGTAGCGACATGCTGCGGACGCACAATGCTGATCTACTGTTTTCGACTAACCAGCTGACCTTGTACGACGATGATGGCTGCAAGCTCCAGATTCCTCTTGTGCGGCCCGAAGACGAGCGTACGTTCAAGTCGCTGGCAGTATTTGATCGTTCTGTCATAGAATCGAACCGGACAGGCAATGCACCATGCAATTCAGGCTCCACAAACGAGTCCATTTCGAACGATACTCGCTATACTGCAATCAAGCCCAACAGCTCCGGCACAGCGAGCTCTGACGACGGAGGCTCGATCGGCCGTAGGAGCTTCGAGCAGCGGCCACGCCTAGGTCTATCTACCTCGACACGGAGCAGTACCAAAGAGACTCAGGAGACGTCGCCTACGGGTGCTGTCCCTCGCCCAGGGCCGTTGCCAGCCATGTTGAGCAACTGGCGCCGAGACTCGACTGAGAAGACCAACACAGGCGTTTTAGACTGGGCCAACGTGGGTAAAACCATGACTTCGAGCACCAAGCCTCGTGAAACAGGCATGAAGGTGCTGAGGCCTACGAGAGCAGGTACGCGTACACTATCGACATCGACGTCATCGCCAGCAACGAGTCAGTCGCGCTTCTTCGACGATGGCAAGAGGCGAGGCGAAGATGAGACGACGGCCCCATCGTCTCTACATGGCAGCGTGTCTGGCGAGAAGTCGGCGGAGAACGTAGCGCCTGCATTATCGCGGTCTGCCAATCCAGTTGGCGGCGCGTCTGCGTTTGCATGGCTCAACAGTGGCGGGTCGAAATGAAGGCAGAGCTTGTAGTTTGACGCCTCACGTATACATTACTGAATCAATACAAAAGTGAACATCAAACAACGGTCGTGTGCCGCAGAACACTAACTCCACATATCTGTGGAGACGTTCAGCATGTTGTCACATGTCAAACTGACATACAGCCCTACACTGATCTAAGTGCAACCTAGCCCGCGCTCGCGTATCGCTAGGACCTGGTCTGCGGAACGCGTTTGTGATGCCCCAGATATGCACCGTGGATGGCAGGGTCTCGCAGGCGGCCCATTCGCTGGCCAGTCTAGGCTTGACCACATGCTGTATAGACTCGGGTACTCAGAGACGTGTCGAGAGAGAGGCGCTAGCTGTAGGAACTCCCAGGTGCAGCGGTTCAGGTTAGTCTATCCGCCATCAGCGGGCTAAAGATGGAGGTGTAAAGGCTCCGCTTGGTCGCCGGCGACTTGCTTGCATGCGCCAAGGCCCTCGCGTATTTTTGCAAGCTGAAGGCAAACCCAAGGTGACGACGTGAGCAAGCAGCGCGCATTCACCGCCATACACTCTTTTCTGCGGCCATTGCGCGCTTGACCCCCTGCTCACCGCCCAGCTGTCGCTTCCCCGAGCAAAAGTCGCACTCTTGGTTTGCGTAGGCAAGCTATTTGTCCGCCCGAAAGCTCCTCCGTCCGCCTCGTCCTGGAGCTCCACCGGGCTTCACGGCAGGCCCTCTACCTCCACAACGGCCTCCACCAAGAAACGCAAGATTGTGCCAGCACCACCAGACAGCCCGAGTCGGGACGTAACCACTGCGCAGTCCCCGAATGAGGAAGCCGTAGCCCCTCGCTCCTCCCCGCACCCCGCCGCCAGCACCAGGGCCTCAGCGTCACCACCACCGCCGCGATTTCTCCCACCCCACCTGCACGACGAAGTGCTGACCGAGACCGACACCACGAGCACGTCACGGGACTACCACGCTGGAGGCAGCTCTCCCAGCGAGGCATACGCTGGTCTGACCCTTGGCGAGGCCTCCATGGCTGACGAGGGTACTTCTGGCTCCGAACCGCAACCACAGCGACGTGCACCGCGTTCGTCGTCGCCCGCGAAGCGACTCCACTCCGACATGGCCGACGACAGCATGGACGTCGACAGCCAGGCGTCTACCACACGCCGCAACAGCGGACAGTCGAGCCCCCGAAACACCAAGCCCATCGCCGCCGGAGCATCACAGCGTAGTGCACGCGCAACGTCGGTCGACATGGCAGACGCGCCGAACAACAGCGGCTCCGAAAACGCAGACTCTTCCGCCACGAGTATCGACGCGACACAGCAAACAGACCTGCCCAGCCTGGACGAGCAGGTTATGAAGGTCATGACCATGATGCAGAAGCCGCTGGAGGAGCGCCAGGAGGGCTACATCATCTCAGAGAAGTGGTTGGAGCGTGTATGGGCGAGGACGTCAGAGAATGTTGGCCGGCCGCAAGACTTCAGCAAGGAAGCTACCCAGGGTCCCATTGGGCCAGTTGACAACACGTGCCTCGTGGACACCAATGCCGTGCGGGACGACTTGATGGACCAGCGTGGCGAAGACTTCATACCCCTCAAAGAAGGAGCTTCCATGGGCCAAGACTTTGAGATCCTGCCCTTGAAAGCATGGGAGCTTGTCGTCGGCTGGTACGGAGTGAAGGCAGGCTCACCAACCATTCGTCGATACGCCTACAACACAGTACCAGACAAGAGCACCGAGAATCTAGAGTATGAGCTCCGCCCGCCCGTCATCACTATCCGCAAAGTGCGACAGGCGCCGGCAACGACCGCAGATACTTCGAGGCTCGCAGGAAAGATCGTTGCTAGCAAGTACGAGAGCTACTTGACTTTCCTCGAAGCTGCCAAGAAGTCCGCCGGTATCGACGTCAAGAACAAGGTCCGGGTATGGAGAATTCTTAGCACCGCCGCTGGCTCAGATACAACCAAGGATGCGCAATTGTCCGGCATGTTGACTCCTGACGCGTCGCCTCGAGATGGCTCACCTGTCGTTCCCGCGCCCAACCAATCCCTAACACTCATTATGGATGCAACGAGCTTCAGCAACCTCGCATACGGCACGGAGCGTGAGCTTGTCACCGGCAAAGACGAGCAGGCGAACGAAGACTACAACGAGTCCTTGACATTGGCTAGTGCCGGTCTATCTCAAGATCAGGTCATCGTTCTTGAGGAGCACGACGAGAAGGGCGAATACATCTCGGATGCCGCCAAGTTCGCAGCGAAGAACAAGATTGGTTCCCAGGCGAACAAAGGCATTCAAAGCACTACAAACAGTGGCACGTCCACGCCGACTGGCGGTCCACTGACACGAAGCAAAAGGCGCGACGGTAGAGTACGAGGTCATGTTGGCTTGACAAACTTGGGCAACACGTGCTACATGAACTCTGCTTTGCAGTGTCTACGCAGTGTGGAGGAGCTGAGTATGTACTTCTTGAGTGGCAAGTGGAAAGGGCATGTCAATGTCAACAACCCTATCGGCCATAAGGGCACCATTGCTCGAAATTACGCTGCCGTGCTGTCTGGTATTTACGACATCAATACCTCATCGTCTTTCTCGCCAAAGGCATTCAAGAACGCTCTTGGTAAGGCCAACAGTCTGTTCTCCGGCTATGGACAACAGGATTCGCAGGAATTCGTAAGCTGGTTGGTCGACGCCCTCCACGAAGACTTGAATCGCATCATCACGAAGCCGTACATGGAGAACCCTGATTCTGATGATAACACTTTCCGTGACCCGGAGGCGATCAGAAAGCTTGGCGAGATCTACAGAAACAATCACAAGGCGCGAAACGACTCCGTATCCATGGACCTTTTCAGTGGTATGTAGGATCGAGTTCGTGAGAATGCGTGTTCACGGTGTATTTTCAATACTAACATCTGTACAGGCTTCTACAAGAACACCATGGTCTGTCCTGACTGTGAAAAAGTTAGTATCACTTTCGACCCTTACAGCCAGCTCACGTTGCAACTCCCGATCGAGCAAACCTGGAACCACACTATCACATACGTACCCTTGTATGGGAAGCCCTACCAGGTCGAGATCGACATGGACAAGAACGCAACGATTCGAAACCTCAAAGAGTATGTCGGCAAGCGAGGTGGGGACGTTCCCGCCAGCCGCCTGATGGCATCCGAAGTCTACAGCCACAAGTTTTACCGCCATTTGGATGATAAGAACACCATCGCAGAGTCGAACATTGGTGTCCGGGACGACATCTTCATCTATGAACTAGATATTGCTCCAAGCAACTGGCCAGCGCCAAAGAAGAAGGGTTCGGGTTTCAAGCTACTTCTCTCACATGGATCTTCTGACGAAGATGTACCAGATTCTGCATCGCCACTACACGACCGCGTCATCATTCCTGTCTTTCATCGGGGACCTAACAGCTCTTCGTACAGATCTAACAACTTCTCCATGGCATTGTCGCCCTTTTTCGTCGTTCTCACCCGTAAGGAGGCAAAGGACCCCGATGCCATTTTACGGAAGCTTCTTGCCAAAGTTGCTCAGATGACCACACGGGACATATTGAACGAGCTTGGTGACTCACCTTTGACCCAATCTCGATCTGGTTCCGACGTTGTGCTTACAACCGAGGAAGACGCCTCACCAAACGGAGACCCGCGAGTTCAGGATGGATCCATAGAAGGGGAGGATCTCGTAGAGGTTACCATGACAGACTCGGTTGACACTTCTATTGACCAGATCACTGACAAGGAGAAGATTCCGAGTGTTTTGAAACCTGGCAGTTTCATCCACCCTGAATTCAGAACCCTGTTTGAGATCAAGCACACCAAGAAGAGCAACGAAATCGTCACCACCGGCTGGAGCAGTGTCGATCCGGGCAAGGCTCTAGAGCCTATCTCAAAACGTATCCGTCTACCACCGTCACGAGAGGAATCTGTGCAGTCGTCGCCAGATGGTAGTGAAGGATCATCAAGTGATGAGGACGCCGATACTCCTCAGTCCATTGATGTTGATGCCGCTATTGATGCCGCTAACGTCAGCAGCGACGAGGAAATGCAGTCGATTGAGCCCGAGGGCCCTGTAGCCTCGCGAGGCGGCCGACAAAACAAGAAGAAGAGCAAAAAGCAGCGGAAACAAGAGCGAAAGCAAGAGCGGAAACACAAGAACAACAAGAACTTCAAGTCGAAGAAAAACAGGGTCTCAGACCAACCTGAGTATCCCCAGGATCCTGAAGATGAATCAGAAGACAGACTGGTCCGTATGGGTGAGGGTCTTGTGCTTGACTGGGATTCCAACTCCTTTGAGGCCTTGTTTGGTGGAACCACAGCCGACGATGCCCGCGGCATGGACGCAATGAAGTGGCTCGAGACTCGCGAAGATCCAGAAATTCAGGCGAAGAAGGAACGGCGGGCCGCGCGTAGGAAGCACGGCATCACGCTCGATGAGTGTTTTACTGAAACATCAAAGAGCGAGATCCTGTCAGAAGACAATGCTTGGTACTGCAGTCGATGCAAAGAACTCCGACGAGCTAAGAAGACGCTTGAGATCTGGACCGTACCCGACATTCTCATCATCCACCTCAAGCGTTTCAGCGGTCATCGGACGTTCCGAGACAAGATTGAGGAACTTATTGACTTCCCAGTCGAGGGTCTCGATCTATCTGGAAAGGTTGGCTTTCCCGAAGGAAAAGATCTCACGTACGATCTCTTTGCTGTAGACAACCATTTTGGAGGACTTGGAGGCGGACATTACACAGCCACTGCGCAGAACTTCTATGACAAGCAGTGGTATGACTACAATGGTGAGTATTCCCATTCATGTTTGCTCCCCCTCAATCAAAACTAACAACACCCCAGACTCCGTTGTGTCCAAGTGCAACTCTGGCCAAAAAGCTGTGACACGTAACGCGTATCTCCTGTTCTACCGCCGTCGCTCCCCTGTCCCTTTAGGTCCGGACCACCTCCGCGAAATAGTGCAAGCAGCCGAGACCGACGCCACAGCCGACTCTGAAGCTGAAGACGACGACACGAGCAACCGCTCACGCCCCCGCGACGCCGACAACTCTGATTCGGGAAACGGCCAGCGCCTCGACGGCTCGTCCCGCAATGGGTCGTCGAGCGCTGGAATCGGAGTCGCAGCGGGAGCCCTAGCCCAGCGCGGGCATGGCTTTTCGGGTCGCGGGAGCCTTCTAAAGAGCGGAGCCGGAGTCGCGAACCTGAGCGATGATGAAGACATGCCGCCCATGGTCGACGGCAGCGCGGACGAAGGCTTCGTCGACGCCGACGATGGCGACGACTACACCACTTTTGGTGGCTTCCAAGGCTCCTCCAACGACCCAATGTGGAGTTTCGAGGCCCTGGGCGCGTCGTCAAATCGCATGCATGGTTCATCCGACGTTGCATCTGATGCGCCGAATCTAGGCAGCGAGGGCGGAGACGATCTCGGCTCTAGGATGTTGGAGGACTTTGGAGATGACGTGCATGATGCGGAGGATACACTGGTCGATCATGTTGATGACGTTCATGAAATTAGAGTTCCGAGCGAGTAGGACTGGTTCTTGGGATATGGATGGTAGGACGGGATGGCGTGGGATGGGAAAAGGAGTATTTGTAGATGTAGCATCGAAAGCTCGAATTGCATAGGTGTATCCTTTCATTGAGGTGTGTGGTGGTATGTGTGGGTGATGTGCGAGAGTAGATGGCGTGCAACGGAGATGAAGATGGTGCTCCAGTAGATCAACTCTTCGATAATCTTCGAAGATGTTTCAGGGACTTGTGCGGCAAAAGACTGTAACTTAGTCTCGACAAATATTCTAGAAGGCAACTTGGTGTTACACAAGTTACGGGTATGTTCAGGTATCACGTAAGATGATGTCTTGGCTGTGCAGCAGTATGCCTCCGGCCCCCCTATTGCTGCGCCCCCCCATCTCTACATCTCTAGGGGGTATATTACAAGCTACACAGTCTTTATATTTCTTTGCCCCTCCATACATTCTGACATCTTGCTTTTTTGGCTAATATGTCTCTCCTGACTTATATTCTTACTTGTACTACGATCACGATATTGCACATCATCTTTTGGACGTTTCTACAGGATGAACAGTTGAACACAAAGCTGGGCCAACATGAGCCATTGGCTGCCTCATCAGCCTTTGTACGCGATGCGGAGTCTTCGTGATCGGGGATTACTTCCTACGTAGATCCTTGGGTAGCGGAGAAGCTTTCTAATCCGATCATTTTCCCTGCACTGTTCGCTGTGTATGCTGGTCTCGGTGCTGTTCGAGCGACGGTTCAGGAGCATGATGAGCTGGCTTCTCCAAACGCGGGATTTGGCGATGAGCAAGCAATTGAAGAGGTGGCAGCTGAGAAATGCGACCAGTATGAAATGACATTTCGAACGCGTGGATTGCTAAGGTCCATAATCTTCTGTCTAGACCGGAGATCATAATCATAAACTGACCGAAACACAGGAGATATGTCAATCGTAAACACATACGGTGTTGGTAGCACTTCCTTTGCAGCGCGATAGTTGCAGTAAGTGGGTGTACAATATCGTACGATGGGGTTGATCAAATTACGAATGTATATTGTTGCAGATTGATGATGTTTCATCTCTCGTACGAAGGCGTACATATACAATTCTGCTGCGCACAGGCCAGTAGACCTGTGCAGCAGCAGCTCACGTGATAGTGTGAATTATCCTGTACGGACATACAGCGCTTTTCTTGCCCGACTTGCGACTCGGCGTTTTCATTGTATACGGATCTCGAGCGGCATGAGCAAACTATTCATGGTAAAGACGGCAGTGCGACTAAGCTGGTGTGCACAAATGTCAGCTATACTACTCCTGACAGGGTCTTTCTAAGGAGCGATAACTTTGGGAGACACCTTAGGAGGTCTGCGAAACGACAGTGACGGAGACTTTGTGGTGGTTGAGTGCAGGGAAATATGGTAGATGACTGTGCTTAGATAGGGAAAGAGAAGTAACACGTTTTGGTGTAATTGCCCTGACTAGTAGTGTTTTTACGAGCTAAAGTCTCAAGTGCCGTGATCTGACCTTGTGATGGTCGACAAACAGTGATTAGATTGTAAGGAGCTCTCTCACCAGACAAGTAAGTCCAAATTTTCGGCTTCTTAGAAGTTGCGAAAAGTGAACGATTATCATACCTCTCATTCACCGTGTCACTGTTGTTCACCCAAACTATGACATATTGGGCGTACTTTGATCAAAGGACCCGAAATCCAGGCAGACATCATTAAAAAACGAAGAGAAGCGCAGGCAATTCAAGCTCTGGATATGTAGCACCAGTTTGAAGGTCTCTAAGATCTATAAGGGGTCCAGGAAAGATCGATCATCAGTCGGGACGGTTACTTATCTACAAGGCTAGCAACACGGCCCAGCCCACAGACCACAATGGCCCGGGTGGAATCTCCAATATATTAGCAACCTTTTGGTCGTACAGTGGCTCTCGTGGAATCACAAGAGCGAATTCGTTTGATCAATTTTAGTCCCGGACGCCATATACAAAATCTGTGTGCCATGCCTGCAAGAACGACCAACTTCAGCCATGATCCGTGTCTCTATATACTGTCAGCTATTTCTGTACTTTCTCATACCCGCCCCGGCCAGCGCAGAGAGGTTTTGCGCCACCATATCTGACGGCTCCCTCTACGACCCCAACCTCGATCCCTCGCTGGGAAATGCAAACATGCTGAAGCCCTCCTTCCGCCAACCCTGGCCCGTCTTCCCCGGCCTGAAACAAAATTACCGCGTGGTCCGCTACTGCCACATCAACAAAGCCACCCGCGACGCACTCGAATGCTACAGCATGCGAAAAGCCTTCGAAGTACGGGCTGAAGCGCTAGGCACCGTGCCAAACGGAGTAAATGGACACTCGCTGTCTTAGAAAGAGCTCATGGATATAAAGAATACAGAGGGAGAGTATACGCCAAGGTATTGCTTCGTGGAGGGAGGCTAGTGGAATTCGAAAGTGCCTGGCGATACGTTGGCGGTTCACATGGTGAAGGGCGCTACACCCCAGGCTACGATTGGGTATATAAAAAATGGGGAGGCGAGGAGGCATAAGATAGTGTTGCCTGAGTAACCAAGGTTACATCAGGTTGTTCATGAAGTAATTGACCAAAGTGTCCGAAAGAGGAAGAAGCACAAGACTAACATTGATCAGATCGGACGCGTCCTCGGCATGGTCCACGAACAATGCCGCAACGACCGCGACACCTTCATCCAATACCGCTGCCAAAAAAATCCGCGGGTACGCCAAATCTCTGACCGACGCGATCATGGCTGGTGAAACAGACGTCGAAACCAAACTCTGCGACGACAAGATTTTCGCGGAGAGGTACAACTTCGACGGCTCACAGTTCAAGAAGAATGCCCAATACGCTGACTTGCCGGGGAGCTTGGAAGAAGCGAAGTTCGACATGGGGAGCATTATGACGTATCCTTCGAACGCGTTTTCGAATCCAGATTGTGGGCTGGAAAAAATGGATAAGTGTCCGATGGTGGGGATTGATAGGGTAGATGGGAAGGTTACGGGGACGTTGTGGATACACAGAAGTGTGGTGCCGTCTGCGAGCGATGTTGCTTTCGTGAAGAAGTGGTATCCGTGGAATGGCTAGGAGGCTGTTGCATACTCAATTCCGCGGTGAACATTCTGGAACTTAATTATTGGTGGCATTCGAAGACGATAAGGCAGGCGCCTCATTATCTTCATAGAGACCAGTTTCGTCAATAGTTCGAGACTCTTAGGCTAGAGTTTTAGGCTGTAAATTGTTTGAAAATACGATGGGTGAGATGTAAAGCGCTGTTGGAGACGGACACGAGCGCTGACTTGGACGATTATGACATCATCCCGCTTACTGCAGTCGCCTTCTGACAGATGTTACCCAACTTACTACACTGCACCACGGATGAAAAAAGAAAGTCATTGCACATGTGTTTGATAAATCCAGAGGCGCTAAGAAGACGATGAGGTATGCACAAGTGTCACTGGAAATGCGGCACTATCCCGGAGGTAGCCCTGGAGATGACCGAGGGGCAGAAAGCAGTCGGGGTCGCCGATGCCAACCTGGATGCATATATCAGTACTTGTATCTACATCTTTCTAAACTTTTCAAGGTGATGTCTATTATGGAACTGCCCGTCAGCATTGTTTTGTGGTCGTTCTTACTCATTCGCTACATCACCAGCTGTAACCTGCCAATCAGAGCAGCGCCATATATGAGGTATGCCCCCAAGCGACGTTCAGCCTTGTGTATCTCACTTATACATGGTTTCTCCCTTAAGGCTTCCAATTGACGGGTGCCAGCCACTTGAACTGTTCGTAACTCTATTGTTCCACGCCTCAATTTAGCACATTCGCAGATGGCGCCCTTGAACAAGAACCAAATTGACGGCATCACACTTGGCTGCACTGTGGCTGGCTTAATTCTTGTAGCCATACTTTTTTATAGCCTGTATGCCCTAAGAAGTACCATATGGGCGGCACTGTCAGTGTTTGAGCACCGCTACGGTTGGTAGGAACTTTGAGCAGCCCTTGTCGCAATTGCTGATAGTCAGCGTTTTCAGCAGAACGCCGAGGAAAAGTCGCAACCGTTTCTAAGTCCAATGGGAGTCTTTCTTCTTCGACTTCATCGACGTCGACGCAATCGCGAAGCCGCCATATTGTCGTATACGACGGCTTCGCACATTATATTCCACCACCACCGTCACCACCGCCTTCTATCGATGACTTTCCAGCTGCTAATAGATCCACGTCACCGGACAGGATCTGTCCAGGTACCGCATTCCGCGGTGACCAACTCTCGGAATCCTGCTACTACATCGTTTCGGAGCAAAGAACACAAGCCGTTGACTGTAGTACATTTCTATACCAGCTCAATCAGCCGTCTCGTATGCAATCATTGGATCGGTCACCCAGCTCCACGAGTGCGATGTCGATCCGCTATGATCCGAAATTGTTTACCATCGAGAATCTTCTACGCACAGATAAGCACAATCAGATTATTGAAATATCTGAGCAAGGTTGGTGCTCTGTTCTGATTTTAAGAACTCTAATTGATATCTGCAGCTGCACACTCAAGCGATCTCAGAATATCTTTCGGTAGGAACACGTTCGACTCTACAAAGCCTGGAGCAATAGATTCGACGCGAGTCATCGATCCACTAGAGCTAGAGATTCGACTGAATCCCGTTCATTTTGCACAATCTCGAGCGGAGTCACCGATGCTTCACGATGCAAATAACAGTTCGAGGAGTTCGATTGTATCCTGTTGCACTAGTGAGCGTATGAATGCGACTAGTAAGACCATTAGCAACACCGGTGGAAGCTACGAGAGCCGAATGGGAATTGGACCAGCCCTTGCCGTTGATACAGAACTCATCGCAGACTTTCGGCCCACGGAGCTCACTTCACTGTCCGACAGAAAGCCAAAGCATACAAATCACCTCCTTTCCCCCGATCAGCGGGACCGGAATTCACTCGCTATCCCGGACCTCTCCCCATCTATCGAGAAAGGCTCAGAAGAGGTCGACATGATTGAACCAGTCACACCGCTTACAGGGCTTTTCACCCTCGACTCAAATACGGCATCGAAAGGATGTAGAACTCCACCGACATCTCCACCATCAAGCGTCGATGAAGCAGATAGCCTGGATGAAGGTTTGCTATGTGATTTATATGCAAATAAGCCAGACTTGCATAACACAACGCCATTTTCGCACGACCTGCAGATCTTGCAGGCTCACTGCGAAAGTGTCATGATAGAAGAGACTGTTGCGGAATTGAATCTTCCAGTGTCAACACCGAGCTCAACAGAACTAGCTTCGCCTTGCGCAGAAAGCAGTTTGCGCAGCTCAAGCCCTTCGGACGCACGAGATCCAGAGCCACACTCTTCACTGAAGGCAGACGAGGCGGCAAAAAGTCGGGACATCCTCCAACAGAAGCCGCTCGATCATTCGAGCTCGAAAGCCACACCTCATTTCACATGCACCCAGTGTCATCTATCTTTTCCAACTAGAGGCAAAGTGAAGTAAGTCCCCGACAGACATACGCCACTCCTTTCATACCGCTAATAAGAAAGCGCCCACGTCAACCGAAGACACAACCTTAGATTTTCCTGCTCCGTCTGCTCCTACAAATGCGGTCTGCGAGCTGACCTGAAGCGCCACCTTCAAACAGTTCACAGTGACAAGTATCGTCCTGCCCAGTCATTTCGGTGCCCGAATGAGGGCTGTGGAAGTACGTGGAGGCGGAAGGATCATTTTAAAAGGCATATGGGGAGGTGTGATAAGCGAATGTCGAACAGTGCGTGTGTTTGAGTGTGTCCTGTTAGACCTGCAACCACTATTAGAGCTCTGCTGTCCTGTAATATACCATCCTGAATAGCATCCATAATCAATCATCAATAAAGAATGTAAATGCAGCAAGAATTCAAAAGTATAATGTCTGCATTGCATGTAATTTTACATGCCGACTGTCGGATCGTGAGTATCGGTAAGTGCGTCAGCTGCTCAACGATGCTCAAACGGCCGACTCGATCCTATTTCGGCTCTACTCGTCTCAGATCAGATACACCTCTGTAGCACCCTCACGTAGTAACATCAATCAAGTCAACAAAGATCAATCGAATACAATGCAGTTACAGTTATTTCCTTTCGCACTAGTGCAAGACCTCCCAACACCGACCATAATCTAATATACAATCCTGAGTAGCCTCAATACCCCTTCAGCAATGTGTGATGTGAAGTGAAGGCCAATACCGCAAGCTCCTCCAGCCTCATCCCAAAACCTTCTTCTTGCTCTCCTTCAACCATTCCTTATGCTTCTGAGCCCTCTCAATCAAGCCCTCCATCTTCACCTTCCTCGCACCAGCCCACCGGACCTCAGCCGAGTCCGCCCCAAAGCACTTGCCACTGATCTTCTCGCACTCCATGGCATAACGCAGCATGACACACCAATAACGCACGCGCTCCTCGTCGTTGTCGAGAACATGTGCGACCCGCGGCTGGACGCGGTCGATCAGAACATTGTACCAGCGAATCAGCTCTGGGGAGCCACAGCCCGTGTCCTTGAGGCCCTTGATGAGAGCGAGGACGGTGAGTTCCGCGTTGCGCAGGTCGTCGATGGTGATAGGGAAGTTGGGGTGAGGGAGGTCGGAGTCGCACAGGCACAGGTCGACGCGGACGGACGCGTGGTCGATGATGTCGAGGCGGGTGCAGAAGTCGTCGACTTGGATGGCGCGGGTGTAGTTGGCTAGGCGGTAGTCCTGGTGCTTTTTGAACTTGGTGTGGGAGGGGAGGCAGGCCTCGCATGTGCATGTGGTGCCGAAGCGAGTATGGAGTTCGGTGGCGCGGACGTCGACGATGTTGTAGTAGATATCGATGGTGTTGATGGTGAGCTCCTCGCCTTGGGCGATCGGTCGCATGGTGTGCACTGTCATGACGGCTTTATCTGGATTGATCCTCGCGAAGCAGTTGGGGACGCAGGAGTGGCGGAGCTGCGCGGTCTCGATGAAGAGGCCTGTGATGAGAGTCTCTTCGGGGAGGGGGAAGGACTCGTAGGGGATGTGGGAGACGAGGGAGTATCGGGCATTGTGCCAGCAAGCGGCAATGCGGTAGCATTCAGTGGACCTTTCAAGCTCGGCAAAGCGTCCGTCCAGAATCCGCTTCTCTTCTTCCGTATGTGCCTCTTCGGTGAGAGCCATGAGCTTTGGCATGATTTTCCGCTCCATTTCGGAAAGGAGGGTGGATGTGGAGGGTTTGGCTGGGTTTAAGTTCCAGAACTTCTCTTGGTCTTCAGCGGAGAGCGCATCGTAGGCACTCACCAACCCATCCACCTGATTTCCGGGGGCGGGTAGGCTGATTAGCGGCACCTCACAGATGATCCTGGCGCCTCCAACGATCATCTGCGTCGCGAAGACGCCGTGTTCGCGAGTGCCAGGCACCACTCCACTCTTGTAGTGGGCGAGAACGGGCACCAATTGTGGCGTTGTCGCTGCCATGCTGACACGAAAACACACGAATCTATTAAGAAGGTATAAAACTTGGAGGCTGTTAGCTGTGTTCAGGAGACCAAAAGACGACAACATGTGGCGGTAGCTGCTTGAGGAGAAAAGAAAGGGGAAGTGCGAGGTAGCGGAGGAATAAATAAATAATGCAAAGGCAAACGCACTAGCGTCCCCGAAGTTCTGACGGACTCTGGGTGAAGGAGAGTGCGGGGGCGTTTGTCGTTCGGCGCGAGGCACAATCGCGGTGAGCGGGCGGGCCACGGGCGAGGTGATGACATCGGTTATGACTTCTTTGCCGCTCTCATGGGATGCTCACTGGTAGGCAGGATTTGAAACTTTAAGAATCATATAGGAAATTGAAAGGAACGGAAAGGATCAACCTCACGAGGAAGAGCAGAGCGAAGAGCGAGTGGAAAATCATGTATCTTTCTCCATCTTTTGGTTCGTGTAACCTGGCGTGTCCCCGCATTTCAATCTCTATGAAGTGGTATTATGTGTAATGAACGCCCGTGGACGCAAATGCCAATCGCTGCGGCACTACCAGCCATACTTGTTGCCGGCCTCTTTCTTGTTCCTGTAACCAGTGGCGAAATGCTCCTCCAATGCATCCTTCTGTGTTGAGGCTACATTGATCAAGCTCCGCAGGCTGTTTTTGCCAGTACCAGAAATAGACTTGAGCGCATTGTGCTGTACCTGCTCACCCTGTTGACGCAACTTCTCGTTGTAGGCATATTCGGTGTCTGTGCTGAACTCGACGACCTTTGCTGAAGAGAAGTCTGCCTGCCCTCGTTTGCCGAATAGCTGGCGCCGCTCTGCTTCTGATAAGTTCAGCTCCGACGCTATGCCGGTCAAATTGTGTGACGCTGACGCGCTCGATCCGGCCTGTGCTTGTAGGGTTGGTTGATATGTGTGTTGCTCCTCGAAAGCTTCGCCAGGAACTGGTGCATCTCCACCTTCTTCTGTGCCGTACAGCATTGGTTGGTAAATTCCATCTGACGACGCGTTCGTTGAAGTGTCTGCTTCTTGAGTGACGCCAAACAGCGATACTTTCGGCTTCCGAGGCACAGGCGCAGGCGCAGCCACTGGCTGGGATGTAGAGATGTGTGAGCCTGTCGCTTTGGCGTTGCTAGTTGGTGAAGCTGCCGATTTGGGCACTATCGGCTTCTTTTTCTTGCCTTTGCCTACCGACATAGGCACAAACCGTGGTGCGGTAGCCTTCGGGGCTGGGGCGGATGGCTCCCGGGAAATCTCCATTGGTGCTTCTGCCTTGGCTTCCCCCCCCTCCTTCTCACTCTTGGGCGTCGGCAAATTCAGCAGAGCTCGAAAGTCTTCTTTCTTCATAGGCTCCTTCTTGATTGGGTTGCCATTCTCGTCAAACTCAAGCTCTAGTCGCGGCTCCCTCTTGAAAGCAGGTTCTGCACCAGTTCTCAAGTTCATTCCAGCGGCCAGTCCCTTGCCCAGCGCTCTTTTTCCTGGTATTGCGCTCGCTGAGATGGCGGCCACGGCTGGCTTCTTGGGCGCAGGTAGCATCGCGTTGAAGCCACCGAAAGCCGTCGCCCCGCCTAGACGCGGCTTCTTCGCCGGCGGTGCGTCTGCATCAACATCACCCTTTTCTACACGTGACTGTGACGCGCCTGGCAGGTTGACCTTGATCCGTCCGGGGTTTGAGCGGTCGACGACTTTCTGGAAGGAAGGCTTCGGGGCCTGTTTGAGCGCCGGTTTCGGGGCTACGGGCGCCTCGCCGTCCGATTCGGAGTCTGAATATGCGATCAAGTTCATCGTGTTGGTGTCGTGTGGTGAGTGTGGTTGTAGGTGCAGATAAAGTTGGCCATGAAATCACTCGCATGGCGATCGCCGTTGCCAAGTTCAGGGTCCATCCCCACGCTTCACCACTCCCGCACGTCGACGACAGCACGCGCGCTCTACCTTCAAGACACCTCCTCAGCTGGTCTGACCCTTTTACGAATACCCACGTGATTATGATACCCTAGAAACCTTGGTACTAGCACCATGTCGCTCCTTCAGAACGAAGAGTACGCCCCGCACCACGACACCTCCGAGCTCCGCAGCTAACCTCCGCAGCTTCGTCCTCTACCAACTGCGAACCGCCTACCTCTCTTCTATCAAAGACGGCGTGGGAGAGCGACTGATCAACGTCAACTCCAATGTCTTGAATAACCCCGCATTTCGCGCTGCAGGATGGGTGCCCAATGCCGCCGACATCAAGCGCACCTACTCCCCGCCTATTCCTACTGCCATCACCTCGGAATACTTCCAAGCCCCTCGTTCGGCTGGTCTGAAGGCGCCAGAGGGATTTGGCGACGATGAAGAAGAGGGGGGCATGGTTACGGGAGGCGGAAGCAATGACACGGTTGGCCCTACACTGAATTCGAAGCGCAGACGGAGAAAAGAGATACTCGAAGAGGACGACAGCAGTGATCTAAGTGATGAGAGCGATGAAGAGGAAGACTCGCAGAGGTACGTCTATTGGTCACACGTCAATTGGCCATGCTAATTTGGTGGTCAAGGCCTGCGAATCAGATCAAATTCACCAAGATGCCACTGCGGACGCGTTCTGGCTCTTCTCCTATACGGGGCTCTGCCCTGCGAAACGAACTTGCCGAGGCTGCAGACGGCCCGTCAGTCATGATAACATCGCCCTCACGACCACCAGATACCGAACTACGTCGGGGCTCGCTAGGCACACTCGAGACCGTCAAAGAGCGTCCCAGGAGAGACACCATCACCAGTAGCGAGATGTCATCAGAAAACGAGTTCGACAACTCGGCTTTCAGAAAGAGGAAGCTGAATCCGCGCAAAGCTGCTGTCAATAAGCAACTACTCGCTCAGCGCATCCAGGAAGATGAAGGCGAGGCGCGCAGTACTCGTCTCGAAGCGCTGGATGAGGGCGATGAGTCTGACAGCTCACTCGACTCCGAGTTCTCCGGCTCGGCAGATAGCGGTTCTCTTATGGGAGCTGGAGGCGACGCGCTTGACTCGTCACCTCCGGCTGCCCTCGACAACATGACTGCCATCACCTCTTTCAACATGTCGCCTAAAAAGAAGAAGGAGCCAATTCAGCCGACCCTCCAAGCCCTGCCACCACCAAGACCCATCAGCTTCATTTTACCTGTGAGTGCTCTCACACAAGCGCTACAGGCCAAGGAACAGAAGCCTTCAAATCCACTGCAACGCTTTGCCAGATGGAATGCAGCGAGCGAGGCTCAACAAAACCCCATATACCTAAAGATATACTGTCCATTCTCGTCGAAGCCTTCAAAGGCTCTTGAGTTGCTAGTCCGAAAATTCAACGACAAAGGCGAAGGTCCAATTGTGGCGGAGGCCATCGGCTACGCACTGCACCGCTACCAGGAAGAGAAACTCGAGCCTCCGCTGTCTGCCGAGAAGATGAACGTCAATCACTGGGTAATGCGCATGTATGATGATGGCGAGGTTGATGATGAGTTCCCACCTCTGACGAGAAACAAACCACTCAAGGACTTCGCCTCCAACAACGCTCGCGGTATGCGACCGCGGGCTCGTGAAAAGCCGTGGGACGAATTTGCTCTTGTCGAAGCGAGTGCACGAGAAATCGGCGAGAACGAAAAGTTGACACCCGTCTATAGCACCGAAGCAGCTGCCGCTCTTGAGACTCAGAATAATGCAGCAGATGGCGTGGCGGAGAAGAAGCCCGTCAAGCCAATACCAAGTCGCGCAAAGAGCTTCCGCAACCCCATCATCGGACCATCATTTGCTCCTTCAGCGACCCGCAGAGATAAGAGTGCGCTCGCAGATGCTCCTACAGTCAACGCGTCGCACGCAGCGAGTCGGACAGGTCTTCCGAAGACTGTCAACATACACTTTACTGACGAACATTTCAATATCAAACATATTCCCATCAACTGCACAACGGACACCTACATCGCCGATGTTTTCGAGCAAGTCTGTCACGAACTGCGCCTTGACAAAGCACTATACATCCTCAAAGTTAGCAGCAGCACCACGGTTGCGCCCACTGATCGTACCGTCGAAGCTCTCGGCAACCGCATGGATCTCGACCTTTCGCGACGTCGCTTCGTAGGCGATGGTGTATTTGGACTATCAGGCTCACCCGGCTCCTCGTCGCCGAACGCCCCTCTCATCATCAGTACCGGTGGCGCTCCCAAGAAGACCAAGAAAGGCGAACGCACCAACGCCGCAGTATCTGGCCACGGCCTCATCCATCCCCTCGCCGCCCGCGCCGAATCCTCCGCCCTCGCCCTCACCACAACGAACTACTACCGCCGCTACGCCGTCATGCGCAAACAACCCATGTCGTTTGCCTCGTCGACTTCGCGCATTCTCGCCCTCGACAATGAGTACATCCATATCATGCCTGGCGAGACTACCAAGGGCAACGCACGACCCGGCGGTTTCGCTATCGAAGGCGGTAAAACCACCACTGTGCATTTCAGCAGCGTGGTCGGTAGCAAGGTAAGCAAGAAACACCCGAAGATGTTTCGCTTGCTCGTGTTCAAGGAGCGGGAGACAAAGCGGTACGACTTCGTGGCGCAGACGGCGGATGAGGCGGTGGAGATTGTGAGGGAAATTAAGAGGGGTGTGGAACGGTATGCTGAAGGCGTTGTCTAGCTTGTAATCACCGCGGAGTCGATGAGATGGAATGAGGTGGTGCATTGGGTGCTGGCGAGTTTCATCTGGTCTTGATTCGAATTTATACCCTGTTTTGGCGCCAAGGAACGCGTGACGGAGCTAGCGAAGATGCATATAAAGTCACTGCAATTTCATTCAGCAAGGGTGCCAAAAGTTTTCTGACATGTCCAAAATGAATATCGAATCTTCATATGTCCTGTCTGAAAAGACCGCGTCCAGCGTCTCATAATTGCATGTGCTGGAACACTTCGCGCGCGCTGTGAGCGCGATTTAAAAGGACTTCATGGCAAGCTGTATGTCTTCACGGCCGTCTCAGCACATGGTAACGTGCTTCATAATCTTCTGAATTCCTCCAGGCTCACATACCCTCAATCCAATCATCTCTAATAATACATCAAGTTCCGCCAGACTGCGTTAAGAAACACACATTCCAGCACCTATGTCTTCTACACCTGAAACGCCACGCCCTCTCTTTTGACCATCGCTTTCCCACCACTTGCAAAGCCCGTGCCTTCGCTTCTGATCTCGACGAGTCCCGGCTTTGGGCCCTTTTCTTTGTCTTTCTTGCTCTTCTTGCCTTCCGGGACGTTCGTCAAATCCGCGTCGCATACGTAGCAATGAATAGTGTCTGGCTCGGGCGCGGTGTCGTGTGCATCTCTGTGATGCCGATGTTCCGGCCTCAAAAATTTGTCGACACATGGTTTGCAGAGTACATGGCCGCATGGAATCGCGACCATGGCTTTTGTGCTGTTACTGAGCGCACGTTTGCACGCGGGACACGTGCTGGCGGTCTTCCCCGTGTCTGATGATTTTTCCTCGTTGAAGTTGAGGCTCGTGAGCGCCTTGAGTGATAAACTATGCGGATGTTCTGGATCGCTGACGGGGCATGTTGGGGTGCTCTTCGCCTTCTCTGCACTCTTGTGATGCTGATCCGGCGTCTCGCCTGGGACCCAGAAACTTGGTAATTGGCCTTTCGCGGCTTTGCGCTCGTCTTCTAATGTGCGCTTGGCTTTGGTGCGGTCTTCGCTGGCGATGCGCTTGAGTTCTTCCTCGTCGATTTCGAATTTGCGCTTTGCGCCTTTTGCGTCCCCGATCTTTGGATCGTGGTCTTGCTCGACGACGATTTTGCCGTTTTGCCTGCCTACGACTCTTGATCCTGTGCCGACTTTTGCTTCGAGACCTGCCTGCACTGCTTCGAACTCCTCAATGGCTCGGAGTCGGGCCTGCTCGTCGTCTCGTACCCGCTCATCGTCCTCTTCAATCTTCTGCCTCTCCACGACTTTCTCCAGGCGCTTCATCTCTTTTCGTTGGGCTAGTAGGTTCGTCATGGCGCATTCTCTACAGAAAAGGTCGCCTTGCGGACAGCATACGGGGTCTACTGAGGGAAGTAGGCATAGTTGACATGATCCAAAGGGCAAGAAAGAGTCTCTCGTCAGTCGCGTTGCTTGCGAGCCCCACCGGTCCTTGAGCGCATTTCGCTCGTACGAAGTAAAGACTGATTTGGGAGGCGGCATGTTGGTGTTGGGTGTCACAGTAGTCTCTACGCCAGGTAGCTGCGGTGAGTACGATAAAAGATTGGATCCAAATATTGAATGCACGCTAAGCCGGTGATCAGATGACGATTGATGGGGCGATTGAGGTGTTGCACGAATAGACGTTAGTTCTAGAAGCACCCCAGTACGTTTCGCAAAGTCGATGTAAAGTTCGGAAAAAGCCAGCCACATGATTGCCATGAGGGCCCGTGCACCGCGCTAAGCCACTAACCAGGATCCTTGTCACAAGATTCCGGTTCCTGACGATGTCATCGCCATGCCTCGGAAAACTTTCATGTCCGCCACAATTCCATACCACATTCAATGCGACCAGAGGAGCAGCCCGAGGCCCCGAGTGCGCCATGGCGGGCGGCATCCACCGTCGTCATGGGCGCCGTAGGAATGCTGTGCAAAGGCTTCCTTGGCCTGAACAGCGTGGAAACACATGGGATGGACAAATTCTTGAGGTTGTTGGACGAGCGGCAAGACGTCAACGGGCGCGAAAGAGGGCTGATCACTGGTATGCGATACGTGTAGTAGGGTATGATGCTTTCTAACATGTGCCAGTATCGAATCACATCTCAGTGTATGTACAATATCACGCCGAAGCACTCGCACAGTAGCAGAATCGCGCTCACGAACAGTCTCTAGTATGGATGATCCGATATTATGGGGCATACTTCCGATCAGCTACATGCTCAACCCAGACAACCATCGCTGGGGACTTGGAAGCTATGATCTATGCTTCACGAACAAGTGCGAACCCCACTCTCTACACATGACGCCCACTGACGATCCTATAGAGGACTCTCCACTTTCTTCACCCTCGGACAGGTCCTGCCTACCCATCGCTCGGCGCATTCTTCGTTTGGCGGTCCCTTCCAGCCAACCATAACGCAAGCGATTCGCCTCCTCTCACGCGGCCCATTCCTCCTCGAAAACGACCTTCTCCGAAAGCCTCCCGCGTCGCCTAAGAGCCCCGATCTCATCGATCCGTTCAGCGGAGGACACCTCACATTCTCGACGAATGCCGAAGACGCCTTCCCAGCGCCGGCAGCGTATATGAGTCGACGACACGCATGGGTGCACATCTTCCCAGAGGGCATGATACACCAGTCTGAGGATAGGATTATGCGCTACTTCAAGTGGGGAGTTTCACGACTCATTCTGGAGAGCGAGCCGATGCCTGACATCGTACCCATCTTCATCGAGGGCTTCGACAATATCATGCACGAGACGCGCGAGTTTCCGAGATTCATACCACGACCCTTCAAGAATGTGAGGGTCACATTCGGTGAAAAGCTGGATGCCGAGGAAGTCTTTGGAGACCTGCGCAGGCGATGGGAGCAGATGCGCGCAAAGGAAGAGAAGGTTGGAGGGCAGCTTGAAGTTGGAGTACTAAATGACGCACTAAAGTACTCCGAGGAGGCCGTCAGCATCAGAAAGGAGTGCACGCGCAGGATGCGACAAGCCGTGCTTGACCTGAGGCGGCTGCGAGGGTACAGCGAGGATGACCCAAAGAACAGCCTTGCGCAAACGTGGCTGCGTGAGGGGCCGGAAAGAGAAGGGCGCAAGGAAGACGGGAGCTTGACGAAGGATACGTGATGCAATATACGAGCTATATAACCCGCCATGTCCACCACCGAGGGCTTCCGGCCCCCAACAAAGAAAACCATGAGGCGGCCTGCTAGACGCCTCCGAACAAGGATGGCGCGCAACGTGTCAGATTAGATCAAGTTATTCACCATCAGCGACTGCCTGCTCCTGCTGCGCCGATCAACCACAGCCTCAGGCCGGGTTTCGTCATTGCCCAGCAAGAACCGGCACCTCGACGTTTGTAGGGGTCGTAGGGAGTCTCCGGCGTGCTCGTGTCGTCATCCACTGCTTGCGCGCCATCCACCATACGCCGCTGCAAAAAGCGAGGGGTGAATGGTGAATGGTGAATGGCGACGGGCTGTCGAGTCCGGCGAACTGTTTTTGTCGCGGGAAGGTGCGTCAAGGCTTGGCGGTAACAGCCCCCTGTGCCGCTTAACGATAAAAGTCGTGCCTGCCCCGCCCTCAATCCCGACTGCATCTGCCCTTTCTGCCGTCCACGCCTTGCCCAAAACCCCTCACCGCCCGACTTTTTCAGTGACGCTGCATCACCGCCCCATTGTCAAGCTTTTGTTTGCTCGCTTACGGCCCAATCAATCAGCTCGAGCTCCAGATCCCTACGCTACCGGGCAGCGTACATAAATACTCTACGCCAGCCAATGGACGGAACTTGGGCTCCTAAAAGCCCGGACCTTTCCTCATACCACACTTCCGAAGAAGTTCCCTTGCATCCTCAACACCAGGGTTATCGCGGCTCCGTCTCTCACATCCCGCCCTCTACAACACCGACCTCGAGCCCCACACAGCCTGACAATCCCGCGCCGCCCCCAATTCCACATCAACAACAGCAACAAAATCAGTTCATGCCTCGCGGCGTCCCCAAGGAGGAGAGCATGCAAGATGCAGATTATATGCCAGACGAGTCAGGCGCGTTAGGCAAACTTTCGGAGGCTGGCAATGGCACATCAGGCGGGGGATCGACGCTGCCGCCAAACGTGAACGACATCGTGATCAAGAATCACTTCCCGGTCGCGCGCATAAAACGCATCATGCAGGCCGACGACGACGTGGGCAAAGTTGCGCAGGTTACCCCAGTTGTGGTTTGTACGCGCCTTCCTCCTCGCTTTGCTATCAAACAATACTGACGCGTCGCAGCAAAGGCATTGGAGCTATTCATGATCTCTCTTGTCACCAAAGCCGCCGCCGAGGCCAAGTCGCGTAACTCAAAACGCGTCAACACCCTCCATTTGAAGCAGGCCGTTGTCCACAACGAGCAATTCGACTTCCTGAACGAGATCGTCTCCAAAGTCGCCGACGCGCCCGAGAAGTCCGAGGATGCCATGGAGGAGGGTGGCGGCAAAAAAAAGAAGGCCGCAAGCCGGAAGAAGAAGAAGGCGGACGACGACGATGACTTTTGAGCGCATAAAGACACATACACAGCGCCTTGAAGGTATCCAGGAGGCACCGCGAGACACTCAATCCGCCGGAAGGGACGGCATTTAATATTGGCCTCTGCAGCAGTCAACAGGTGTGCATTGTCCTTCTGCCTCCTTTTCAAGGTTCTAACCAGTACAGAGCTGCACATGAACCAGGAAATAGAGATGATACCAATGATACATGAATACGATAGAATTTATCTTTGCCCAATGCCTCTGGCAGCTCGTGAAGCGCCAGGATACAGTGAGGCTATTCAGGACTCACTATAACCACGAGCCCGGTCGCCTAACGTCACTAAAAGTTCTAGCGTCTTGCGATCGTTCGGTAGCCTTGGAGTCATGTTTACCCAGTCCACCAACCAGGAACGAATCTTCCGCACTTTAGCCGTTCACTCCGCAGATCCCCTCGATTTCCCACGCGACCCCAGGTACAAGTCATGTAACGGTTCCAAGGCCTTTTCACAGCTTTACCTAAACTGTCCTCGTATTTTTACTTAGCCTTGTTGCTTTCCTCATACCCGAAATAATTCTTCCGCAGACACTATAAAATGCCTCCGCCCACGCGGCAGAAGCTCTGGACGATCGCCAGCTCTCGAAAGCATCCATACGATGATTTTCTCAAGGCTCGCTGTATTGCTCGTGGGAGCTATAGCTTCAGTGCATGGGGACGTCATTGCAATTGAGAAGCGTGCTCTACGACCAAATCCATCGAATGGCCATTGGGTCGACGCATGGGCTTCAATGCCTCAGCTCACTGAGCCGGCAAACCTGCCTCTAGCTCCATTCGTACGTTGAATTTGTCAAACATATGATATTATCGCTAACCCACATCGAAGAACCAGACTGGTGCTGTCTTTGTCAACTCCACTATTCGCCAAACCTTATTTGTGACAGCGGAGGCGAAACAGATCCGCCTCAAATTCTCAAATGTGTTTGGTGGCTCGTTCCTTCCCATCACAGCCGTTACAGTCGCTCTATCTGCCAACAACACGGCCGGTATTCATCAAATCCAGCCCAAGACAGTCCAGAAGGTCACGTTCTCCGGTAAACCTGGTATCCGTGTCCCCAATGGGGCCCTCGCCGTTTCGGACCCTATCAACTTCCCCATCAAAGGCCAACAGATCGTCACTGTAACGATGTACCTTGCATCCGGGCAGACCACCAACAGCATCACATCCCACCCCGGATCTCGCACCACGAGCTGGTTCCAATTCGGCAACGCCGTCGACGCCCCTCAACTCGACATCACAAACTCCACCGCCCAATCCGTCGCCCACTGGTACTTCCTCTCGAGCATTGAAGCCTGGGCCCCCGAGAAAACAGGCTCTTTCCTCATCGTCGGCGACTCCATCACCGACGGCCGCGGCTCCACAACCGACCAAAACAACCGCTGGCCCGACCTGCTCTTCCGTCGTCTCCAACGCAGCCCAGCTACCAAACACATCTCCTTCGGCAACCTGGCTGCGGGCGGAAATCGCATTCTCGCAGACGGCCTGGGCCCGAATGCTTTTGGTAGGATTGACAGAGATGTACTCGCGCATCCTGGCGTCAAGTATGCAATGATCTTCGAAGGCGTAAATGATATTGGTACCGGCGCAACGACTCCTGAAGCCCAAGCGACTATCTACGACAACCTGATCCAGGCGTATCAGCAAATGGTCACGCTAATCCACGCACGCGGTATCCCCGTCTTCGGTGCAACCATCACGCCCTTCTCCGCCCCGAGCAACTTCACCGGCCAACCGTACAGCAACGCCGAAAGAGAGAAGACTCGGCAGCGCGTCAATAAGTTTATTAGAGAAAGTGGGACGTTCGATGAGGTCGTGGATTTTGATAAGTGGCTGGCGGATCCGAAGATTCCTAGCCAGTTGAAGGCGGAATATGATAGTGGGGATTATTTACATCCAAGTGTGAAGGGGTATCAGTATCTTGCGGATCAGTTTCCGGTTAAGATTTTTGAGGAGTGGAGGGAGGGGGCGGATGAGTTTTCTTGGGGGAGATAGGTGGGAAGAGGAGAGGAGGATGATCTCTGAATCAAGTGGTTAGTGAAATAGAACGAATAGATTCGGGATATCACTGAGTAAATTTCTGGGGTCTGCCTTTAACTGATCGTTGAGCATGAGATTTGGTGCAGTCCGCATATCAGTTGAGTTCCTAGCTTATGAAGCGTGTGCTTCATACTATTAAGGCACTGCGCTGTCATTGTGGTTGCATCGCAGCGCGCGGAGTCTCCGGGCAGCAGAGTTGTAACGGTGGGTTGGAGGCTGGATGCATTGCCATGTGCAAATTGTACTGACGCTATGCGCCAATAGTCGCCCATCGTTATCCTATCGTCGCATGCCGAGCCGCCCGTTCGAAAGGCACCCATATTCAATGAGGCTCTACAGGCCCTTATTAAACGAGCAGAGAAGCGATAATCGTAGTGACAAGGGCCTAGACGCGTCATTTTCCTGGGATCCACCATCTCCATCGTTCGAGCAGCCCTGAGGCTTCGATGGAGGGCAGGATAAAGGGTGTGGTGAATAAGGCGATGGAGCATCCATCAAAGGAGATAATATCTATTAGTACTTCTCTCCTTGTCTAATGGCGTTGCCAGAGCGCAATGCAAGAGCTCTAAGTGTGCTCTCTCTTGAGGTCGAATTGAGCACGTGATACGACCAGAGGCAGCAGTGTTGTAATCACTAAGTGGTGACTTGAAGGTGCTATAGTGTTGCTGTATCTACCGGAAGTTCCATTCGGAACTGGTAAGGTGTGGTAAGGTATGGCTTTCTCTATCAAGCTGAAGTGACATCGCAAGACTAGCTGCATTGTATTGCACAGCAGTGCAAATCCTACATTTATTGCTTAAGCTTGGGATCTAACGCCTAGAGACGCGCAATTCGCTGTCTCAAGTTGGCAGACTAAGAGGCGACAACTTCACGCCACGGCTCGTACAGCAGGTGGCGCGGGGGCGGGGACGAGTGATCAGGTTCTCAAAAAGCCATCACACTTCAGCTTCGCTTGATTGGACGCAGTCAATGCAGCTCCACGATAATGCATCGCAAATCGTTTCCAGATTGGGGTCAGTGATGATGGGGATGGTATTTGAAGAGCTGAAGCGCAGTCGATGAAACTGGAAGGAGGAATGCAATAGGAGTGAGTTGATCATTGAGGCCACATGTCTCTTCAGCCTTACGCTCTCGGAGTTTTTCCGGAGGGCAGGCTGTGGACTAATGGTCAGGAGCCAGTATGATGAGGGAGAAACTGCTGATTGGGAGAGCCCCGTGGTTGGAATGAAATTCCAAGTGGACGATTGCGGGACGCGCATGCTGCCTATTTATAGGGGTGTGCGGTGATGGCTACGCCTCGCATATGGTATGCCGCATTCAGTCTGATTCTTGCATAATTGAGGCATTTGATATCCTGATATGATGCATGAAGTAAACAATAGGCTGTTAAGGTCGTTGGGCAAGCGCCACGCTGCTGAGTGAGCGCCTTCGCTAAACACTACATTGACAGGCCCGGCTCCGGAACTCCGCCCTCTATTTTCGTAAAGGTTGTTCCAAATTTATATAACGTATCAAGTCCTTTGCGTGTTGCGGGCTTCGATCCAGCCATTTGGAGTTACTTTCACTTTTACATGCATAGATCCACACAGACGACCTGCAATCATGTCTGATGGATCTCCAAACTCTTGATATGATTCAAACGAACTGGATGGCTTCGGTCTGTTTCCTCTGCAGGAGTCAACCACAAAGTCAAATTTCAAGGCAACGTGTGTATACGAGGCTGCTTCCGCCTCGGCTCAGAAGATTGACAGAATTCTAGAATCGTAGCTGTTCATGGCATCGGTGGACATTATATGCGCACATGGACCAACACGGAAGTTAGTCCTCACTTCTTCTGGCTCAAAGATGGTTTGAGAGAAGACCTTCCAGATTGCCGATTGTTGAGTTACGGCTACAATTCTTCAACAATACTTTCTTCTGGAAGAACCCACCTGTCTTTCCAGGACCATGCGGCAAAATTGCGCCACCTTTTAGAGATAGTAAGGACAGTTCCATCGTCAAAGTAGTCTCCAGCGCAAGTTCTTACTCGATATTTAGCACCTAGAGACCGAAGTTAATGCGCACCCGATCATATTCCTTGCACACAGTGTTGGTGGAAACCTAGTCAAGGAGGTACGATAGTCACACATCCGAAGATATCTGAACATATTTCTCCTAATGCGATGCAGGTGCTCGTTCAGAGTTCATATTCAGTGAGCTCTATTATCCAAGAACGCACGGTTGCCATCCTTTTCTTTGGTAAGTGGGTATGTGGCAAGCCAACATGGATACTTTTTGACAAAAACCAAAGGCACACCACATCGCAGTTCGGATTTGGCAAGATTTGGCACGAATTCTAATAAGTCACCCGCCGGCGAGCTATACAAGACCTCAGCAGCCTTGCAATCCACCAACGAGTCATGGCTGCACTTGCAACGAACTAACCAGGTGTACAGCTTTTACGAGACTTACGCTTCACCGTTTGGTCGGAAAGGCGCTGTAGTGAGACCCCCCCTCTCCCCCTCTTTACTATCAAAAAAAAGAAAAGAACACGTCTTAATGCCTTTACTAACGGCTGTCAAGGTAGTTAATAAAGGGGAAGCGACACTCAACATGGACCACGAAAGAATCATTTCTTGAATGCTTCGCATACCGGGATGGTGAAGCCGTCAGGTTTTCAAAGTGTTACCTATCAGTCGGTACTTCAGTCTTTGCGGGAGATCGTCACGCATCTTCCCAAGCCTCCGCCCCCTAGACCTCCACCTACGAGGCCTCCACCGCCTGGTGAGATTTCTTTAACACTTCCCAAACGCATAGACTTCAGGGGCTATGTACACCAGTTCAAGCAAGGTCTGCTTTCAAAGACGGCAGAGTGCTTGCTGTCTGATATGCTGAGCAAATCACCAACGACGTTACTAAGCAACGCCGATGAAACATCCATCGAAGACGATCTCAACCCACTGATATGGGTACATGTTCCGCTGAATAACACGGCTTGGATCAGTGTCAGTGACCCTCACGTGGCTCAGAATTGTATGCGCGATGACTAAAGACTCTTCTAGCCCTGCCTGCAGAAAATTGTGAGCGACGAGCACGGAGAGCAAGGGCTCTTAATTATGGAGCAAAGCTTCTGGTTGTTTCATGAGCGAACGCGACAAAACATTCCGCATTCCCGCCACTTCGAGCCGTCATGTTTCATCAGTGGGGACACTCAAACCACTTAATTCGTCATATATATACGTTAGTTACGTTTTTTTGCTTCGCTTGACTAACTAGCAGGTTTTAGCTACCGTATCTGCACTGGGATTCGACTGACTGCTTCATGCGGCGGGCACAATACTCACACAGACTGGAAGGTGGAAAACCTGTCAACATACCCAAGACTTTATCAGAAGAAGGCAAAGCCATGTACAAAATCATGAGAGACGATAGCAGAAAGTCGTCTTCCTTGCACCCGAGACGCAGTCTGGACCAATTCTTTTATTCCAGCCTAACTGAAACATCTGACAGAGACCAAGATCAAGTAGTGTCCAAGAATACGCCTTGGGGTGCCCGCGGTGGGAAAAAGATGATCATGGTCGATCAACTATGGCTTTGGCTAATAGAGACTCGCGATATCCACCCCAATGCGCCTGATAAGATCAAAACAAGTGTACTCACTTCATTCCCCAGAAAAGAAAAAGAAGCGGGCGAAGTTGAGAAAGATCTGGATCTGGACGACATAGCAGACTTACATCAAGCTATCATTGACGAAGCAAACAGCATGGGTAGCGAGTGGGAGGGCAACAAGTGCGATTATGTAGGGCTTATCATAGAACAGGCTGTCAGCGTCATGCTCAGAGTCAGGACTGAAGGATCACTTGACTTTTTGGGTATTTTCCGTGCAGCCATCGCGCAAGCGGTCAGTCCACCATGATCCTTGCTTACTGTTCATATACTAACGTCCTTTATGCTCATAGATAGACGCGCAAACTACCTTCTTTCGAATATTCCAGGAGATAATGAAGTCCAATGTAGATGACGCTAGTGCATCTAAAAATGTCTTCCAAAACTTCTAGAAGAAAACGAAGTATGATTCCGAGAGCACCACCGAATCTCTTATCAAGCGTGATGAAGTCAAACCCGCCCTGAATCTGACCGACATCATCGACGAGCTCAACAGCATCAACCGCCTTTTCAAGGTGCAAAAGGATACTCTAGATAAAGCGGTCAAAATTTTCGACAAGCTGGATAGGGGTAGATCCGCACAAGACAGGTACAAAGTGCTGAAGGAAAAGCTTTCTACCATCATCACTCAAGAACTTGAGAGTTACATAAAGCAGGTCAAACGTATGACCGCGGACGCTCAACGAACGAAACACAGCGTAAGTCCATCGCCTGCATGCTTACTATCACTCGCAGAATCTACGTTCAGATTAAGACAGGCGACTGACTCGCCTAGCTCAAGGATCTGCTCGATCTGCAACAGAAAGAGGAAACCCTCAAGGAAGCCCACTATTCGAACAGGCAAGCTGAGGCAGCCCGAGAGCAAGCAGACGCAAACGAGGCCCAGTCTCAGATCCTACTTCTCTTTACCATCGTAACCATTTTCTTTGTAAGTGCATCTACTCCTAGCAAAAATACGTGAAAATAGCTCATTCACAATCACAGGCCCCGCTTTCTTTCTTCACATCATACTACGGAATGAACGTCCGCGAGTTTACTGGAGACACTGGTAATACCAATCAGCGAGCATTGTGGAAAGTGCTGGGTCCAATTTCAGCGGCAATCATATTCGGTCTGCTGGGCGGTGCATGGTACATGTACGAGCGGACAAAGAAGAAGCAACTCGCCCGAAAGGCAGAGCAAAAGGCTGAAGACGACAAACAACAGGGGGTATCAAAAGTTGGAAAGGGTGCTTGAAGGGTTCTGCTGCACTGAGCTTTCGCAAAAATCACGAGCGTAGGACTTCAAATTAAAATGATCAGATGCGCTCATCCACTTAATCTTTCCTTCTCCCATCTCTCTTCTTGATTCCTGGTCACGGCGCAAAGCACAAGTGGATACGCAGCGCTTGGTCAAAAGTCTGGTCAAGCATCGAATGCTCACAAAAATATCTAAAACATTTTGCTCACTGCGAAACACAGGTATCGCTGTAGAGAGAATGATTCGATTCAATACCTTTGCACTGGCTGCTGTGGCGCTCTTGCTACTTCCTATGTTCCGTGAATCATCGACTGGAGGCAATAAATAATAGAAAGAATTCCCCTGTGAAGTGAAAGCCAGTCTTGCCTCATTTACGCCTTAAGGACACCATCGGTGTTTAACTAAGGAGGCTTATCGTCGGCTTGAGACGCTGGGGACTCAGAAATTCCAGACACGCTTAGGCAAACGACTTCGGCGAATCATACTGTATTGCATAGCTGAAATATCGCTTTGCGATCAAATTCGCATACTTGATCCCGACACAGAGAAGACCTAGCAAGGATATATACAAGAAAGAAGATGAGACAGCAAATTCGCTCTTTGCTGATTCAGCTGCAGAGGAGTATCTTTGAGCACTGTGAAAAGATGCGACGATTTCGCAGTAGATTTTTGTCGTGACATTTCGAGGCTGTGAAACTTAGCAGGCCTTTGCATACTGTGACTATATGTTAGTATAACCTAAAACCAAACCCTGAGATTGGCAATACGCACGCAGCAGACGTTTCGAGCCGCATCGACATCTTCCTGTACGCAGAGATAACTGCAGGTACTGGTTCCTCCATTGTCACAAAGGAGATTTATATATTTTACTTTGGTGTCGTAACATATACCGCATATTTCGACAGCCTGAGCTGTGGAGGCTGGGAGCATGGCGAGTGTGGTAGCGATGACTGCGAGGAATGACTTCATGATTGTATAATCGTTGTGAATCCAGTTGCGATGTGTTAGGAAGTGATTTGAAAAGATGAAATACTTTTGCAGGCAGATTCTAAGATATTTTAAAGCCTCACATGAGAGCATGTACTTATACTTGTACTTCGGTATGTGTTCGTGACCGACTAAGGCCGGTGAGGCTCTATGGGGTGCCGTTCGCTGCTGAGACTACATGTTTACTAAAAGGCGCTAGACGCTTATGTTTCATCTATCTGCTGAATCGCCAAGAATAAGTCAAGGCCGGCGCTAGTCGCACGAGCTTTACGGTATTTCCTTGTCTACGATTTTCATGTCAGTAAGAGCGGGTGCGGGCCGTCCTCGGTCTGACCTCATCATTCGGCACCGGATAGGTACTTCCCTTCGGCATAAGCGTGATGCCGTCTGCCGTACTCGTAGCGAACATTGTACACTATACTGAAGACGAGGCCGACTTGGGATAGCTTGTGCCGTGTCAGGAAGAAAGGGATGGGGAGGTCGCGACCCGAGCCGACCTTTGTGTTTTTGCGCAGCGCAAGGTCTTGTGAAAACACACAATATCGTACATGGCAATCTAAAAAGTTCTGAAAGATGCGTTCTCGATATTCACGTTAGCATCTTGTGACCAATCGCAATCGCATAGGTATACCGAGATTGCATTAACGGACAACTACACGGGCTAAGCGAGCAGGTTGGATGTGTAGAGCTCAAGGCGGGAACACTCTAGAGCGTGACGCGTCTGAGCGGCGAAGGGCCGAGTCGATTAGCAAAGATTCTGCAAAGAAAGGAATCATGTCATCTTCCAAGGCGACTAATAATTCTGCGACATTACGGAGTTGCGGACTCACGTTTCTGCGACAACACGGAGTAGCAGGTTTGCGTCATGACAATTGTCCTCACCTACCTAGGTACGGTACTACGAAGAAACGACGTGAAAGGAAAGTCGCGCAATGCATTGTATCTATTGGTCGGAAAAGTCCTGGTACTTTAACCAAAGAAGTAATAGCACTCAAACGGCTCATCCGAGAGATCACACTTGATCTAGATCATTTGTGGGCCGTCTGGTGCGATAACCAACAAGCGATCGGACCTGTTGTGGGTAAAAACGTGAGCACACAATGTGGCTAAGTCAGGAACACTCTTAGGGTTTGTTCCAAGTCTACGCGCCCCACCGAACCAAGCGGAGCTGGTGTTTGGAGATCGACCCAATTTCTGCAGAAGGATGGGCAAAAACGTTTAACAAGCAGCAATGAGAGGAGTGCAGAACACTTCTTAGTCTTCAAATTGGAACTAAGGTTGTCATGGTAGACGACGCGGTACGTCTATGATCGAATGAACATACGACCAACGAAAACCGCGAAGGAAATTTGAACTCAAGGGCTCGACACGGTTGGGTAATCACGCCAAAATTCTCAGCCCGAAACCGCAATCGGAGAGCATTTCTCATATGACCGTCTCAGACGCCCTACAGTGACTTCTCTTTCGAGTCTTCTGGTGCGAGTCTCACACATTGAGCTTGATGCCTACGTCTGAGACTTTGAGAACTCAGGCGGTCAGAGAGGTGGCCGCGAACTGGAGTTGGGAACTCCTATCACCACCACCCACTCGAAGTATGGCAGGTCCAATGCGGATGTTGGTGTTGCAAGTGGCACAGCAAGGCTGCTGCCATGGGACGATAATGACATGACGTCAGAGCTAATGCAATGGTATCTTTTGCCATCGTCACAAGACTAATATGATCGCCCCATCTCAGACATTGGTAAGGGTATCTCGACGACAATTACCATTTACAGGATCCATCTCTTCACCGTGACCCATATAGTCATCGATTCACCCCTCTGACTCGCACTGCCCACACGAACAGCTGAACGCTACTATGTCTGGTCAAATCGCCTCTGGCAATGTACGTTCCCTCCGGTTTGATGCACGAGTGCTAGGAGTCAACAACAAGTTCCAGCTGAACCGCGAAAGACGTTCATACTTGGGCTTCATTATCATTACAACTTTTGAGACAAAGCTCTCGGTGACTCTCTTTTGTAACAGTCTCACTAAAACAGGGCTGAATCTCTTGGAGGCGCTGAGATCTGGACTGCTGGAACTCGTGGAATCTGGCAACGAAAATGTCATCAGGCCAACTACTGCGCCATCGCCTCTGCTAGGCCGGCACGATATACCCCCAAGGCCATCGCCACAGTATCGGCAGATCTCTGTCGGTGTAAACGCTGATACGGCCCATGCTGCATGGAAAAGAATCTTTTAGCCCGGGCAGACCTGCGGTCTACGGCTCTCCAAGAATAACGGCGAAGTGCTCGCATATAACACCGATGAATTTTCTGACCGGTCTGAAAATGCCCAGAAGCTGCGCATCAGTCGCGAAGGAGGCATACACTATTCCGCCGTGCACGACGAACCAGCACCTCCAAGACTCTTCGCCAGATCTTCCATGCCCAAACATCCCATCTTACAGGTCCAAATCCCTTTACTTTCGCCATAGAGTACACGACAGACAGTCCGTCACCCCTTGTTCTTGACAAATCTCGCTCCCCACTTTCAGTTTTCTCCGAAGATCTCAAGTCTCTGGACTCACTCATCGACTACTGCGACAAAAGCACCGGCGAGAAGGTACCCTGGCCTGCTATTTTCGGCTGCTGGGACTCCGATACTCACCCAGCATTCCCCGGCAATGACGACTTTGTAGAGATATCGCCAGATAGGCCGTGGCGATTCGAATGTACGTTAAAAAATCTAGATAACAGCGAGTAGGTGCGTAGTATCGAAGGTCTGAGCGCTGGGAAAACGTACACTGCAAGAATTGCCGTGCGTGCTCTCAGTCCGCTTAGTCGGTGGCAGTATGGGCGGAAGAAATGTTTACTGGAGGGGATGCTAAAGGAGAGGATACGGAGGTGGGACGTTGATTTGGATAGGTTGGGGAGCTTGGAGGTGGAGACAGTTGGTGAGGATATAGAGTTTGAGACTGTTGCATGAGGCAAGAGATCGTGAAAAGACTAGTGGCGCGTATGAAAAAATGGTGTTATTCTAGTTGAGCGGAGTGGTTGGGTGGGGCCGAGTTCAACAATTGCCTGAATTGCAGAACACAATTACTGCAGCCTGCAAAAGCAAAATCCTACGGAGCAAAGCACCAACGAACTTTGAGCATTTCTATCAAGTAATTCTAAAAAGGGACGCATGGAACAGTGGCCTTAGTGAGAGAATTAAGTCGAGGCAAACGTGTACGTGTTTTCTTTGCGGCTGGAACTAACCTAGTGAACAATGGTAAGGTAAATACCAACACTAACGTTAGTCCATTATCAAACTGTGGCTTATGAAAAGAATTATGTGAGCTATGCCATCTCTCCTTTATACACTTTGCTCCATCACATTCGACACTACATAGCTCAGGCCAGTTTGTTTTTCAACACTTAAAATCTGTCAACGATGCCTATCGCAGAGCTCACAAACCTGCAGCGCACCGCAGTCAATATACTCAACGACAACTTATACGACCGCGATATACTCCGCAAGCAATGCCCGCTGGATCGCTGTCGCCATCTTCTCGCACCCAAGCAAGACCTCGGAATGCTCAGCAGTGTACCGATTGAGACCCACCACCTGGTACTAGATGAGCTGGACATTGTTTCGCTCCTTACATTTCGACGCGTCAATCAGCTCTCCATGAGCACAGTCAACTCCATGGCAAATTACGACAAGGTCGTTTGTCAAGCGGGGGTATGTCTGCGCATGGCTTTAGCCATCAACACTGCGCATAATTATACGCTTAGACAACTCTTCACAAATCTGTGCCAGAAGAATTGCGACGGCAAAGGTTGCAGTAGCTTGGCGCCATTCATGGACGTATTCACGCTCACACGCCGATGTCTGGGAAGCGAAAAAGGCTGTCCTTTCTCCGAAGTGCCTGTGTGCAAACCAGACGTTTACGACATAGATGATCTACCTATCGACCACAACGTAGAGTTTCCTGCGCGTAAGTTTCACGCCATAACAGCACGATATGGACGCTATTAGGACGCTTACGAAATCTTGGGAGATGAGAATGATATAAATAGGACTTTCTACAGGCTATCAGCTATCCGAGAGAGGTTTGGAGATTCTGAAGATGAAGCTGCGTTCGAAAAATAGGACGAGGTTAGGCGCGTGTTTTGCGGGTTGTATTGGAAGCTATGTAGCGTTGTGGCTCCGTGGTTAAGTGAGAAGAGTGCGGGCGCTGGGTATGGGGTGTTCTGCGATCTTTGCGGTGTTGAGAATGATGAAGATGGGATACTGAGGTCAATCAGAGAAGGTCAGGAGGGAGAGTGGGTGGTGGCATATCCTGGCCCTACAAAGTTACCTTTCATGAAGATGGAGGAGTGGGAGCAAAATTTGTGGGAAAAGCACAGAAGTGTACGGGAAGTGAAAGCTTAGATCCCCGATGCTATAGGTGGCTAGAAAGTAAGAGGTGAAAATATAAGCCAGTAAAAGAGAAAGAGTGTTTGTAACCACGTGACTAAAGTCATGTGATATTCTAGTTGTAGCAGGCACTGCCCGGTGGGCAAGTGTACTTACCTCAGAGCCGAGAGCTCCTGTAGACCTACATCACAACATAATAACAGATAGCAATATAAGCGTTCATCCGCAGCCTCCAACCCGACACTGCTCACGCAGTTACAGCGTTGCACTAGAACCTACTTATATCTCGCGCTAGTACGTTAGCGCGACCTACACTCGCTCTCCAGCTTTCTAACCTAAGACAACTCCCCAGAATGCTTGCGCTCGATTACGCTAAGGCAGAAGTGATGGATACGCAGCTCCAACACGCCTTCCTGAAGATTATCAACGATCATGTCTTTAATGTCGACCATCTCCGAAAGTTCTGCCCGCTTGACCATGGCCGTCACGCTCATGTACTAGCTATACAAACCCTTCGCGACATCGACAAGCTACCAATAGAGCTGCTGCATCATTTTCTAGGAGAAGTCAATGTTCAGTCCTTTTGACTCTTCAGTGTGTCAGTATGAGTGCAATGGACGCTGTCAATGGTGTGGGGGAGTACGCTAAGGTCAGCACCAGTTACCCGACGCTGGATGCGTAGTATTGACATCCAATCAGGTAATGCAGAATGCAGCAAACTCTGTCTGGATGGAAATTGCTATAGACACGACTAGCACTTTTACTTTCAAGGCCTTATTCTCGAGATTGTGTCGGAAAAGTTGCGATGGCAAGAATTGCGATAAGCTTGTACCCTACATCGATGTCTTCACGGTCACAAGGCGATGTCTGGGTGTGGATAGAGGCTGCAGAAAGGATACTTCTTCTCCCATGATCAGAGCTGATCTGGAGGTGCGAGTCGAAGATGCTGAGTTTGCCCCACTTCCTCTCCGATCATTTCAGGCGCTTTATGGCAACTACAATTCGGCATATCTATTCTGTCCTAGAAACATCAGGTTCGAAGACGAACTCGTATTCTATGACTATGATGAGATAAGGGCCGCTTTAGGCTTGGAGGAGGGACCCTTGATTCCTGGACGATGGGGTATGGAACAGGGTGCACTTTTCTAGGCTGCAATCGGCTGCATAGTCTCGAAACAGAGCGCAGAATGGATTCGATCTGCAAGAATCATGTACAGGAGGTCACATGAAAGAACAAAGGAGCACAAAAAGCTACCACGCGGCTAGTTGCATTCAAAGGAACATATCTAGTGCATACGCAGGTGCCAATCTCGAAAGTCCTTGATGTACTGTGGACGCTCAGATGTCCCACCAAAAGAGTCCCAAAAGCGAAATTAGTCAAATACACTTCCCTTACTCCACTTGCTCCTTCTCCTGATGCTCTTTCCGTATATATAGAACACAAATGGAACCGGCACTAGGAGAGCCGCAAATCCTCCAGTAATACTACTCGCTGGTCCGACGCCAATATTATGATACAATGGCGTTACCACCAACGGAAATGCGCCGGCAAAACATGACCTCAAGAATGTATTCGCAGCCACCGCACTGGCCGCATACTGCGTGAACGTATCAACCAGATAATTTAGAGCAGCCTGGAAAATCGTAAAAAAGCCCGTTCCCAGCATAACGAGTCCGATGCAAGGGCAGATCCAGTGAAACCCAGGACCCGCAGTCCAGCCCATGACGAACTGGCCGGCAGAGAATAACACACTACCTAACATCATCGGCGGTAAGCGGGCCTCCGGGACGGCCCGGTTACCAGCAGCGTGATAAACTTTGTTGTAGAGTAGCTGATTGTAAGCATTGATAGAGCAGCCGATAATAGCGCCGATGAGGATGGCGAGGAAGGGGAGCGTGGAGGAGACAGCGGGCCAGCCGCGCATTTCGCGGAAGATGATGGGGATGCCGCCGAGTTGCATGTACAGGATGCCATAACAGAAGCTTGCGTACAAAGCGACCAGGAAGCAGATCGGTGTCATTAAGAGCTGAATGGGGCGTAGTAAGAACTTCTTGCTGAGCTCTTTGATACTCACATCCCATTCTTCGAATTTTGTGTGGAGCGCCCAGTTCCCCGTCTCGTGGCGGAGACGCCTTGCTTTGTAGATGAGAAGCTTTGGCGGATAGCATTCGTCGATGAAGATGATGTCGATGAGGAGAATTACAGCTTGGAGTATGCCTGTGAAGTATTCGGTCCAGCGCCAGCCCAGCGATGGATTTGCGACGAATGCAGCGGACACAATGGGTCCAAGACAAGGTCCTCCGACAACTGCCATGGCATAGCCGGCCATTGCGAGTGCGCGCCAGGCTGGCGAGTACAGATCGCCAAGCACACCTCCAGTATTAGTGACTGGTGCGCTGGCGAAGAAGGCACCGAAGAAACGGGTGATCATGAGAGTCTGGAAGTCCTTCGCGACTGCGCTGCCGAAACTAAAACAGATCGCAACAAACACGGGAGCCAGGACTGCGAGTCTTCGTCCGTAAACTTCACTGAGCGGTGCCCAGAGCAGTGGTCCGAGTCCGAAGCCAAAGAGGAAGAGCGTTGTTCCTAGGACGGCGACCTGATTACCAACATTGAACTCCAGGGCAATTTGCTGCGTGCCCGCTGAATAAGCTGAGGAAGCCCAGGTTGCACTCATTGTAGTGAGGCCGTACATGAGTGTGGTGTTGACCTTCTTCTTCGTGGGCCAGTTCATCGGCCGATAAGGATCATCCGGACCTTCAAAGTCAACAAGTACATCTGCGGTAGTCTGTTGGTGCGCCAATGGATGCGAGAACGGTGCCACATTTGGTCGTGTGCGTATCCGCGACAATACCGTATCTCGTCGTGATAAAGTTCTGCTTAATTGCTGGTTCAGACCGGTCGTGATTGCGTTTCCCGTAGCTATTCTGGACTGTGCAAATTGACCACGACTTCGCGACCTACTGATGCTCTCATGCAGCTCTCGATTCGTTGGGCGATGTCCGTCATGATCATTGTCCTTTTCGTGTTCCTCATAATATGAAGACATGTCTGAACTAGATGCGCTACAGCTTCGTTCTCGTGGACGTGATCTTCGGCCATCTTCTAATTCGGTTTGAGTCTCTGAAGATGGTAGGTCGTGTAATTGCGCCGTAGGTCTCTGGGGTGTTTGATCCAGTGATTCAGGCATCCTGAATGTTTCAGGGAGATTGTAATATCGATCCTCAGTGTATCCAACTCTTCTCAATTATATGGTGATGCAGTCATACGCTATTTATCAGCACTTGACGTATGAGCCAGTTTCTTTGCGTCTTAACAATGAACAGCGTGAGTATGCACGTGAGATATTAGCTTTCTCTAATTGTAATGGACAGTGGCACGAGCGTGTACTAATAGACCCTCGATAAAAAGTTCGGAAAATCGCCGTTGTACAGGGTTGGTAAGTGTGACGTCGTTGTCGCTTCGACGCTAGCCCTTTCTAGCATGATCTATTCATTGCTCGGCCTTTTTCCTTCTCTTATTTCCGTCGCTTCGGAAATGTTTCCGACCCACGAGCGGGCGGATGTGATGCCACGCAACGAGAGCACATTGTTGGCGACACTCTATGATGACTTAAATGCAAGTAACCAACTATATGCTAAACAAGAAATAATGAGTCCGCATGGGGACGGTGGCAAATTTTGTTGACATGTTGTTTAGTGTGTCGGATAAGCCATACTCAAGAGTAATTGGGGTACTAGATATTGAATAAAGCTGCCTCATTTGCAGATGTCCTCAAATGTAACTTCATGCTCTCTTTACCATGTGCTCTGTCCGCTCGCGCGATCAAAGCTTCACTGAGCTTACTATTCCGCCAACCGAACATCCTGCGTCACTTCGCATATATGCTTTGCAAGATCTGATTGCTTCATGAAAGGAACCACCGACAGGTTCGGAGCCGAAGGAATCATATGGTGCACTTCGTTTGCCACACATGTGTTGCAGAACACGCCATACTCAGCATGAGTCCCAAGCTTGTCCAGCCACGGTGCTTTGACTGAAGTCAGACTCCAGTACGGATCATCTTCGGCCGTGTTACGATCAAAAGCTTCGAATTCAATTTCGCAACGTTGTTGTCTCCGGACCATATAGCCGCTTCGATCTTGTCGTAACCACAGTAGACACTCCTCTTATGCCGCAATAGATTGATATGAGAACCAAATCCGTAATCACCTTCGACAGCCAAGAAGCTGTGAGACGGTAGGGATTATTTGACCAAACAGTCATTATTGGCCAACATGTTCTGCGTCAGTGGACCATATGAAAATGGACAACTACCGCTGATAGACAGACAACGCCGAGTAAGCATGAATGCATCCAGATATGGAGCAAGCGTATTGCAGCCTTTTCCATTGCATTATCTTTGACAAAGCTTGGAGAAAAGCTCTTTGATAGTGAAGCTGTCGGCTGTCCGAATCCCTAGGGCCATGCGAATGTAGTCAGGTGCTAGAGTAAGGACCTATGTTTCGTGTCAGAAGTCTCTCATCGGCAATATTCTAGCGGTCTTGACTCACCTTGTAGTACTCCTTCAACCCGTCTATCGCGATCATTGCACTCTTGTTCACTCGGCGGAAGGTGAGCAGTGACTTTACGTCGACGAAGCCCAGAACGTGATACTGGAGTCCAACAGGCAGCATATGAAGGCCTCAGAGATCAGAAGATGGGGCCACGATGTGTTTTCCATAGTCGAGAGGGCAGTCTCTGCGCAGCTGCTCGTAGTCAATCGTGGAGCTCAATAACCGGAGTGTGGTACGCTGCAGCTGCGTGACGTCTGGAACCGCCATCGCTGTGTGAGTTGAGTGGAATGCTGGGGAGATGAGATGGTTTGTGAGAGAAGGGCAGACGGCGGGATATGAGTAATTGCCGCTCGCGACAGCGCTTGCGCGTGAGCACGTGATGGGTTCCAGCAAGTGGACCCGGGGCGTGGAACCCAGAGCCAGCTCCCAGTAACCGCAGATATGATAAGCGCGCAGTAGTATGCGAACAACAGACATCTCTGCAGTAATAATTCTACGAGATCATGCAGTTTCCTACCGCATATGCTTGCTGTGTTCCCTCTGAATCTATTCATCCTTCAAGGACACGTACCACTCCGCAATCTCCTTCACACACTCCTCGAACCCTTTCATCGGCACACCTGACAAGAGCCTCTTTTCTGTCTCAACAGAATCGACACGATACGGCATGTTGATAGGCACTTTACTCCTGCCCACTTTAAGCACACCTTCTTTCACCTCTTTCGCAAACTCCTTCTCAACCATTTCAGCAACTTTAGCCCATATCGTCTCGCCATCAGTCCCTTCTTCCGAGGTCGCAGCAGCGATGTACCATGCTGGCAAATCGTCGCTGTGCCACTTCTCATCGTCCAAAGCATTGATATGGATGGTGGCGCATTCCCGCACATGCACGAATCCGAATGCGTAGCGCGGTTTCATGTCGTCGAATAGAAGAGCTTTGGTCTGGCGGTCAATGTGCTTGACGGCTTGAGAGCGTGTAGTGACGAACTCCGATGGGCCGATCACGGTTCCGGGAATGACTTGAGCGATGCTAAAGGGCAGCGTTTCGCTGAGTTGTAGGTCGTTCAGGTATTTCATACATTGCGACTTTGCTGCGCAGTACGCTTGATGTGAGGATTTGAGTGGTGGGTGATATGTCAGTGATGCCTCATTGACTTCGACTTGTTCTGATGGTCAACTGTTAGCTTGCGACTCTGCTGGACTCAATTGGAGGAGACGCACCATTCAGGACTTTTTCCATCCTATTGCCATATGTGTCGCCAACTTCTGAATCGACCAGACCCGCGCCGGCTTGCGTGAAGACAATATGCTTGACAGTGCAAGACTTCTTAGCGGCTTCAATCACATTACTAGTCGACCTGATGAATGGTGTGTATATTTGGTCATCCGGATGAAGGTGCTGAATTGTCAGCCGTGTTTACGCTGTCTATACGAACTGCCTTTCAACGTACTGGCATAGGCCATGCACCCGCGATATGTACCACATATTGTACACCAGCGAGAGCCTCATCATATGCGTTCTCCGCGGCGTTGTCTGAAACAATTGCGCATTCGAGGCGATCCAGATGGCGGTATTGTTGAATTGACGGCCCTGATTTAATAGTGTTGAAAGCATCTTCGCGTCGTACGACGCAGCGAACGCGATAACTCTTACTCAGTGCGTCAAGCACACATGCATATCCAATTGTCCCATTTGCGCCAGTAATCTTATACTTCGTCAGTAAAGCTTCCATGGAGAGGCACGTTCTTTGGTTCTCACGGCTACGATTCCCCGCTCGGGTTGCTCAGCTGACATTGTGGTTTCGGATGCTCCTTTCTTGATGAAGGTAGTTTCTGCGATGATTGAGCATCGTCGCAATTGATAAGGAGACCATGATTTTGACTAAGCTTACAGTAGGGCGTGCGGCTTAACCGTGGGTCCAAAAGGTCCTGCACTTTCCGGCAAATCGCTTGATTAGCCCCACGTCTTCGGCTCTTCCCCGCGTTCACGAATGGATCATCTTCGACAACACTAAGATACTCCCATCACATTGTGCGTTTAACACATCTTGCATGATCCACATCAACGTTGAAGTAAAAAGTCTGATAATTGTGAGGGACAAGACATTCTATTCTTGAAGAGCTTTCTGAGGCAATCGAGATTTCGTGTACCACTTCCAACGACTTGGAGCGATCCAAATCCCAAATCCGTCCATATCTTTGATGTACTATCATAAATGAAGAACTTTTGCCATCTACTCAATCATCACATACGTCAATGAATCAACGGATCAACCCCTTCGGACCGCCCCACCTACCTTCAACATGGTACTTGCCATATACCCAAGGGAAGAAATCTTTCTTGAGATTGTAGAACGCCCGCCTCGGGACTCCCTGGTCGATACCCAACCACTCCTTGAACGTCTCCTTCGGTACACCGCCGTACTTGAACTCCGCCAATAGCACCTTGTTTTCGCCCGTCAGCAGCGGACATGAGGTATAGCCATCATATGTGGCCTCGACTTCTTTGCCTTCGCAGGCTGCGAGCAAGTTCGAAACAAGAAGAGGTGCCTGCGCAGTAATGGCTGCGACAGTCTTGGATGTCGGGAGTGATGACGCATCACCTAGAGACCAGATGTTGGGGTAAGTTTTGTGTTGCAGAGTAGCGTCATTTACATCGACGTAGCCAGCGGCATTGGCGATACCACTTTCTGCGACGAATGCGTGAGGTTTGTTCTTTGGTGACACATGCAGGAAGTCGAAGTGCTTCTTGGCTTGAGACTTATCCGGGCGCGTGAAGATCGCTGTTTGGCCTTCAATGGCAGTCAGGTCGTGTTCGAATAGCCCTTCTACGCCCCTCTCCACACGCAGCTCCTCGAGCTTAGCGCTGTATTTTGGCACACCGAACATGCTTGGAAGACCTGTAGCAAATGAGATGTTGATACGCGATGCTGAGCCAGGACTGTAAAATTCTGCGTTCCTCCAATAATCGAGAGCGAGCCACATAATCTTCTGCGGCGCGCCGGCACACTTGACGACTCCGGCAGGTTGAGTAAACAAGGCATCGCCTCTCTTGAAATCCTTGATGTTGCGGAAGGCTTTGTCGCAGGTGTCGTAGTTATAGATGGACGAGACCAGAGAATTCGGGTTGCCCATAGCTTCAGGTAGGCCTTTTACACTGCCATAATCGACAGTGATACCAGGCGCAACCACCAGGTGCTCATAGTCGATTTTATCCCCGTCACCAAGAGTGAGAGAATTCTCCTTGGGCGAAATGGCGCCTACGCTCTTGTTGTAGAATTTGAACTTCGGGTGTATCAAACTGTCAAGAGGGGTTCTGAGGTCTTCCTTTTTCTTCAAACCACCCCCTACAAGAGTCCAACCTGGCTGATAGTGATGCCATTGCGCTGGGTCGACAATGGCGATGTCGTTTTGAGTGAAATTGCCTTTTCGTAGAAGTTGATGACTGAGAGCGATACCGGCGGAACCGCCTCCAATTACGACGATTTTGTGACTGCGCGCAGCATGGTCTATGGGTGATAGTGTCGCAAGGCCTCGGCGGATTTGGGTAGCAGGCCGCAAGATACGCGGGCGTTGTGCGCGCAGCGCTGTGCGGGTGGAGATCATGATTGGTCCTTGGTTCCGAGACGATCAAATGAGATGAGTGGAGGAGAAGACGAGCGTGACTAAGTTGGTAGGTTTGCCGCTAGCGCGAGTTGAAATAAGCGGCATCACCGGACGCTCAGCTTGATTTCCTTTCCTTTATAACGAACAACGGGTACCTATTCTGAAATCTGTTGATACTCTCGTGATTGCGCGTGGGCAATGCGTTGTGTTGCGCGCATGTTTTGAGCCCCACTTTCGGCGAAGTGAGATGACATTTCGAGCTGACATGTACAGGGGTACATCGGCGACCTCTTCACTACCTAACTATGAAATGCTCGTGATTGGCCGGCATCATCAAGAGCCCGACGAGCTCTCAAGTTAGAAAAAGATATGAGGATTGGTCGGCACCCAAGCGTTTTTTCCTATTTGGCGCATAGCATCTTTGCGAACTTTTCCATTGTTGTACTTTTCCAATACTTGACTTTCTGAGATGATCAAGACAACCAGAAGGATCTTGAGTACCACAAGCATTACAAGATCACCAATCCGAGCCTTCCAGAGTTCCATCATTGGGTACTCAAATACATCCAGTCGAACCATGAGCCACATCACATCAAAGTCTCGCAGTCCAGCCACTGGACGATCAGCACAGAAAAAATCGTCCCTCCTAACCAGAGCACCCCTTCGCCAATCAGCCCACAACCATCCTCTACCCGCAAACATACCCAAGACCAACATTGTCACTACGAATGAATTCTTCGATCCCAAAATCCACAGCATCTACGATCTCGCAACAGGAACATGGCAATACCTTGTCGCCGACCCGTCCACCCTCCACGCCATCATTATCGACTCAGTGCTCGACTACGATGCCACAACACGAATCATCAGCATCAAGACCGCAGAATCGCTCTTGTCTCTCATCAAAGTGCAGAACTACACCATTGACAAGATCCTCGAGACGCACATCCACGCCGACCACTTAACCGCAGCGTCGTATTTGCAGAACAGACTTGCCGAGAAGCAGGAGTTTAAACCGCGTATAGGCATTGGTAAAAGAATTACACAGGTGCAGGAACTGTTTGCGAAGAAATATGGAATTGCCAGGGAGGTTTATGAAGATGTATTCGACGATCTATTCGAAGATGATGAACAATTCACAATTGGCGAGATGGTGGTGAAGGTTATGCATCTCCCTGGCCATACGCCGGACCATGTTGGATACGTGGTTGGAAGTAAGATCCCCTAACTTTACTATTCCAGCGCCCGACCCGCTGACAAGTGACGTGGTCCTGTCTAGATAACGTCTTCTGCGGCGACTCCCTATTCCATCCCACCATCGGCACCGCACGCTGCGACTTCCCCGGCGGCGATGCCAGTCATCTATACGCTTCGGCGCAGAAATTGCTCCAGATGCCTGGCCATGTGAGGATCTACACAGGACATGATTACTTGTCCAACGGGCGCGACACGCCCGTCCCTTGGATGAGTGTGCGAGATCACAAGGAGCAAAACCCTTGGGTCAGTCCGTCGATTTCAGAGCACAACTTCGTCGCGAAGCGTCAGGAGCGCGACAGTGCATTGAAAGAACCCAGACTACTACAAGAGAGTTTGCAGGTAAATGTGCGAGCTGGGAGACTTCCGAGGCAGTCGAGCGGAGGACAAAGGACGCTGCGTCTCCCAATGAAGGTAGGAAGTGAAGATTGGTAGAAAGCAAAAGAAACAGCCTCCAATATGAGAGTCGCACAACCCTGCAAGAGGTAGACCGATAGGACAGAAGCCCTAACATTGAAATACATATGGCAGTGACCCGGGATTGAATTAGTCGTTTTGGTATAAGTTAGCATTCTTTTTTTTGTGCAAACCGACCACGTCATTCCAGGTCTAATGAGACGATCTTGATTATTGCGATTCACAAATACAGTGATTAGGACGGGGTGGTTGTGGGACAGGGATGAGCGGTGGACAATTGTGAGGGCAGGGAAAAGGGCCAACCCGCCCGACGTCGTTTGCGAGGATATGAGAATATTCTGTGTTAAGCTCGGTCAACACATGAAACTAAAGCCACCGCGACGCCGATATAGGCGTAACAAACGCACATGCTCCACTTATCAAGACGTTCTGCTGCGCGCAGCCGAACGTGCCATGCCTCAATACCGGCAGCGCAGTCCTATCCGCTATCTTTACCTGAGCACACCCAACACCAACTTTGCGCGAAACCAATGCCCTTGTAACACCAACACCGCCTCTCGATCACTGCGTAAAGCAAGTCACATACACGCAACACCCAGCCGACGGGCAATTGCACCGGTAATCGAGGAGCCGCAAGCATTACCCACTTCAATAGCATTGATCGCTGTCAATCACATGCCCTCGAGCGTCTCAATAATACCACCTGGCATGAACGAGGCTAGAGAGGTAAAGTTGCTCTGGGAGAAGTGTAGTAGGACGTTGAGCAAGCGGTGTGATGGGCGCAAAGCCCGAAACTTCGGAGTTTGGTCAGCTTCATGTGAGAATGTGATCCAGACTCATCACGTAGGTAAGCCTGTATATCCGCATGACTATTTTGGTTGGTAGGATGTTTGCAGTATCTGTTGGTCGCCGATGTAAACGGCGACTTCGGGTCATCTCTCCGAAGAGCCGACGACGGTGCGATTGAACATCAGGAGACAGTTGAATGAATGACAAGGCATGGGTGGATCAATGTAAAACATTATGTCCATAATTGATGATGTGAAAAACATAGGTCCCATGGTGGCTAGACCAGAACACACACTCGGTACCTCCCATCTTGCCTCGCAGGCAAAAGCTCGTCATCAGACTGCCTCCACTTCAATGTACTGCTCGTACCGCAACTCCTCAATGCGCCTTACTTCAACTCTTACTTGGAATTATGATGCGGTCAATTTTTTTCATGAACGTATGCCAAATCTCCTTAATGACCACCAGTAGTAGGAAGCTGCAAGGACCATTAGCTTGAATCAGACATCAACTTTCGAGTAGGACAACTTACACCAAGGTACACCTTGAACGAGTCATAAATGAGCCATTGGAACGCCGTCAAAGTACCAATCATGAAGATACGAACCGGCAGTCCGTTCCACAGACCGCCGAATCCAATTTTGCCATAGATCCTGCCGATAGCTTGGCCCGCGCCCTCTCCCGCCTTACGGTCGCTGTTGAGTTTCGACACCATAACATCTGCTTACAATCAGCAATCACCCAATGTCAAAAGAAATAGGGACACGACATACCGGCCGGATGCGACACAACCGCACAAAAAATACCTGCGATATACCCACCCGCAAACGACACCCCCGTCTGCTGCAACGCATTAAAGCTATCCTTGGGCTTTCCCAAGAACCCATAAATCCTCGACACCGTCTCTTCAAACGTCGCAAACTTGACCATCGTATACGGAATCTGCCTTGCCCATAGCGGATATAAGCCCTTGTAAAGGCCTCCCACGCCCTCCTCCCGAATAACCTTCGCCCATCCTTCCCTCAAATTATTCGCAAACGGAGGCAGCGTAGTTTGCATGCGCACCTTGATCGCTTCCATGGGACACAGCGCGAGATCAGCCAGGAATTCTGCGGACGCCGAGGCCGCGAGGAAAACGACTTGTTTGGGAACATTGGGCGCGAGCTTCTCGCCGTAGAGGTACTTGAAGACCTCGTAGAAGCCATATTTCCCCGCGCCTTGGAACGAGTATCCGATGAAGGTGGGGGACCAGCCGAAGAAGACGCCGCGCAGGCCTTCTTTGGAGTAGATCATTTTCCAGGCTTGTGAGTTGGATTTGTAGAGCGAGGAATCGACTTGGCGCCGGCATTTCACCTGGGAGGGGCGTTAGCTATGTTGAAGCTGGGTGTGGGTTTCTGAGGCTCTGGATTGGGGTTGAAGGTGTAGGGGAGCTCCGATTGTTGGTATTGATAGCAAACTCACCAAATCCAACGGCGTAACCATAGTATGCGTAGGTCCACAAGCAATAATACCACCGAGCGTGCAAGCCGCGAAGTAATTTGCCGAGAAGAGCTCAATCTTCTTTTGCGGCTTCATTGCGCCAAGTTTGTCGGCCATTGTGAAAACGCGTGTAGGATTGCTGCTACCGGAGCGCTCGTTTTGCAAGAATCAAGGGTATAAAACGCCGATTGAGAGGAGATTAGAGAAAAGTACAATCTTTTGAGGGATGAAGGGAAGTTTTGAGAAGTGTTGGACAATGACGAGGCGGTCCGGCGCGGATCCCTGTCCGCTGCAATCCGTAAATATGACGTCGTTTCGCTTATCTCGACGCGCTAGTGCGCTGATGAAGCTTGATTGCGCTTATCTAAGTCGCGACGATGAGCTTTCGTTGGCTTCGATATCAGACTATATAGTCCGTTTGCTTACATGCATACAAGCTTCACGAGCGTGTCGTATGCTTCTCGGAATAGTGCGCAGATTTCACGCAGCAAATGCAAACACGAATGTAGGTGCAAAAGAATACCATTCGTGATATCTATGTAGCCACCAAAGAATGATCATGATCGTTTTGAGTCATAGCAAATGCTGCATTCCAAATCTGTCGTCAGAGTCGTCCATGCATCGTCATTCCTCAAAAGCCCCTTTGCGCCCTCGCTATGCCATCAAGATATGTATGTGAAGCGGCTCGAAATCGGAAGCCAAAGCCCAAACACCATGACCATGCCTCTCCTAGTTCACCATTGCCCAGAAACACCGCAAGCCGCTATGATTGTATCGTATGCGATAGTACCGCCAACTCCAGATGATTAAAGAAAAGGGTTTAAAAATGTAACGTTCGGCGATCAGCCACTCAAAGACTGGCGATTTAGCCGCACAGAAGTTCAGAGAGACGGTGTTGAATTGCGAGCTTGTATGGGCGTGCTGCAAGAGTATGTCAACACAGGCCCATTCTCAATTGTCAAGCAGGTCGTTAGCATCATCAGACTCACTGCCGTAATCTGACTGTTCAAATGCATCGCCCTGAGACATTGGCGTACCAACATCATGAGGCCACGATGGCAACCCAGCCTCAACCTCTTGCTGGAATAGACCGATCAAAGCAGCGTCGTTGACGTGCTGGAATTGTTTCGCCTCAGGCTCTTCATTCTGGGACAGCAGATAGAGCTGCTCGACTAGCAATCGGCCTGTGTCGATTAGGGGAACCATGTCCAAGCGATGGCGGCCGACGTCTCTCTCGTACACGAATTTGTGCGTCACCTCCGAAAGGAGTTCGCGTGCCGATTTGTACTTGATGGCAATCGTCTCCAAAGCCATGGCTTCTTTCGTCCCGTAGAGCTTCTGGAAAAATATGTTCGTGGATTTGCGCACTCGGTCTTCTTCGTGACAAAGCAGGGCGATACCATATGCGTTACTGCGCTGCATCAAACAGTGATAGAAAGCGTGAGGGTGCTTGTGATAGAAGAACTCCCGGTTTTCAGCTGTCAAAAGACCAAAGAATAGCCCTAAAACTGCGTCCCCGCTCGGTAAACGATCTTCAGCGGCTCGTTTGGGTGACGCGACCATCTTCACAACGGTGTTGATAGTTGTGATGATCCTCTCTGAAATCGCAGACGCTTCGCACAGAGGTAGCGCCGCTTGAATGTAAGCGTCACAAAACGGAGGTTCCATCTGAATTCCTTCGATTATGGTTCGACCCATATCTGACTGCAATTTAGCGTTGCGTGATTCGAGTATCCACTTGATGATGTCGCCAGGGTAGAAGTGATCTGTCTTTGAGTCGTCGAACACTTCCAGGATCTTGTCAATGATCGCGATGGCTTTGATGTCATCCGACCAGTACATTACCGCCGCCGTCTCTCGTATGGATAGAGGGAACTTCATTCGCTCACGATCGAAAGTGGGCAGTCTGTCGTGAATGTCGTTATCGTTGAGAACATCCAGATTCAGATCCATTTGGGAGAGCATCTTCCATACGAAGCATATCAGCCTATTGAAGATGCTCCGTCTCTTGTCCATGACCCTTGCCAGTTCAGGGCAGTCATCCCTAGATGGTTTGTGGGTGTGCATGCAAAAGAGCTTTAGGCAGAACTGGAGCAGGCCTTCATTTAGCAATACTGATGTTTCAAGGAGACCCATTTCGGCGATTTGAGTCAACAACAGGTAAAAGTCTTCCCAGCCGCGAGTGCTCTCATATGACTCGTCCGCAGTGATGCGTAGCCTTCGAATCAAGACCACGAGAACGCCATCAACAGGGGTGGATGAATCAACCTCCATATCGCTGTCGGAGGAATCTGATTCGTAAGCTGTCGGGTCCTGCTCGCGAAGAGCTTTTAGGCTGTCGATGAGTAGTGCCCTCGTTTGTGATCGAAGCTTGGGATGCGTGCATTTGATGAGGATGTTGGTTATCGCAGAATCGCTCTTTGCTAGCCACCGCAGTACGATACTGCAGCACGAAGAGCATGAAACCATGGCCCGACGGACATGAAGAATCAGCTCCGATGAGATCTCGGAGTCAAGTTGACGCCAGGCTATGAGCCCCAGATGGGAAAGCACAATAGAGAGCCCACGGGCCTCCTGATCATGATCTTCTGAGCACACTCCATGACTGATCGTCCGTGCTACACTGTGAAGCTGCCGGACAAATTTCGCATGAGCTGGATCATACTGGCTATACTCCCGGAGAAATTGTTCGTTGTTAGAGTTAATCTCTTCCTGGAAAAGTTTTGGTATGGCAATCTGTGGATTACGGTTCGTAGACGTGGTTGCCCAACGCTGTTGGTCCTCATCAACAGCAGATCTGCGCTGGTAAAAGAGCATGTAGGCAGAGAACTGCTTGATCTGGCGATTGTAGCCCTCGCCTTCGGTGAAACCTCCAAAGGTTCTCTCGGCGATCTCAGCGGGATCGAATGGCGTGACCTCGCTGTCGTTGAACTCTACCCAGGTTGGTGTTTTACTTTCCGACGAACAAGGACGCTGCCGAATGTAAGAATAGTAGTGCCCGTTCTCGCAGGTGCCTGTGTGTACGAGGACGCCAACAAGATCAAAAATGTCTTCTTCGCGAGGTTTTTCCGGATCAGCCAGATGGTCGAACTTGTATGGACTAATGTCTAGTGTTTCCGGAAACGCGAAGTGGTCGTAAATCTTTCTTCTGCTGAAGTCATTCAAGTCGAACTCGAATCTCTTGAGGTGAAAGATCAAATTGTCGGGCGCATCCTTGAGGCAAGTTCTGTGGGTATTAGCAATTAAGCAACATCAGACTTTAGCGCAGACATACCTCTTGACAGCATTCACAAACTTTCCGTCGCACGATTCGCACTTGTACTTGTTGTCACCTTCCATGACATCGCCTTCGACGTAAGCCTGGAGACTCTCTTGTAAATTGACTTTGCCTGCAATGTCGCATTGCACAGCGAAGAATGGCTCGACGCGTTCGGAGACATGTTTGCATTCTTTAGACTTGATCTGGTTCATAGTCTGGCCCCCATAGAAGGCCCGAAACTGCGACTTGTGTTCCTGCTTGAACATCTGAGCCTCCCATTGATCGAAAAGTAGGTTGTAAAACTCGTCGGCGTCCATCTGAACGGCGATGTCGATGGGCGTTTTGTCGAGGCTCTTTACGCAACCTGCAAAGTCTCGTGGATCTGTCCATTTCCGGAAAGAGTTCTGCATCTGCGCAAAGAGTCTCTGCGTCTCGAATAAGAGCCTCTGATTTCCAAAGCCTTCGTTGACTTGAAGGTTGAGGACGAATTGCCGGAAGTTCAAGTTCATAAACAGCTGGGTGAGGAGCGAGTTCATGTAGCAGATGGCACGTGGGTTGTAGAGACCCACATAACCCGTAGGGGACCTGATCTCCATGGAACGATTGACCACACTGGTAGTAAGCATGAGCTCAACGTCCTCTTGCTCCACCTCTCCAACAAGCTGAAGCAGTATCTGGTATGTGCTCTGGTCTTCAGCAAGACCCAGCATCAAGTCGTAGAGCTCTTTTCGTGTATGGCTCTCCAGTATCGGTAGAGAAATTTGACCAGATGGTGCGCTGCCTGTCTGTATGTTGCTTACGAAGATGTACTTCTTGAAGACCTGCTTGAGCAACGAGCCAGCATTCACGGGCTTCTTGAAGGACTTGATTGACAGTATGCAACAGAGAAGCAGCTTGGTAAGCCCATGTACGACGAAATCGGTTTCTTCTCGTCCAGGAAACCCATCATGGTTGTGGCTCAGAAGAAGTGTGCTCCACTGTGTCAACAAAGACCGAAGTTGGTCTTCATTTCGGTCGTATTCGTCGTTGGCACGAAACACATGCTCTGCAATCTTGAACAACTGCTTCGATTGACCCGCGTGCCGCGCTGCTAGGGGTATGATAGCCGAAATGATTGACCAGAATTTAGAAGCTGTCTCAGCTCGTGTGATGGGACAAGTTGAAGGAAGGTCTCCACCGCAAAGAGAAGCGATCTTGCGCGAGACATACTCTCGGGTCGCCTCATGTGGCTCAGACAGCAGTAGCATCTCATGAACGCGATGCACGCCGCTATGAGACATGAATGTCTCCCAGATAGCACGAGAATGAAGCGATGCTTCCAGAATGGTGGCATATGCGTCCTGAGCTATCGGCGCGGAGCCCAGACTTTCGAGTGCAATAGTCACGAGTTTTACAAGTCTATCCACCAAGGGAAGCCCATGGGAAAAGTAGGCCGCGGATGTTTCACGCATGGGCCTCTCTACTGAAGTTAAGAAATTGGCAAGCATGTGAAGGAGAATCAAGAAACTCACCTCTAAGAAATTCTAGCAGAACGGCCACGATGACAGCGGCTAGCTGCAGTTGTTGAGGGTTAGTCAACGACTCGTCTATCAACTGGGTGTCCAACAATGCTTTGTTGAGGTACTGGACTGCATGGCATAAGAAATTTTCGTTCAGAGCAGACTGCTGGTCTGTTAGCGCTGGCAAGCTAAACGCATAAAGTTAAACTCACGTCGTGTATCTGTTCCCGGAGCCTAGTCTGAAGCGCAAGGGCTGCATATCTCGCTTGAAAGACTCTTCCAGGAGGGAACAAATCTTCAGATAGAACTTCGCCTTCAGTCACTTTGTCCGCGAAAGATGTCCGGGTCGGGAAGAAACTAAGGAAATCGAAGAGCTACGAGTGTTAGCAGTTGTCAGAAATTATTCAGATTGCACTTGCCAGATAGCTCGTGGTATCGCCAGATTTCATCCATGTAAACAGCTCATCGAAATGCTCCACAATGGCAGTTTCGAACACTGAGGATCCTGCAGCCAGATCGGGCATGGGGCGAGTGAGCTCTGCTCCATCAGCACGCTGCACAATGACCTGGCCTCCAAAATCGATGTCGGAAAGCTTCACTGGTGCTTCTTCGAAGACCTTCAACCGCTGGCCTCTCGCAAAGAGATTGACCTTTGTCAAGCCGGTTGCGTGGCACAGCCTCCTGTATAGATCATCCACCGTATGTTCAGAAGACATGGTAACACAGTGTCGATCATTACCACACTGGTATCTGATCGTGATAGCGTCGCCATAAGACACGTATGCAGCCGTGTCCATCACGTCCACTTTGGAATCCATTCTCCGTCGGTTAAGTTCGGGCTTTTGGCGAACAAACCCAAGTAGAAGCTTCTGAAAAAGCAGTATCCTGCGTACATGCACCTCGAAAGTATGATGCAGTATCGTCTCATTGATGGTCTGGTCCGGCTGCTTCTCGAAGGCAATCCTCAGCCTCTGCATGCACCGGTCGACCAGCGCGACATGTGCTTTCTCGACCTCTGCGGCAGTCACTCCGGCACTTTCGACCACACACACGTAGCGACTAGCGAGTAGGCGAGCAGCAGCGTCCTCTATGGTGCCAGTGGGAGAGGATAAAATCAGCCGCCACAACAAATCCGCGCCAGGAATCTGTAAGAGGCTATCGGTGCCTTGTTCTGTCGTGATCGTTTTTCTCGTGACAGGAAAGACGTAGCTAGCGACGAATGCAAATAAGCCGTTGGTATGCAGCTGTGCATCCATGTTGGGGATGTAAGATAATACTAGTTGCTTGCAAAATTCATCGCCTGGTGAGCTTTTATTGGCCTCAAGCAGTGTCGCCCAGGCCAGATCTCTCGATTCGTTAGACAATGCCTTTTCGCCAACAATGTGGTCCCAGAGACCTTTGTGCAGATCAACAGGGACAGACATGGAGGGGTGTGTGATGGTCAACCTTAACAGATCTAGGCGGCATTGCAAAGCCTGAACCTGCCAAGGATATGAAGCACCCTGGGTTTCCTTTTCCACGAAAGCCGGGATCTCCCTCAGCACCGAGCGCATCAGATCCAAGTTCTTTACGGAGAATATTGCGTCGTCCGGGTGTGTGCATTGGGCCAGTTGGCAAAGGATCCGGTAATTCCCTGTTGCAGAATCGGAACAGTCCGCGATTTGTTGCGCACACTCGCGATAGATGATGCGTCGTTCGTCAAGAGAGATTGCAGCTGTCAACACACAAAGATGATCGAAGGCTTCGTGCTGCAGGTCTAGCAGATTCTTATCTGCTTGCCTACTAGGTGCCGTCTCGCGGATCACACGAATGCAGACATTCCAGGGTCGAGCAGTGGGTCCCCTGTCCGCTTTATCGATGTGAATGATGTTTCCGTTCTCGTTGAGATTTGCAGTCAGAAAGCGGAAGAAGCGCATTATATCCATCGTGTACCTATCCATGGGTAAATTGTACAACTTTGTGCAAAGATACAATCGATCCGACGGCACCATGAGCCCGATGATACCACGAAGCATGGCGATTGTCGCAACTACAACTCGAGGATCAGGACTAGACGCCACAGTCTTCCATATCGCATCAGCTTGGTCGTCCGACCAGCGGTGCGCAATGACCAAGAATCCGGCGATGTTAGCACTCCGAGATATCAACTGAGGATGTGAGTCGACGCTGACAATGTAGTCGACAATCTGGCCCCGCAGCAGGAAGTCCGCAAGATACTGGATGACGGGGTGCTTGCACGACGGGTCGAGTGCACTATGATCCCGCCAGACTTCGACGAGCGCCGCGTCCATTGTCGCAATACTCATGACGCGCATGTTCATGTTTCCTTTGACGACACATTTGCGCAGGACTTTGAATTTGTATGCACAGGATACCAACGATGGGTAGCAGCTAGGGTCTTTGCGATAGTCAATGTCTCTGGTCCCTGCGTCACTCGCTCCAGATGGAGCCATTGGTAGATCGGGATTGCTGGAATCCAGAAGCTCGTGTATTAATTCGGGGGCGATGCTTTCGTCCCATTGGCAGATATCGTGCGCAAGTATCGAGTAGTATTGCACGAGATCCCGGGCCATATTGGCATCGGATGGAAGGCTGGGCTCGTAAAGATCAGTGCCGTATTTTCGGAAGAACGACAGCACCCCGCGATGGTAGTGCGCCCGGTCTATGAAGGTATTCGTTCCAGGAAGCTCAAAAATGGTCCAGCCTAACAGGGATAGAAGTTGCGAAATGGCAAGGGCATAACTGTTCTGTACGTTGGGAACAAGTCGGTGGAACGCCTCGTCCGCCAGGCGAAGGAGATTCTGGGCTCCACTAGCCACGAGAAATTCCCTGTGCATGCGGGTCTGGAAGTCTCGTACGTCCAAGGCGTACTCCTTTTGTAGGAACTGAAAGATGACAGTCTTGTCGAATCTTATGATGTTATGTAGGATTCTGATGTGCCTACTGCTCAGCAGCGGAAGCTGGCAAATCTGTTCTGCAGGCTGTTGTGACAACATGCCAGCGTCGATGAGGAGGATGTATGAGCATGTTTTCAAGTATGCGCTCAAGAAGCGGTCGAATATCTGGTCTGTTTGTAGATCGTCTACATCGTCCCCGAGAGGATATCTATTGTAGTCACTGCTCTCTCTGTTGTTCAGGGCGTTCATCCAGTGGTACCTCCGAGTGATCACTTTGCCTACGATCGTGGAGAATTCGTTCCAGAACTCAGCCTTGCCCGTGTAGAAGCTCTCGACGTTGACGGATGGATCGGGCAACTCCTCGAGCCACTCGGACAGCTGGAGGAGGAGTTGAGGGTCGACGGGCATAGCTGTGGTGTGTTAGCCTTGGGGCTCTCTGCCAGTAAGCAGTAAATTACCCACATGCTTGGATGTACTGAGGCAATTCGTGAGCGACTTGAGTATAGTTTCCAGCAGGTGTCCATGGGAATCTCCGGAAATGGTCGTCTGCGTCTACGCGCACTGTGAAGCCAGGCGCAGACGGCTCGTCCTCTTCGATAAGCATGACGGGCGGACTTCCGGAGTCGTCCTCAGTGCTAGATATGAGAATAGGAGAAATATCCCGTGAGTCCGGCGGCATCACGCCAGTATTGGGGCCGTCGTCAATTGAGGCAGACACCGGGGAGGAGGGCGGGTGCGAGCGTATGGTCATTTCTACCTGTTGTTCTCGTGGCGGCGATGCGGCGGTCTTGGTTGACGAATCAGTGTCGGTCGAGAGGGCGCGGACGCTGTTGCTGCCACTGTCCAGGCGCGGGCGTTTGCGAGTAAAGCTGGGGTTGGCGTCCTCCACGGGGTCGCGGCGAGGCGGAGATGAAGTGCTTGCGGACTCTTCTGCAGCAGCAGTTTGCGCTGCGTGGTCCTCTCGCACATTCATAGTCGCTGTGGCGCTTGAGGTCGTTTGCTCAAAGCGTGACGGGCGGGCACAGCAACGCGTGCAAGGCAAGCAGGTGAAGCCGGAGCGGGCAAGCAGCTCTCAGTACAGGCAGCAGCTCCTGCAGCCTTAGTGGGCACGCGCCACACGCGGCGGGGCTGGATGCGCGGTAGTAATTGGGCCCATGAGCTGCGGCGACGGCGAGAGAATTGCGTCTACCGTAATTGAAAAGAGTTGAGGCGTATGTGCAGCCGTTGGGAGCTCCAAACGCGTTATTGATCCCAAAGTTCCTCGACCCCACCAAGCCAGGATGAAGTGGAGACCCGCGTCATTGCCCATTGGCTCCACTCATGGATCCCGCACCTAAGCTGCGATCTGCTCCACTCTTCACTATTTTGTTTGGTGCAGTTGTTTCAATTCACACTCCACTGCATGCGAGGCTGGGCCAACGGCATCCGTCCACAATGGCGCCCACCACAAAGAACAGCAAGCCGATATTCAAGACATCCTCGCCATTCTCTGAGACAACATGGCATGTCCCCTGCAGCTCGACAATTTTCGACACTTGCTAACAGGCAAACACTTGAAGGCCGCAGATATCACATGACGACCAAGAAATCATCATCGATCTAGTGACCAAGTAGGTACGACGCATGGTGGCCATGTTTGGGACGCTAGACTCACGCGCATAGCCTCATTTCACCACTGGGTGAACATCGCAAAGCACACATCCGGCCCTCAAGGGGCAAAAAGAGGAAGAGAAAGGCCAAGGAAGACGAAGATGATTCTGTCATGAAAGATGACCCCCCACCTCCGCCAGAGGTCGGAAAGCACATCCTTGTCGGCATCAACAGCGTGACCCGGCATCTCGAAATGCTAGCTGCGCAAAATGCAGCGTCAACAATGCCCATCACCGCACTCAGAAAAGACGAATCAGACGATGCGGCGCGTAAAGAAGAAACCAACAAGTCCAAGCCCCTCAGCATGGTCATCCTAACCCACCCCAAACCCTCTCTATCAACCGCCCACGCCCATCTCCCCATCCTCGTCCATCTCTCTTCCATCAAGCCTCCAACGACGACCCCGTCAAACCCTACCCGGCTCATCCCGCTCGCAACATCCACAGACGCCCGCCTAGCATCAACCCTGCACATCCCACGCGTCGGCGCCCTCGCCATCTTCGCCTCCGCGCCCGGCGCAAAAGCGCTCGAAGACTACGTGCGCTCGCGAATCGACACCACGAGCTGTCCGTGGATTGACGAAGCCATGGCTGCGCAGTGGAAAGGCATCAACGTCAAGAACGAGAAGAAAGTAAAAAGCTGATGCACAATGAAGTGCATGGTTATCTATCCCATCACTGGCATACTTGAATCGACTTCTTCGCGATTTTTCAACTACATCAAGCCGTGTCCCCTCCTTCGTCTCCACTTTTCAGAGTCCTCCTCTTTCTAACACTCACTCCACCCCTTCGCTCCTTCCCCGTCCCGCACTTCTTCAACATCCCACGGCCAATCTAGCGTGCCCATACTATATCCCAAAAGTCAGTTCTCAAACACTCTCAAAGAATGCTCGATACTTACCCTCGCTGTGTATCCCACTCCCGCCCCCTACTCTCCTTACACTGCTCGCACAGCATGGCCTTCACCGTGCCCGTCTCGATTGAGTTTCCACACGCCATCGTGTCTGAAGGCGCGTAGGCGCACGGGTGCATGAAATACATTGGCGTCTGGCAGTCGGAGCAGGATTTGCGAGTAACGTGGCACATATTCTGAGATCTGGTACTCGTTTAGTGCGGTATGTGTGGTAGTGGATGGGTGCAAGAGAGTCGTGGTGAGGACGGAAACGAAGTCGGCGAGGGGTTTTTAGAGTGCTGTATACGTGAAGCAGTGTCAAACGCCAATCAATGAATGATCACCTTCACTCGATGCATTCCCCAAAGTCTCAACTTGAAAGGTAATATGATGTGAATAGATGAATAATAATAAAAAATCGTTCTATGACCCAGATAGCACCAGAAATAAAACACCGCCTCCCAATTTCCATACCGTTATCAACAATTCGTAGATTCGAGTCCGATATATTTCCCCTTGCCCCCGTTTTCGTACATGATGTGGATATCTCCAAGAGTTGCGCAATACAAAATGCCTAATAATATGATGTGTGTTGGTCCAAGGCCAAATTCAGGGGACTCCGGCGGTTAGATGGTGTGGATGCAATGTGCGCCGGAAATGCAACATGGTAAATGCTCGCCGATTTTCAGGCGTTTCGATCGGCTTGATGCCGGTTCTTCGACATTGTGCTGGCCGAGCGGTTGCTCAAGGCGGCGGGATGTTCTGGCATCAACCGGTGCGCGTGGTGTTGCACGCGAGTCGCTTGCGACTGGCGTGCCTGTCAAAGGTATTAAATCTCCTCTTTACACAGGATCGGTATGTTGAATCTCGATGAAATGTGCGGTGGTCAGTCCTCGGCGGCATCGGCCATGCTGATGTCACCAGCACTGTCGACATTCGCGACGAGTGGTGAGGTTGCTGGCAAAATTGCGGACCGCGGGCGTTCATATTCGGGATCGAGGTGATCTGGCATGCTGGCTGGGCTGACGGCGCGCGAGCCGTCATCTTCCGGTGGCGGAGAAAAGTCCCAGACCTCCATGATTGTCCGACCACCGCGGCTGGCCATAATGACTGCTTTCTCTTCCTCGAACACGACCCTCCAGACCGCCTCTGCGGGACTGCTCAGCTCGCGCACAAGTGTGCCGTTCTTCACATCCCAGACCTTGACGCGGCCATCGCTGCCACCGCTCACGATTCTTGTGTTGTCGAACTGCAAGCTGGTGACACTGTTGTCGTGCGCGGCTAATCGGTGAATAGCCTGATAATTTGCGAGACTCCACACACGGACCGAGCCGTCTGATCCACCTGTGACAAGGATATCTTCACGCATTTGGAGCTGCCCGACGAGGGATGTGTGGCCCTGTAGCACAGCCAGGCATTTTCTGCACAGAAGGGTCAGTACTCGAACTTGTTGAGTAACACCAATAAACTCACCCATCATTCGGATCCCATATCCGGACACTGGTGTCCAAACTGCCCGTCGCAATCTTTTTCCCGTCAAAGGCAATTGCGTAGATCTGGCTAAAGTGCCCGGTGAGCGTGCGCAAGCACTTGCCTTCGGAGATGCTCCAGATTTTGGCTGTCGTGTCGTAGCTACCGGACACTACAATATCTCCGTGTATTTCCAGGCATCTGACGCTGGCCTGGTGGCCAATGAGGACATGCTTGCATTGGCCCTTCTTGAGGTCCCAGATTCGCAGAGTGGTATCGCGGGAGCCGGAAATGGCAGTGTTCGCATCAGACATCTTCAAGCATCGTACAGTCGAGGTGTGGCCGCGCAATGTGAACTGAGGATATCTGGTTTTGTTAGCCAAGTCAAAGTCGTGGAGATGCAGCAGAGCTCACCCGGTTGCAAGATTCCACACCCGCACATCGCGGTCGCAACCACCGCTGACCAGAAGATCGCCCCATGGCACCATAGCCCACACACCCATAACGTGTCCCTGGAGTGTCTTCTGGTGGTCGCCAACTGTGTCAAAAACGTGAATCTTCGCATTGTCAAGCGCAACGACGATGTACTTCTTTGTGAGGTGCAGACTTGTCACGACACCCTGGTCGGGCGTAATCTGGCGCGCATCGCATACACCACCATTGCGCCATGCCGTCTCGACCATATAGCGCTGCTTGAAGTGCGATCGGTATGTGATTGCCTTGGCTTTCCGCTGGGAATGCTGTCGCTTAGCCTCGCGATCGAGACTCTGTGTCCGCAGTCCCTCGATACTGCTGCTTGCCGATGCCACCTCGAGGAGATCTCTGTGCGCAGCGTCTTCTGTTCGGGACATGCGCTCAGCGTTCGCCGCCCAAGACTCTGCCTCGGTGTCTTCCATCTCGTCGGCCTGGTCCTCGTCGCTTCGTTCCTCTCGGGTCAGTCCGCGGAATGAATACTTCTTGCACAGTAATCTCCAAGCGCCGTCGTCGTTGACTAGTTCACGCCACTTTTTGGAAACCTGCGAGGCTCGTGATAGAGTGGTGGGGTCGTCTACACACTCCAGGATCTACCAGCATGTTAGCGTCATCTGATCTGACATGCATGTGACATAAATGACGGCACATACTCTCAGGCACAGTTCCGTGGGCAGAACCATGAACGGGTCCTTCTTCAGCCTTGGGCTGACAAATTCAGCCACGAAGCTCAATTCGGCGCTGTCGCACAGGTTCAGCAATTCCCCGAGGAGGCGCATCCGCTCCGCCTTGTTCATGTCGCCAAAGCGTGCGCGTGTGTTCTTAATATGCGAGTCTTCATATTCGGCTGCGGTGCTCCAGTCGGGCACTCGCTGTGTCGGTGTCGGACTCGGGGCGGGTGTGGGCGGCGATGCAGGCGCTGAGGGGAGGAGATTGTGCGGTATAGTAGAGCTCAGGGGACTTGTGGGCGTGATTATGGGCCTGGGAACTCCTGAGCGCGATATCCTACGGGGCTTGCGAGAGTGGGCGGTTGGGGACGAGAACATGGCGGCTCGCGAGGATGAGGCCGTCGCAGAAGCGGCCATGTCGGTGTCCGAGTCCTCGATGTGCTGCACGTTGGAGGCACGCTGGTCCTCTCGCTGGGAGGCGAAGTAGTCGTCTTGCTCCATAACAGACGGTGGTGACTGCCCGTCCTTGATTCCAACGTCAGATGCAGGTCCGGAAGCGGCCAACAGGAGCCGCGAGGGTATAGCGGTGAATGTATAGGGTATGTGGGCGATCGCTCGGGACGAAGACATGCACCGTAGTGGCCAAAAAGGGTGCAGGGAATGGTGGTTACAGAGAGGGTCCGCCGGCGGTGTTTCGTCCTTTTCACTGATGCAGTCGGGGCAGGCTCGCCAGAAGTGACTAAGGAGGGAGGGCGATGCAGCACGTTGCCGCACGAATAATCAGAATAGACAGGGGGGTATCACGCGCAGACACAGCAAGGCAAAAGTAGACGGTGAAAGTCGGACACTGGTAGGTGACGCCAGCTCAGGAACCAGTGCCGGCTCGAGTGTCAGCCAGCGGGCGCCAAGACACCTCGAGGATCCGCTATGCAATCCCAAGCTGCACTCGAACACACACATCGTAACATCCGGCGGTCCCTGCGTCTGCACTGCGTTTACAATTGCGTGACATGCAAGAGCACATCAGGCTCACAGAACAGCTCCTCAACTCTGTCTTCTGCTGTTTGCTGCAGACGCTCCCCTGACCCGCCAAATTTAGCATCTCCACTTCAAACGCGCCGCCTCCTCCAAGCTTGGTCAGGAGGCCAGCCTTGTCTCACACTTGTTGGCTGCTACAGCACGTATATGAGCCTGCATCCGCACCCAATATTCAGTATTGGCAGCGTGTGATAGCTGTGGGAGCTCCGTGACCGAGGTCGCACTCGTGGTAGTCGGCGCCATTGCGGCATTACAGATCATTGAAATCCACAGATGCTCCCCTTTGAGAACATCGAGGTTGCTCGATCGCAGCTTGAGTCATTATTCAGATCCAGATCGGCAAGCCTGATGTTCACTCGACCAGGACGAGTGAAGTGGACGTGCGGCTGATGTTACAGTCGAAGGATGCTCAGGTCGACTTGTGAAACATCAACCTCGAGGGGGATTACATACGGCACACATGTTGAACCTTCTCTCCGGACCGCCACTCGGTGATGGGACTCAGTGCCGAGTTCAGTCTCGCCAGGCAAAATGATGATAAATGCCAGCATCACAGCGCCATCCTCGAATCTGCACAGGACTGGTTACACTGGGTTATCGATTACGAACGAAAGCGAACCGTGGCATCCCACAGCCTGAAGCTGTACAGGATCTACCATATTTCAAATTCCGCAGTCAACTTGCGTGCATAGCTCCAGACTATTCTATCCATCCGCAGTCTAGATGCAGAAGCCTGGTGTTGAAAACCGTGGTTCGACATGTCAAGCTACGGATGGTTCTGGCCGGAACGGGCCTGACGCGGAAGGAGCACGCAATTTCCTCGGCACGTCATTGGGCCCGCCATGGTTGCGTTCCCTCACCTTCTGGAGAGGCACGACTGTTATTAATCATGGCGAATAGCGTCACCGTGAATTTGTGTGCCTTCCCCACCGCTGCCAGTCTTCACATCTGCATTGCTGTGGTTGGCGACACTTTTTGCAGCTATGAGCGTTCCCCGCAGGCTGCTCGGAATCGCGCGTGCTTCGCGACCCCAAATCGTACAATGTCGCGCGCCGAAGTCGCTCACTTTCTCTACAATTCCAGCTAGACAACAATCAAACCAAGTAAGCAGGAAGATTCACCAGCAAGCGCCGCGCAAAGCACAACACGCAGCTGCTGCTCAAGAAGCAGAGTACGAGTCGACAAACCCCGCATTATCGTTCCCATGCCTCGATGCGTACGAAACACGCTCCGCCTCGCTCTCTAAACGATCTCTGTCCGGACCTGAGCCATCGTACACCTCAGGACACACGCTCAAATTCCGCTCGCAGCAGCCCATCCTGCTCGACTGGGGCGGCATTCTGCCGGAGTTCAATATAGCGTATGAAACATGGGGAACCCTGAACCAGGACAAAAGCAATGCGATCCTCCTCCACACTGGACTGTCCGCGTCGAGTCATGCACACAGCACAGAAACAAACACGAAGCCTGGCTGGTGGGAAAAGTTTATTGGTCCTGACAAGCCTCTTGACACCAACAAGTACTTCGTCATCTGCACGAATGTTATCGGGGGCTGCTATGGCTCGACTGGGCCTTCCTCGATTGACCCCGCGAACGGCGAGCGATATGCGACACGATTCCCGATTCTGACCATGGAGGACATGGTGCGCGCGCAGTTCCGACTGCTAGACAACTTGGGTATACAGAAGCTATACGCAAGTGTAGGATCAAGTATGGGCGGCATGCAGAGTCTCGCAGCTGGAACACTGTTCGCAGACCGCGTTGGCCGTCTAGTCAGTATAAGTGGTTGTGCGCGAAGCCATCCTTACAGCATCGCTATGAGGCACACGCAGCGACAAGGTGGGTGGCGGCACAGTTTATACTATTATAAATCTCGCTAACTCAGTTGTAGTGCTTATGATGGACCCCAATTGGGCTCGCGGCTTCTACTACGACGGCGTGCCTCCGCACGGCGGCATGAAGTTGGCTCGAGAGATTGCTACAGTGACATATCGAAGTGGACCAGAATGGGAAATGCGGTTTGGTCGACGGCGCGCGGATCCCTCACGGCCACCGGCTCTTTGCCCAGATTTCCTCATCGAGACATACCTTGACCATGCGGGGGAGAAGTGGTGTCTAGAGTACGACCCGAACAGCTTACTCTACGTCTCCAAGGCCATGGATCTGTTCGACTTGGGTCAGGAACACCGCGACCGCATCAATGAAGTGCGGAAAGCAAACAGTGGCAAACTCCAGGCATACATGGACGGTAGCGCAATACAGTCCGACACCAGCAGTGACGTCTGTAGTCTGACTCTTCCCGACAAGCCCTACGAGGAAAAAGAGCAGCCAGCAGATTTCGACGCCAGTGCCGTTGAGGCTGACGGCAGCGAGCCGCCAGCCGATCTAGTCGCGGGACTGAAGCCGCTCGCAAATACTCCGGCTTTAGTCTTGGGCGTTGCAAGCGACATTTTGTTTCCCGCGTGGCAGCAGCGCGAAATTGCGACTACGCTCAAGCGCACGGGAAACAAGAACGTCACCCACATTGAGCTAGGAGAGGAGAAGAGCCTGTTCGGCCACGACACCTTTCTGCTCGATCTCGAGAATGTGGGTGGAGCCGTCAAATCCTTCCTCGGGTGAAAATATGGTGAATCTGCACTGTTTTGCGGATCAGCCATCCTTCGGCATGTGGCATTGTCGGACTTCTCCATCAGGCATGGTACTGGCGTTCATTTCAGCGTGCATTGCGAGGCGTTTCTTGGGAGCGGGAAGAGCAGGGTTCACGACTCTATTTTCGAAAAGCAAATGCGCGTCAATGCGCATCAAATCTAAACACTGTGCCACAACTATGACTTCGGCTACGAGGGGTTGTACGTTACAGCCTTGTGCACATCAATCGCTCTCCGACCCATCCACAGACTGCGCGCGTGGGCTTCGCTAATCAACTCGAAACTGGCAGGTTGGAAATGTAGAACTCCGAATCCGACCGTCCAAGGCCTCGACGGCGAACTGCGGGGAGCGTCAGACGGTAGAGCAGGGCCCGGGTGAGGCTGATCCATGGCGCCTGCAGATCGGGCTTACCCGTAGAGGGCATGGCACGGCTGCTCCGTCTCTGATGATTCGCTCCCTTTATGTTTTTTGCTACACCAAGGGCCCCACCCTGGAGAAATGCCTGTCCGATAGTGCTTGGCCAAATGGATCTTCATATTGGAGCAGTTGCCCGCGGCCACTAAGCTCGTAGCCCGAAGTGACCTTTATCTTCCTTTGTCCCTCCTTCTGAGGCTCTGGCGGTTTCTCGTCAACACCGCAATTATGGCGAGTATCGACAATCAAAGTACCGATAAGAAGGATAGCTGGGCTGGAGAGCGCATCTCAGAGGTGGACAGCGGGTCGACTGGACAGGAGAATGACGAGAAGAGCACGCTTTGGCAGAACATCAAGAAATACCGAAAAGTCGTCTGGATCACCATTGCGCTCACTTCTGCGATTCTTCTCTATGGATACGACAATGTTGTTGTTGGCACCGTGTCGGCCATGCCAGTTTTCCAGTACGCTAGCCCAGTCCCACGTGTTTGGCATGTGCCATGCTGACCCGTACCACAGAAAGGACTTTGGTATCTTTTACGAAGGCGAATGGATTCTGCCCTCCACATGGCTTGCTCTGTGGAATGTCGCATCTCCCATCGGCGCAATGGCTGGCTCTTTACTCGGTGGATGGTTCAACGATCGAGTCGGTCGAAAGAAGGCTCTTGCTGTGAGCTCCTTTCTCTCCGCAATCGGTGTCGCCATCATGTATATTTCGTACCTCCCAGCGGATCTCACTAGCCGTCGGGTATGCTTCATGATGGGCAAGCTAGCACAAGGTCTCGCTATTGGAGGTGTGATGTCTGCTACGCAAACGTACATGTCGGAGATCCTGCCTCCAGTACTTCGCGGATCCGGGATGGCCCTTTTTCCAGCCGTTACACTACTGGGCCAACTGACTGGTGCACTGGTCATCTACGGATCCTTGAACCGCGGTAAAGGCTACGCCGTTGTTTTTGGCTCTCAATGGCCATTTTCGTTCGTTCCCATTGTCGTAGCTTTCTTCATACCCGAATCGCCAGCATGGTATGTTCGCAAACGCTACATGGACAAGGCGCACAGGGCACAAGCTCGTCTGGATCCTCCAGGCACAGATACAGCCAGTGTTGTTGCCAAAATTCTCGCAACCATTGAACACGAGGAGCTCTCAGCCAACGCTTCGTTTATGGAGTGCTTTCATAAACGAAACTTTCGCCGCACTTTCATCGTTATATGGGCCAACTCTTTGACATCCATCTTTGGACTGCAGCTCCTAGCCAAGGCGTCCTACTTCCTCCAGCTTGTCGGTATGAAGCCAGGGACGTCAATCATCTTCCTCATCCTCGGTATCGTGCTCGGCTTGATCGCGAACGTCATCTCGATCTGGGTCATGTCGCGCGTCGGACGCCGGAAGTGCGTTCTCAGCACCATGGCTTTTGCAGTCCTCCTCTGGACCTCCATGGGCGTTGCAAACAGTACTAAGATCACACCGGCAGTCACATGGTTCGTAACTTGCCCACCCGAACATCCCTTCCAAACACTGACATCTTCGCCAGGTACACAGCTGCCTGCATGATGATGACCATCATCGTCTGCGGCATCGGCGTCTGGCCGGCCTCCTACGCCATCGCTGCCGAAACCTCTTCTCTCCAGCTCCGCGCCAAAACCCAGGGTATCGGCTGGGCTGTGTCGGCACTCACGTCTACCGTCTCGGGGCTCTGCTTGCCGTACGTGTTCAACCCCGACGAGGGGAATCTACGGGGTAAGACCGGATATACGTATGCGGCGAGCTGTGTAATTGGTGTGGTAGTTAGTTATTTCATCATTCCAGAGATGAAGGGCAGGACAGTGAATGAGATCGATAGAATGTTTGAGGAAAAGCTGAGTGCGCGCAAGTTTCAGAGCTGGGCGGGTGATGAGCAGACAAGACTGAGGAGTCCAAGGACGGAACCTTGGGTCTGATCTGTGAGCTTTCCCCACACGACGTTCCTGTGTATATGTATGCCCGCGTCGTCAATAACAATGAAGCGTGCTTCAACCCCATCTTCCACAGCTCCCATCGGGAACCATTCCGGTAGCCGTACTCTTTAATGTGTGACCATGACTCTAGAGTTGTCTCCGGTAAAAGTAGCTATTGACCCCACATGCAGCTGCCCTTAACATTTTCAAAGACGTAGAAACTTGGCGACTACAAGTAACATAGCTAACACCTGCAAAGCTGTGAAGCAAATATCAGACATTCTGCATTAAAGCAGTCTCACGACTACATTACCTGCCGCGATCTGCAGCCTTGCGTTTACCTAGGATCCACCTACATGCACTCCCCTGTCTAGCACACGGCCAAGATGGGAAAAAAGATGAGAACTCAGATCTTGGCCAATGATATCTGCATGCATCTCTACTAAGATGAATTTCGTTTTTCGTCTGATAGGCTACACGTTCTTTACGCGTCGGTGCAACCACCCCAGAGCAGATAGTCAGTCTCCGCAATCCACCACGAAGCAATCCGTCTGCAGGGCAAAACAGGCATATTGACGACCGAAAATACGTACCGAGGCAGGGCGAGCCATTTCTAAATCCTGAATCATTATCGTGTCTCTTTCCTTTCCATTTCCCATCAATTGATCTGCCGGCCTCACCATGGCCACCGCAATCGCTACCAGCATCCTCTCCATCGCAGCCCTCCTCACAGCATTCATCCTCCACCGAATCCTCCGCCCCAAACCCTCCCTCCCCCTCCCACCCGGCCCCAGCGGCTTCCCCCTCCTCGGCAACATAAACGACCTGCCTCCCCCCGGCATCCTCGAATGCCACCACTGGCTCACCCACAAGGACCTCTACGGCCCCATAAGCTCGCTCCGCGTCCTTGGGCAGCCCTTCATAATAATAAACGATGCGTCCCTCGCCCTCGAACTCCTGCGCGACCGTGCGCTCACATACTCCGGGCGGCCGCATTTCACCTTCGCGGGCAGCATGATTGGCTGGGAACACGTGCTGGGCATGCAACAGCCTCACGCGCGCTTCAAGTTGTACCGCAAGAATATAGCGAAGGTGGCGAGTTCGGCGGCGACGCTGAAGGTGTTTGATAAAGTGCAGGAGGAGGAGAGTGTGCGATTTTTGGGGCGCGTGTTGGGGGGGCCGGAGGGCTTATTCGAGCATATCAAGATGGAAGCAGGCGCGGTAATTCTAAGGGTTACGTATGGGTATACGCCGCGGGAGGAGGCGGATCCGCTTGTTGATATGGCGGGGACGACGATGGAGGATTTTGCGGATGTCATGATTCCGGGGAAGTATATGGTGGATGTTTTGCCGGCTTGTGAGTTCTGAGATTTGTGTTTCTGGTGGTGAGCAAGTGGAGGGACGCAAGCTGATGAATGTCGCAGTGAGATCTCTTCCAGATTGGGTGCCGGGCACGGGGTTTAAGCGTGTTGCGAGGAGAATGGCCAAACAACTCGACCGGACTGTCGAACTGCCGTATCAATTTGTCAAGCGGCAAATGCGCGAGAAATCGCACAAGACGTCGTATCTCTCCGAAGCGATTAAAGATATCGGTTCGGACCCACAGATGGAGTTCAGTATGTCCTCCCCATACAATTCAGCTTCGAAACATCTCCTCACCTTCCCCAGTCCACAAATGGTCCGCAGCATCAATGTACATAGCCGGTGCCGACACAACCGTCGCCTCACTAATGACCTTCTTCCTCGCCATGATGCTCAACCCAACCATCCAAACCCACGCCCAAGCCGAACTCGACACCCTAACCTCCCGCACCCGCCTCCCCACAAGTGCCGACAAAGATTCACTTCCCTACATCACCGCCATCCTCAAGGAAACGCACCGCTGGCACCCCGTCGCCCCGATGTCCCTGCCCCACGCAGCGACCCAGGAGGATGTTGTAAACGGATACAGGATCCCCAAGGGCGCGGTCGTCATGGCGAATACATGGTACGTTTGGCCACTTTTCATTTCATTTCGCAGGGGCTAATTAGGGATGCGTTCAGGTGGTTCACGCACGATCCCAGGATGTATCCCGAACCGATGGAGTTCAGGCCAGAGAGGTACATGGGCAATACACCCGCGCTTGACCCACGCATCTACACATTCGGATTCGGGCGCCGCGTGTGTCCAGGTCGGTATGTCGCCGACAACGCACTGTTCATCACAATCGCGCAGGTATTGTCGGTGTTCAACATTAGTACTGTAGAGGGGGAGGAGCCTGCTGTAAAGGTTTGTTGCTGCCATCTTGGGTAATGAGAGATATGCTGATGTGTGGTTAGTTTGAGCCTGGCGTGGTGAGTCATCCGGTACCGTATAAGTGTAGAATTAGTGCGAGGGATGTGGTGGCGGAGGAATTGGTGAGGAGGAGTGAGGCGGTGTTGGGGGTAGGGGAGAGTGATGCGGGGGTGTTGGGGGAGATGGGTGCGGGAATGTGAGGTAGGCAATTGAGGGAAGGAGGTTTATTGTGTACCTTGATGATAGCAGGTTTGATCTTGCATTTCAGATGCCACATTGAAGCTAACAACTACAATCGATTTATTTATTCCGATGCCAAAATCTGACATGATATCGCTCCGGGCTGAGCCTGTTCAGACGACGATGTGGAGACTTTAGGACGGAAGGGTATACCGAATTGGTATAGCGGACGACGCAGCGATCAGTGAAAGGATTCTTGAAATCCTGGAGGGTAAAGTAGTGATGAAATACGCAACTGTTCCCACTTATTAACAGAGCAGATCATTTCATCATGACAGAACATCGAAACATTACAGTTAAAGAGTTCCTCAACAAAGCCTGTGGCGGCGACGCTACGACTTTGCTAATAGGAGATCTCGACAATCCCCTTCACCGGTTGCTTCAGCATGACAAGTGATTTCAATCCAAAGTGGGAGATGATGGCACCACAACATCTCAGAAAACAACACCCGCTGCGTACCAAGCTCTGGGGCCTGCTCTTCGCCTCGTGTCTCTATTCATCACAGAGCCTCGCATGCTCGGCTTTTTCGATCACGTGGCCAATGGAATCATCCTCAGCGATGATGATGGTACATACATTGGTAGAGGCATCCACGAAGGCACACCTCTGGGTCTCGAGTACGTCAAAGCTGTGTTTGAGCTCATGAGTACACGACCACAATTTGTATTCGAGGGAACACCTGACTACGAGTCTACAGCGCGAATCCTGATTGCGTTCGCCAAATACCCGCTTTATCGAACACACCCGCAGAAATCAGACACGACGTCACCGCCGGTGACACAACATCTCGAGGATTCCGCAATATCGTTTGCAGGATCGACTTTTAGAAGGATGGTTGGTTCGAATACTTGGAGAACATGGACCAAGAGCGACCGTTGCGCAGACTCGATGCTATCCACCGTTTTGTGAGTGTATTTGGGCACGAAATCGCGCACGCCTTTTTCGGTTTTGTCCATCCTGACATATGCAATGGTAAAGACGAGCCTCGGTATGCTCAACACGAAACTGCAGCGGAGATCAGCCGGGAATATCAATGGCTCTTCGATGGAAAATCCATCACTACGAAGAAGCTTGTTTTTTTCCGAGTTTTTGGGCCCGGGCACCTCATCTACGCGCAGGCTTGTAATACAACAATGCTTGGAAAAAAATTCTATAAATTTCGCGCCTTAGTGACCTTATATTAAAGTTCCTACCTTGTTCATTTTATAGACAATTCTTGCGTTGTTAGGTGGTAGTGTTGCGCAGAGTTGAAGCTCAGCCACGGGGGTAAAACACAGAGAAAACGAGCTTCTTCGTAAATGTGGGCGTGTTGAGGTCTGGGACATTCGCAGATCAATTGCCGTTTGAGAATACTACCGTTAACGGCCCGACTACTTTCCGCCAAGAGAAACCCCCGACCACAGTTCTCCACCTACACTACCGTAGGGACTTTTGCCTGATACCACAGTATGTCGAGAGAATGGTAGATAGTACACAGACTTCGCGGCCAGATGCTTGCGCCACAAGCAACTAGATACTATCACTAATGTATGTTTTGTATTGATCAGAAATGCCTCCATACTTCACGCAAGATGAGGACGTTGTCCTGCATATTATTCAGCGTCTTGCCCCGTCCTGTACATACCTATGGCATTACACTCGCATCAAGATAAGTGGCCGGGTAATAACGACGATTTCGGATCGCAGAAGGACCCGCATCCGAAGAGCCGTGCGCCTCTTTTAGTCCGGTGAACGGGTGCCACAGATTGATCGGACAAAGCACGCACGCAGAATCTATGGAACATGATGAAGGGCTGAGAAGTGGTGCTCGACAGGCACTAAGCCTGTACTGGCACTCCGTTACCTTTCGTATACCGTATACCGTATACCACACGAGAGAAGCACTGCAACCCAATGACAGGCCAGGGGGCAAGGGGCAAGAGGTGCGCATCTGAAGGTATACCTACAGCGTCGGCAATTTAGACATCCCGTACTCTGGGCTGCAGAACTGGTTGGTATTTGCAGGCGTTAAGCCCCACTTAGTTGTTCAAGCCCTTGTCACGTCTGCGATGTATATAAAAGCGCCTGGAGCAACGGAGCCTCTGGATCGCCAGCAATGGATATCAACACCACCATCACCTCCGGCACGCCGGACTCCGCAACCATGGAGTTGCTCACGTACGCCAAAATGGCGCACACTCTGCAGACAGCTGCCATAGCTGCTCTGGTCATCGTGTTGTTCACATTCGCTCCGAAACTCAAGCAACAGTTTCAGCTCGCAAGGATTCCCGCGCTCTCCAAATCTAAAGACGCACGCACAGGCTTACTCAAGTCTGTGAAGGAAATTTATGTTGAGGGATACAAAAAGGTATGACCACTGACTCAGCTAGTGGAGTGTGTAAACTGACTTAGAAGTAGTTCAAAGATGACGTCTACTACATGGCAACCTCAGATGGTCAGTAGTTCTGATGGAATACGCAGTGCGTGCGAGTGCTAATGGCGTTTAGGAGAGGAGGCTGTCGTCATACCCCCAAGCTTAATGGCAGAGTTGAGAGCTTTGCCAGATGATTTTCTCAGCTTCCCACAGGCGGTCGAGAGAGTAAGTAATCGGATTGGTTGTCTGTAGTACTTGATCTGAAGAGACACCAATGGCCTACCGACTATCTGCGAGTCTATTTACCGAGCGTTGCTGACTGTGTTCTAGATAATGGCGGAGAATTACACCAAGTTTCGCGTTGACCTCCCAGTCGCCGCACATATTGTAAAATCGGACCTTACACCGGCACTCGGTATGTATATGCTGTTCCATATAGGTCATGTCTATTGACACGGTGTAGCCCGATTGAATGACACAATATTTGATGAAGTTCAGGTAGCTTTGGGGCAACACCTGCCTCCCTCCGACGACTGGACCGAAGTATGCATGAACAGCCAGCTTATGAAGATCATTACCCAAGTTTCCGGTCGTATATTTGTGGGACCGGAGTGTTCTCAGGACCCAGAGTACCTGGAAATTGGGTGCACCTTCACTGCGGTTCTTGGGGAAGCGGTTGCAGCTGTCAAGAGAATTCGCCCATGGCTACGACCCTTCCTAGCTCCTTACCTACCTGAGATCAAGCAGGTGAGAGCTATTGAGAAACGAGCAACGAAACACTTAGAGCCTATTGTTCGCGAGCGGATAGAAGCCGAGAAGAACGACCCCAACTGGCAAAAGCCAGAAGATCTGATGCAATGGCTTCTCACCTACACTGCCAAGCAGGGCCTCGACGTCTCGGTGGAAAGAGCAGCAATGTTACAACTGGGTTTAATCTTTGCCGCAATTCATACAACCACCATGGGCGCCACAAACATCGTCGATTCGTTAGCAGCCACACCCGAGTACATCCAACCTCTCCGCGAAGAGATCGCTTCCGTCATAGCGGATAATGGCGGCAAAATTACCTCACGTGCACTGCAACAAATGGTCAAGCTCGACAGCTACATGAAAGAAGTGGTTCGCATGTACCCTCCCAGCATGTGTAAGCTGATCTCACCCATCCCTCCCTAGTCTATTACAAATCTAACACAATCAACCCCCACAGCATCCTTCAACCGCCGTGTCCTCAAAGATATCACCCTCTCCAACGGCCAATGCATTCCTAAGGGTGTCATCCTCGAAGTTCCTGCCCAGGCCATCTATATGGACGCAGCGAACTACCCCTCGCCCTCTACGTTCGACCCGTTCCGGCACTCCAATCTACGCGCCAGCGGCAGTTCTATAGACAACGCACGCTCGCAATTCGTGTCTGCGAATGAAACAAATCTGTCGTTCGGCTACGGCCGTCACGCGTGCCCTGGCCGTTTCTTCGCAACGAATGAAATTAAACTCGTGCTGACACGCTTGATCCTCAATTACGATCTTAAGATGCCCCCGGGGCGGACGGAGCGCTGGGATCCATTGCAGATTGGAAGGACTTCGATGCCGGATCCGACGAAGACGATTATGTTGAAGCGCGTGACGGCGTAGAGTAGGTAGGCTACAGTCTATTTAGAGCCCGAAGGTTATGGTCCTTGGTTTGGGGAGTTTTGGCTGGATAGTTTTACATGGACCGTTTTCTCTTTATAAACTAAACACACTGGAATTCGCTTTCACAATTTAACACATCCGATGGAAGAACATTCTAGTAGGCTTTCCGGTCTTGTGCATGATCATCCTCATTGAAATTTTCATCAACATCCTCGTCATCCCCACCCCCACACCACATCCCCCAACTCCAACCTTCCCTGTCCAGCAACTCCCCCTCCCCTTTAAAATTACCCCCACGCCATCGACTCCCTTGCTAGAAACATGCAGCATAAAAAGGCAGCTATTCCTTTTCATTGTCCCCCTCACGTAAGCCAACCTACGCCGTGTTGGGCCTTTGCTAATATAGCGTCTTAGGAGCAACGGATGTCGCGTTGGCATTATTTCGGTTCTCAGGGTCTGATGCATACGATGGTTGCTTTCGATTTGGTTCGGGATCTGGATGGATCGAATTGGTGAACGGCGGAGGATGCGCGATGTTTGGATTGAAGCGGGAACATATATGGATGAAGAGAGTTAGTTGTAGTAGAAGTGTGATTTGGTGGGTTTGTAGGTTCTCGAACACTGAGAGCGTAGCACTTCCTTTTGTTTATTCGCATATCTTACGTGTCTCTAGATACCACATGAGATAGATGAGGGCGTTGTTCGTGCTTAATCATCACTATAACGCGATGCGATGTCTACCCTTGTCTCCACAGTCCTCATGATGCCTTGTTCTCGCATGATGTGATTGACACTAGTGTTACGCGACTTCCGGCCTTCGAAAGATCCATCATCTCTGACTGGCTTGTCTTGGCTGATCGAGTGGAGCTCCGTTTGGCCGTTCAAGTGTAACTAGTGCCCACTAAAGGCGTTTGAGTTTGGTCCGCTCCCACCATAGCTTGCATTGTATTTGTTAGACCGATTGTTTGATGGTGATGAAAAGGTACCCTTAAACAATGGGCGGATAGTCGGAGCTGACGCTGAAATGATGGCCACATTGATTTCGATCTGCGAAAGTAGGAGAATCTGTTATACTGTTGGCTCATTCTTGTACTCCAAAATTGTTTGAGACTTACAGATATTGCGTCGTAGGCGACGTCTTTGGTTGTCGTATAGACCCAGAGGGCATACAAGCGCACGATTGAGGCAATAACGGCTATACCTCCGACCATGAAGACACTTATGAGTGCAACTATTACGCAGTTTTAGGGGCTATGCATACACTTGTCTGCCTTTTACTTACACCTTTTCTTCCTCTGTAAGTTCAAACGTCCAAACGCGCGTAATGGCATGATTAGAATAACAGCATCGGTCAAAATGTTGATCGACGCGGTCGAGAAATATGTTGCAGGCAGATTGTTGCAACCTTCCGGGAAGGTCACTGCTCACGCTTGAGACGGACTGCTCCGACATTCGAATGCCTGGTAACGTCAGCATAAGCTGTTATCTCTTTGGTCGTCCTACATTAGCAAAGAACACAACTACGTTGTACATTGTGACCAACACTGCTACCACGTACGCAGTGTATCGAAATTTTGTCTGGGTGAAAATGCGATGGTACAATGCCAGGATCGACGCCCTGACGAAGAAAAGCGACCATGGGTAGATCATTTGATAGGCGTACCAGTGCTTCAGAGTTGGTACCAGTATCTTTTCAAAAGGCAAGTCTGCACCGTGTTGCCCGGTGCCCCAGGATATATGAAAGAAGTTCTGCACCCCCAAGCCTATGGCCACGAGAAGAGCAGCCACCATGAAGTACTCATCGAGTCCAACATGGTGAACGTGTGATATGCGGCAATATAGTCTTGTTGCTTATTTCCAGATGTATGTAACCTCGAAATTCCGGTGATCTTACCTTAGCGAAACTGCGATGAACGATGGTGTGAGCAGTACCCCAGTAGTCACTAGAAACATTGGCTGGCGGGACCCGTTCTTCGCTGTAAGATATGTCATGGTACTCAAGATGGAGAAATAATAGAAGGACACACATTCACAATGAACATCACTACTGCGACCTCCATAGCCCTCAGATGTGCTCATTTAAATCATGCTGTGCCAGACTGTGTGCGCATTCAAGTTGCAAAAGACATATGTTCATACACGCGGAGCAGTTCTCATCTGCGCAAACAGCCATCATATCCAGCTGTCTCTGTTGTGCTTGAGCAATGTAAAAGCAGCTTGAACTTGATGGAGACTTGAGGCAAGTTTAGCGCGATGGACCATCTTTAGGAACTTTACGCATTCGTGTGGGATGGCATTGGGCATTCATAAATTCGGAAGTGTATTCGATAGGAAGAAGACTTCTTGACGTAATTCAAGTTGCTCAAAGCGGACATCCCCTCGCGAGGGAGGTGGTCCGCGCGACGAGCGTGCCGATGCGACTTTGGTCCTTCCCAAGATCTTCAACCCCAGGAATCATACTATCAACCCGGTTTACAACTGTATGAGCAGATCGAGAGGATATCGAAATGATCCGTTGACTTTTGTTCTAGCACTTCTTCCGGTGAACTTTTGGTAATCGCCGACTTTGCTACGCTGGTGCGAACCACATCATTCTGCGGACAAACTTTACGAACACAGCACTGAATGATCTACACAATTCTGCCGCGCGAAGCAATTGCTTTTCGCATCTCGAGAGCTGAATGCGCCATATTTTGTGGGGCACAAGAGACATGTGCGAATCATGCCTATCACTAGGTAGTAAACGCAGCTGCGGGACATTCACCCGTGGGTCACACTGCCGACTGCCAAAACGCGCAAATCAAGCCACCATTCTTTGAACCAGTAGCGTGGGTCGTTTTAGTCGCACAAGATACCGTACAGCCCCGTATCTGCCCTCGCCACCCCCTTGGCACGCAGCCTCTTCATTCAAGACCCGGAGATAATCATCCGCATTGGAAATTTCGCGTAAATGATCGAGTCGAGCAAGCGCTCGTCGTCGTTCTTCGATTTGTTTTCTAGTCGACCCGCAATGCAAGGGTGTGTCGTCTTAGCGTCCGTTATGTGGCTATTATACCACAGAGGAACATAAATTCTCTGTTTGCTGCCACCGTTTGATTGCAGCGACAACTTTTTCATCTGCCCTGCAGACCTTAAGTTTTTCAAAGTTCCGATACGCATTCCTTCAGCCTCCTTACTGGCTTTGCTTAGCGCTACTGTCATCTGCTGCAGTGCTACCAGCGGCTACATGCAAGAATCCGCCTAAGAGGAAGGAATGGTGAGACACGACCGATTGCGACAGTTCTGTTCCACTTTTCAGTAACTTGAGATCGCATTAGAAGACAGCTATTAGAGCCGCAAAAGAAGGAATACCTCGATGCGATCTTATGCTTGACCAAGAAACCTGCTAGATCCGGCATCGCTGGTACTGTTCATCGCTACGATGATCATGATGCTGTACATAACAACCAGGCTCCAGCAATCCACTTTGTCTGTCATTTCGCCCTGTGGCACCGGTACTTTGTTACCACATACGAGAAAGCACTGAAGGATGAATGTGGCTACACTGGTGGCCAGCCGCGAGTACCTCACTTGGAAAGGATACGCAATTGTGTTGACTCGTAATACAGCTATTGGGATTGGTCTCTTGATGCTGAACCTGACAACCTCACGTCGATTCGGGCCTTCGAGACAGCCGTCTTCGATCCGAATAACGGTTTCGGCGGCAATGGTCCTTACATAAAGCCAACAGCCGAGCAAAACCCTCTTAATATAACCGGAGATACTGGAGGTGGTTGCGTAGAGAGCGAACCTTTTGTGCCGTCAAATTTCATGCTCAACTTCCCCACCCGAGATTATCTGCACCGTGACTTCACCCCTTGGATCATGAACTCTTTTGCCGACCCTAAACTCGTGCAGATGGTTCTGTCGCAACCCGACTACACCAGTTTTGCCCGCGAGCTCGAAGGCACCGCTAGTTTGGATGAGCGCAATATCCACGGCAGCGGACACTTCGGTGTCGGCGGTGTGCTTGGAACGGCAGGTAATGCAGCAAACAGTCCCGGGGACCCATTGTTCTATCTACACAACGGCAACATCGACTACATCTTCTGGAAATGGCAACAGAAGGATCTGAAGACGAGATTGAACCAGGTTGGTGGACTAATTGAGCCGTTTGACTATATCGGGAAGAATGTCACGCTAGATTTTAAAATCAACATGGGCAAGCTGGCGGAGGACGTAACGCTGAAGACTCTCTTGGATATACAAGGCGGCAGCCTTTGTTACACTTACTGATGTTTGAACGATAGAGTTTTGCGACTTTAATCATAGTAAGAGTTTAGTCAGAGCCTTTCGACATGGCGACACAATGCATGGGTAAGATGTGATGTTTGAGGCTCTCGAGTGCAGGCTTGCTAGAGTTGACTCGAGATTTTGCAGGCCTTGTATATTCATGTCGGTGTCAGCCTGTGCTGAATAACTGTACAATCTCGCTCTTCCAGTCTCGTTGAAAGCATCTCATTGATTTCTTCTCACCAATCTCCCGACAAACCCAACAACTTTCAGCTATGGAGAACCATAATTTGCCACGAAACGATCGTGAAGCTTGCGTTCGGATCTTCGAGGCAGCAATTGGGGACCTTCCCACATCTCTGCCTTATGGCGACCTGGACAACCCCATTCACCCGCTCTTCCGGCGAGAGGTATTTAGGGTGCGAGCGGCAACGGTTACAATTATTTCGGAGGCAGCCTAAGAAACAATGTCGCCTGATTTACGGTTGGCATCGATACTGATCACTCAGCGCAGCATGCTTCCTGTTTTCGACCACATTGCAAACGGCATGGTCGTTGATGACGTGCAAGGCGAGATGTACATCGATAAGGGACCACTTGAAGGCACAGATCTGGGTCATGTGTACGTGCAGCAAGTCTTCAATCACATGGCATCCCATTCATACTTTAATTTTCTTCCCGTCTTCGCTCTGCCTGGACAACATCCCCAGGCGGAACAATACAGTACGGCATTCCAATTCTTCCGGATTAATAAGCCTAGGCCTCGAGGTTCTATGGACGTACCGCAGTCCTATCTTGTCACGACGACCATGATGGCTGGCGAACAGACGTAGCGTGACGTACGAGTACGAAAGGGTACATCCTATATCAAGTTCCGCATGTCTTATCTCAACTATTTTGAGCGCACATGGCACACAGACACCTCCGCTGGACAACTTCAATTGTTGTTCAAGTTCACTATGGTCCTAATGCATGAGCTGACGCATGCGTTTGCAGACGTCGTCTGGAATGGCCTGCATAAGCACGGCGATAGTCCTGAGCCACGCTTCCAGTACGAATCCCAGCTACAAGAGCTTGGCTTCGAGTGGGAGAAGTGGTTCTTCAACGAGTGGCACATGATAGATCCCGTAGAATCCTACAAGATGCAGCGTAGCCAGCCGATTCTACCAATGGAAATACTCATCTTATCTGATCGGGATCAGGCCCTCGTCGATCCCAATCGCACCACCATTTGGTTCCTTCAAAATTCCGATACCCCAGAGACTTACTTGCCCGCGATGATCATGCGAATGTGGTTATTGAAGCATACCTAGGCACATCTTTGCAACGGTAGGAATCGTCATCATGCGGTCCTCAGTGAAGCAAATCGCTCAAAGCTAGCCAGCGACCAAAATGGCTGGGCGCGTGCATTGTATGATGGCAAAACAACCGTTAGGTTGCGATTGAAGTATAGCACTCTACGTGAGGAGGGTTTCTTCACACCTTGTTAAATTAACCTGAGCAGCTTCAAGACTCTTGAGATGTCGTATTTACCGAGAGCTGGAGATGGACTACAAATACGGTTTTCGCACAATCCTATGTGTCAACATACGGATTCGATTACTACACTCGCGCAATCCTCTGTGCCAACATACAAATTTGACCAAACCTCCGTGGTTGAGCAGATCCACCGGGCAGCCCCATGACAGTTCACGGTAACGGGCCGACCCTTGAACATTTACCCATGATCTTATCGTAGTATCTAATGCAATTTGACCAAACAAACTCATCACCTACTTAGCAAACATGCATTGAGAAACAATCCCGAAATCGTGATCACGCCAAAGATGATCGACTCGAGAATCTCGCAGTGGAGAACTGCTCACGACTCAGTTTCGCGAAATCCACAATCTCATTCGGCCCGCCTTTATCGACCCACCCCTAATACGAGATTAAGGTTCTTGATCAGATAAAATTTTCTCTGCTTACGGGTCTCGTTTATAAGAACTAGCTGCCGTTCGCCTTGATCTTATCTGATCTTACATTTCTTTTCCAGTGATTTTGTATATGCACAATGACGATGGCGCAAGAGAAGGAGCAAGTGTCGGTGGACAACAACAATGCGAATGGAAAAGAGCTGGGATGTGAGGTCAAGAGTGGGAGTGCAGAGGTCGTTGTTGTTGCAGGCAGCGAAGTAGCGACGGAAAATGGAAGTCAGAATGGCCAAACACCACTGGTGCCGTTGCGCATGAAGTTGATTTCGATTCTTCTGGTCACTGCTGTTGGGTTTGGTTCACATTGGAGTTCTGGCGTGACGGGCGCCATGAAGAGCACCTTGAAGAAAGTAAGCCGAAATCTCAAGTTCCCTCTCAAGATCATCTTCTCGATCAGCACAGTACCACCATGAACACTGCGCTTGCTCCGTCCGAGTTCCTCAAAGGAGTCTTTCCGCAATGAACATTGAGCCTGCAAAACTCATCGAATTTAAAATACGGACGATTTCATACTCACTGAAGAGCAACTTCCCCTTGACCCTCCAAAACTAACCACACCCAGCAACTGCACATCAACAACTCCCAATTCGCCATCCTCGAAGCCTCGGAAGACTTCATGAAAACCGCCCTCATCCTGCTCTCTGGCCTCGTAACCGACCGCATCGGCGGCGCCAACGCCATGCTCTACGGCAACGCCATCTACTCTCTTGGCGCCATCCTAATCGCGTCCGCCACGACTATCCGCTCCTACAAATTCATGATCGTTGGCGTGATAGTCCAAGCATTCGGCGACATCGCCACGCAAGTCGCGCAGTACAAGGTCTTTTCGTCGTGGTTCGCGCCGAGCAATGGCTTCGCGTCGACGCTGGGTTTCGAGCTGGGTGTGGGCAAGATTGGGAGCTTTGTGGGGAAGGCGACGGCAAATGTTATTGCGAAGCGCACGGGAGATTTTAGCTGGGTTTATTGGACGGCGGTGTTTATGAATCTGTTCACGAATGTTGTTACGCTGGGGTTCTGGTTTTTCACGAGGTGGTGTGGGAGGGTATATGGGGGCATGCGGGATCCGGCGACGGGCGAGGTGTTGACGGAGAAGGGGAAGAAGTTCGAGGTCGGCAAGATGCTGAGGTTGCCGTGGACGTTCTGGGCGGTTGTGGGGTTCAGTTTGTTCCAGACGAGTACTGCGGTCGTGTATTCGCAGAATGCGACTGAGATGGCGGAGCAGCGTTTTAACATCGATGCAGTTACCGCGGGGTGGTACTCGGCTATGTCGCAGTATCTCGGATTCTTTTTGGTGCCGCTGATTGGGGTGTTTGTGGATCTACTCGGGAACAGAGTTACGCTCATGCTGGTTTGCGGGTTGGGCATGTTGTTGTCGATGTGTTTGGCTGCGTGGGGCCCGTCGATTGGAGGGACGGCTGCGTCGTTTGGCATTTACGCTGTTGCATCAAGCTTTGGGCCTACTGTTATTATCGACAGTATTCGCACGTCGATGCGGTACCAGGAGGTCTTTGGCTCAGGATATGCCATCAAGATTGCTATCAACAACAGCATGAACATCATCATCCGCATCGTTACCGGCGTCATCCAGGACCGCGACAAGAACTCCTATGACAACGTTGTTATCATTTACGTTATACTCGCCGTTGGCTCGGTGGTCGTTGCAGGCGCCTTGTTGGCAAGCAGCTTTTGGCATACGGATGCGAAGATTTTGCAATGGACGAAGAAGCAGCGGTCGAGGAATGGAGACATGATCAATGAGCGTAAACAAGAATCCGAAACGGGCGAGAATGGCATATGGGGTAGGAAACTTGGACTTGGTCTGTTCATCGCAGTCCTGTTCCTCATTGCTGGTGCCTGGGTAGCTTACTTCTGGGGAGTCGCGACTGGTAACAATAAATGAGCAATGAAGAAATCAGGCTTTGCAACTCCTTGAAAACTGTAGATGGACTTGTAGTGCAGAAGCCAATGTATAATATTAGAATACTTTTAGAACAACAAAGATGGACACAAGGAAACAAAACTACCACCAACCGAACCACCTACGATCCCTTACATTCCCAACATGTACCTCTCTCCTTATAACCGCCTTACCCGATACCATCTGGAAGTCCGGTAGTGTTGTACTCGGTGATTTCGGCGCAGGAGCTGGAGCTGGAGCCTTAGATGGTGCAGCTGCTGGCTTAGATGCTGGCGGAGCTACAGGGCCACATAGCGAGCTGGACTTGCGTGGGCAATAAGGATGTTGCGACGAACCTTCATCGATTAGTATGTACATGGCAAGAAGCAGCAGCCTGCGACTAACCTGGAGGTGGTGCAGCTGGGCTTGATGGAGCCGGTGCAGCTGAGCTTGACGGAACGGCGGCAGGAGCAGAACTCTGGGGTGAATGTATTGCTGAAGAAGCAGGGGGAGGAACTTTTGAAGCTGGAGGAGCATTAGAGGGTGCGGGGATAGGAGCGATGGGCAGTTTCGCGGTTCCAGAAGCGCTTGGAGGTGATGAAGCAGCATGAGAAGGAACAGGAGTGCCGGAAACCAGTGGTAATGCTGCTGTCTTCGATTTCGCCTTGCACGATGATGGAGCAACCGAAGCGCTGCCACTCGACGATGCAGGTACAGGTAGCGCTGGTTTTGGAGATGGCGCAGGCGCAGGTGCCGGAGTTGGTCCAGGCTTTCCGGTTGTATATGGCAAGCCAGTATAAATTGGCGGTGTGTCGCATTCGCCGATTGATCCCGCAGCATGACCAGCGAGAGGCATATATTCACCACTCCAGCCGACGTCTGCTACTGTCACACACCAGCGGACGTCCTTTGGAAGAACACTTGAGCTGGGGACCGCCGTGGCTGGGGGTGCCGGAGGACACTTGCCGTCTTTTCCAGCAGGGCCGCCAGCAATAGGTAGAAGCTGACCGTTTGACGCGACATCGGATATCGTTACACACCACGGGATTATACCTGGAATTATGGTTGTTTTGGCGGCGGGGGTTATCACGGGTCCCGCGGTTACTCTTGAGTCTGGTGGAACGACAGCAGCGCCATCTGGTGGGATCGAATATGGCGGGACCCATACAGTTGAGGTTATTGTGGTAGTATAAGTCGAATCATCGTCTCCACCAGATGGTGCTGGTGCCCCGGACGGCTGTACGATCGTCGTTAATGTAGTAGTGATATGCACGGTGCTTTTGCCACTTACTGGTGGTGGTGATGATAAAGGCAGGTGCGAGGAAGCCACACTGGGCGGGCTCAATTGCGAAGATGACACTGCGGATGGCACTGCGGACCGTGCTGTAGACGGTGCTGCGGATGGCGCTGTAGATGGCGCTTTGGATGATTGTAGAGAGGCTTCCACAGTTGAAGTAATTTGCCCATTGCCTGTACCACTTACTACTGAAGAAGCTAGCGGGGTCGCAGGCAAGCTACTTGCTGGTGGTGCTGAAGCACTCGGCTGCGATGACCCAGGGCATGACAAGTCGATGCGAGCTTTATGAGTCTCAGAATCGATCATGCCCCAATCAGGCTGATTCGATTCCGAGTCTTCGAAAAGCTCAAACCAAAAGGTCGTATACTTGCCAATGATGGTACATCCAACGTCAGTCCAGAACTGCTGTAAGCTCTGTGCGTTGGCTTGTGAAGCTCCTTGAGATGCGCCTTGAAAAGGCCAGCCCAACTCTGCGATCCAGATCGGCTTACCCTTGGCTCGTGAAATGACGTCGTCCAATGTTCCTTCGAAGCTCACTTTTGCATTTGCGACAGGGTCCTTGTTCCAGTAGGGGTACACAGTGATGCCGTAGAAGTCCGCACCGTCAACTATGGAATGCTTTGCTGTGTCCACATGACCGATGGGCTTGTTGGCCATGTATTTGGCGAACGCTGATGAAGCGATAGTATCCTTGACCTTCTTGATGGCTGCAGTGACCTCCGTCGCGGCGACACCCACGTTATCCTTGTCGTCTTCCCAGCGGAAGACGTCCTCGCTGCCAACGGATAGTCCAATGACCAGATCTGCCAAAGCCTGGCCATGCTTCTCGAAGCCTTTACCCAGTGCCGATAGCTCAGTCTTGATCAAGTCGTCCAGAGGGTCGCCTCTTTTGGCCGGGCTGATCCACATACCCAGTAGAAGGTTTGTCTTCGTTTCCACTGCAGCATCGAATGCTTGGGAATAGTCATCGTTAGTGCTTTGTTGTTTACATGTAAATAGCCGGGCACTGTTGAAAGGCACGGTAGACTTAAGATCATTTGCGTAGCCGAAACCAGCCTTGAAGTCGGAAGCTGTTTTAGCATTTCCAACTGAAGACCAGAAGGCGCCATGATTGAAGCCAGTATATATTGTTGTTTCTGCGGCTTGCGCCAGGGGTAGTGCAAGCGACAGTAAGGAGAGTAGCTTCAGCATAGTTTATAATGAATGTGTGCAATGAACTGCGAGTGATGTTTTGTGTAAAAGGAAAGTGTTTCGAGCAGGACAGCGAGGATGATGTTGGCGAAAAATTGGTGACAGTGCGAAGAATAACATTGTGAGGTGTGTGAATGAAATGATGCTTGATCGTGGTAACAGTGCCATTGAAGGGCACTAATATATTCAAGTACGTGAATACACTGATCGCAAAATGTTCATGATGCGCTTCAATCACGTCCGCGCAATCGTTACCTTGGTGGAGGTTGGGGTTGATATTCAGGCACACGCACTCGAATGGCGATGCTTCCAGCGCGATTACCCATTTTAGTGTCGGATTATGCTCTTGCACTAAGACACGTCATAGCATATCGAATCGAGTCGTGAAGTGTTGTCTCGTTGAAGGTTGTTGGCGGAGAATGAATATAGTGGGTGCTGGCGAAGGGGGTGAATCATCATCTAAGCGCTGATTGGCTGGCCAAAGAATGGTGTTCTCCCCGGTATCGCATTTCTCGGCGCTATGACCGAAGTCCAACTATTTTGCCGGAGCATCATAAAATGTGCCCGCGACGCTGTGGGGAGTGAGCAGCCCGCCACAATGTCTCTCGCACGCTTTGGAGGCGCGCTTTCGCGTGTGAGTTGTGCACCGCGGCCGCAATGGCACGCTGCGTAGGTTTATTTTATGCTGTAGAGCTTCGCACAAGCTGATATCAAGTAGACGAGCACTCTCGAGCTCCGCCATCCGTTCCGCCAAAGCCGACAATGAGCTCAATTCGGTCAGCAAATACATCACACAGCCCAAGTCGCAGGGCGCCTCGCAGGCCATGCTGTACGCGACTGGCATGAGCGAGGATGACATGAACAAGGCCCAAGTTGGCATCTCGTCAGTGTGGTACTCGGGCAACCCGTGTAATATGCACCTGATGGACCTCAACAACAAGGTCAAAGAGGGCGTGCAGCGGGCTGGCCTCTTGGGAATGCAGTTCAACACCATTGGTGTGAGTGACGGCATCTCCATGGGCACCAAGGGCATGCGCTACTCGCTGCAGTCGCGTGAGATTATTGCAGACTCGATTGAGACCGTCATGGGCGGCCAATGGTATGATGCAAATATTTCTATTCCCGGATGCGACAAGAATATGCCCGGTGTCATCATGGCCATGGGCCGTGTGAACCGACCCTCGCTCATGGTCTACGGCGGTACCATCCAGCCTGGATGCGCCAAGACCCTCGACAACCAGTCCATCGACATCGTTTCCGCCTTCCAGGCCTACGGACAATTCATAACTGGCGAGATCACTGAAGACCAGCGCTTCGATGTCATCAGACACGCATGCAACGGTCAGGGTGCTTGTGGAGGCATGTACACGGCAAACACCATGGCTACTGCGATTGAGACAATGGGCATGTCGCTGCCCGGCTCATCGTCAAACCCCGCCAACTCGCAAGCCAAGATGCTGGAATGCCTGGCTGCGGGAGGCGCAATCAAGAATCTGCTCAAGGAAGACCTCCGACCGAGCGACATCCTCACGAGGCAAGCACTTGAAAACGCCATGGTTGTCATCAGTATCACCGGTGGATCCACCAACGCCGTGTTGCATCTGATCGCGATTGCCGACTCTGTTGGCCTCAAACTGACCATCGACGATTTCCAGAGCGTCAGCGACCGCATTCCTTTGCTCGCTGATCTCAAGCCCTCTGGCAAGTATGTCATGGCTGATGTCCACGACATCGGCGGCACTCCTGCGCTGCTCAAGTTCCTGCTCAAGGAAGGCCTGCTCGACGGCAGCCAGATGACCGTCACTGGAAAGACCCTGAAGCAGAACCTGGAGAACGTCAAGGACTTCCCCTCCGACCAAAAGATCATCCGCCCTCTCAGTGAGCCCCTCAAGACCACAGGCCACTTACAAATTCTGCGCGGTAGTCTCGCACCCGGCGGCTGCGTCGGCAAGATCACCGGCAAAGAAGGCACCATCTTCACCGGCAAGGCTAAATGCTACGACGCCGAAGACGACTTCATCAGCGCCCTCGAGCGCGGCGAGATCAAGAAGGGTCAAAAGACAGTCGTCGTCATCCGCTATGAAGGCCCCAAGGGCGGCCCTGGTATGCCTGAAATGCTTAAGCCCAGCTCCGCCATAATGGGCGCAGGTCTCGGCAAGGACGTTGCGCTCATCACTGACGGCCGTTTCAGTGGTGGTAGCCACGGCTTCTTGATCGGCCATATCGTGCCTGAAGCGCAGGAAGGTGGCCCGATTGGTCTTGTTCAGGATGGCGATGAGATCACCATTGACTCTGAATCAAATGAGCTTAACATCGGTGTCAGCGAGCAGGAGTTGGCGGAACGGAGGAAGAGCTGGAAGGCGCCGGCGCTGAAGTATCAAAAGGGGACGCTGTTCAAGTATGCGCGATTCGTCAAGGACGCTAGTTCGGGGTGCGTTACGGACTCGGCATAATCCTGTACAATTCTCTCAACTATTCACGTATAATATCATGGGTGTGGCAAAAGTTATGAATCGGATTGGTGTTTGTAGTCTGTACTCAATGAAAATATATCAATGACTTCACAGTGTCTATCCTTTTCCACAAAGACGCTCTTGGAAAATGATTTGGGTTGTCAGATACGTCGAGTACTAAAGGACCAGTTGCTGTCAGATAGCAGTTGTCGCGCGTTACTGTCCTTACTATCAGGGATAGTCGGGTGACACAAAGCTCGGTTGTAACAACACAAAGAGAAACAGAATACGTGGCGAAGGGACAGAACAACAGAACAATAAACATGATCAATAACACATCACTACCATCTCATCATACAACCTGACATGTGTACAGCAGCGAAACAGAGCACGATTCGGGAATCTAAGTGGTTTCAAATGGATGTCCTCGAAGGGAACAAAGAAAGCAGTCAACTTAACGGGAAGAGGGACAAGAGCACGAGGGTGGGTGTAGAGAGTATGGCAAGGAAGCACTAGCGACCTAACTACCTATAGTGCATCTGCTCGGTCAGCCAACGACTTAGCAGTGTAATATTCTTACCCTGCCTATATCACCCCTGCATGTCCGGTTGCTATGGGCAGTGGCAACATCAGTCCATAATGTAGTGAACATTCACGCGCACATTCTAGAACATGCTCATGAACTAACACCAGCTCTACTCTCTATAGCAGCGCAGTTAATTGCAAGAATCATCATGCGCCAGTCCGTTCATAACAGAGAAGTATTGGCTGAGACCCGGATGGTCTCATCCGAGAGCTGCCAACCCCCCGGCAGGCACGTGCCTGTTGCAGCAACACCAAGAATCTACCTCAGCTCACGATCTTGAATCAATGCAGTACAGACTCATCCGAAAACAGTACGCAGCTAATCTCTACTTATAGCAGACGATCAATTGCTGGGTGTTCTGATCTGTACAAGTCTCTCGTTTTACAAACTTAGCATCTTGTGACATTTTTACTGCACTGCCCTCTTATGAAAAGATAGTCAAGCAACTACCCGACAACATTAAGTTGAATCGTACGATTCCACCTACTCCGCCAAACGCGTGGTATCTTGGGACAGTGCCCATGTACACAACTGACAAGCTCAGTAACATCTTCAGTTTCACGCAGCTCCAGTTACCTGCTACAATTCGGCGAAACCGGCGAGACTACACGATACTGGCGATAGCGAGCATCAAGCAGCATACCACTTGGCGTGTAGACACACGCTGTATATAAACGGCTTCGAACGTCTTTGCAGAAAGATACATTCGCTATCACTGCTGCTGCGCGGTAACAAACACTTGAGTCTTTTATTATATTTACTAACTAATCACTCGTGCTTCCTACTTTATTTCCCCTAACCATCCAAATCTGTCACCATGCGTTCTACAGGATTCATCGCCATCGCGCTGGGCGTGTTGGCTTCCACTGCCTACTCAGCACCAATTGGCCTGAGCGAGCGCTCAGCCCAACTCGGCCAAGCTTGCTCCAGCGACTCCCCATGTCCTTCCCGGAAGGTGCGCTCCATCAACGGTCTGATGTCTCGTGGCCCCCAAATCGATCTCGGTCCCACACTGGAATCCCCAAGTCCGCCTGCCGGCAGCGGTGAAAAGCTAAAGGCTCGCACCGCCCAACTCGGAGCGATCAGGCCTGATAACAACGGTGGAAGCGCTCTCCCCCAAGCGAGCCCTCCTAGCCTGAAGAAGCGCGTCGCCCAGTCTGGAAGAATTGAACCTGGCAACGACGGCCCAGGAGCTCCCAGCGCTCCCGGTCTGAAGGCTCGCCATCCCCAGGACCAACGGCCTGTAGACCAAAATAGGGGAGATTCCAACCGAATTCCTAGCCCTACCAACAATCTGAATAGCCGTGCACCTCAGAGTAAAGGAAGGGTTGAAGTTGGCGACAACGGCGGAGAGACCTCCCGAGCTCAGAACCCTCCCGCTCTGAAGGCGCGTAGTCCCCAGGGAAAACAGCTTATCAAAAATGGCGGTGGAGATACCTCTCGTGCTCAAAACCCTCCGAGTCTGAGGGTGCCTAGCTCTTAGGACGATAGTTGAGGAGACTCGCAGCGTCGATATTCAGCATGAGTGATATAATAAAGCCTCCACATCTCAAATGGGAGCTGAAGAATAAGAGCAGAATTCTCAATAGTAGCAGATGCAACCCCCGCACTTGGCATGCACCCTACTTTTCGAACCTCAGTGAAATCAATTGTCGAAACTCACGAGAAAACATAGACTGCCATGCGGCGGCAGCATTGCGTAAATCCCAGGACTTGCTGATGCGTCCCTAGCTGTGACATTGTGAAGAGCGATATGTTCGTCTCATATTATATGATGAGATGGTAGTGATGTGATCTTGATGATACTGATGATTGTTGTTGTGTCTCTCGTGTCTATTGTCTCGGTTCTGACGATTTCGTGTTCTCGTGCGCTAAATAAGCTAACTTAAGTGGTCCCTGTGTTGGTTGGCTTTGCACTAAGTGCGAAAAGGAAAATAACGATAACTAGGAGTACGTTCTGTCCGGTTGTTCTTGTTGATTGATTGATTGATGTACAAAGGAGGGGAACTACAGAAGGGAGGGCTCAGGGGTTCTGGTCTGAGCGCTGCTCGGACGCTGCGATCAGTGCGCTCGTTCGCGTGACTGAGATCAGTGCGCCTGATCGTGTGGCTAAGATATTGTCGATACTTATGATCCGACACCCTGCCCGATTGTACAGATCCGACCTTACTTTAGCTCGTTCTATCTGACAGTTCGGCTTTGATATACATAAGCATTGTGCCTGCACATCAACATGCCAGTGTATTATGTATATATTTTCTCGCTCATTCCATACCACCAATACTCAACCCCAAGACCCAACTTGCAAAATGGACACAACAACAATCTATTCTGCTCTGGTGCCAGCACCAAATACACTGACCTACACAACAGCAGTCCTAGTCCCCAAAGGCCACAAGCTCCTCGCCCTCATGCGTTCACCCACCCCAGCACCAGGCTCAGGTCAATTCGTGCCCGGCGACCTCGACAAACACAGCTACGCGCTCCTGCGCTACGGCTGCGACAAGACGATTGACACTTTCCCATAGATGCTGCAAGAAATGGGCACTGACGCGTACGTGCGCGCCGAAGAAGAAGATGACATGGGCGGCGACAACGTCGACATGATGCACTTCCTCAAACGGGCCGTTGAAATCAATGGCGTGCATATTCCACATACACACGCGAACTTTGGCTTTGTAATGAATGTCTGCGCGGGCATGATCGTTGCAGTGGATAACCATGCGCCTCATGTAGTTCCCGGTACAGAGAACCCCCCGCTTTTGCCGATCTTGCGGCACTGGTCTGACGTAGCTTTTCTGCAGTGGTGTTTGCTTTCGAGTCTGGGTTTGCCCATCCCACCGCTGAATTATATCCTGCGTGTGGGTATCGAGAATGATGATACTATTGCATTCATGTCTAACATACTTGGTTACAGCGCGGATGTTTTCTCGATGGATGATGGCCCTCTGTTTAGGATGGCTTGGCCTGGCATAACCATTCCGATGGATAACCTAGACGCTGTAGCTTTGTTGGGGACACCTAATGGGAGCGGTGTTGCCTGGTTGCTTGCGCAGCATAAAGCAGAATTAGGCCATCGGGCTGTTAAGCAGGTGAGTATCTTCTTCACGAAGGATGATGGTGGTTTGGAGAAGCCGAATCTGCTCTTTTGGATCGAGGAGGTCATTAAGCTTAACTCAGTACTATCGAAGATCTAGATATGTGTGGAGGGGCTCATCGGAACAGAGGACTGCTCTGTTACCCAAAGTTTATTTGTACATTTGAGAAACAATGTTTTTTGATGGATTAGAGTGCACGTGAAGAAGAACAAGAGATGCGATGTGAAGACTGTGATTTGGATGAAGACACGAGACGTTCCAATCAATACAGGAGGCAGTGAATTTGACAAGCCAGGGGGGAAGACGAAAGTAGGAAAGATTGCGACAGCGAAAAATGCTGCGATATTACTACGTATGCTTAAATGACCGAAGATCTGACAGTGTACTACTCTCAACATGTCGACTTCTCCCCTGCATGTCATGGGCAGTGGCAATTCAGAATCAGGAAGGTAGTGAAGAACCACGCACATATCCTGGGACGTACTCTAGGCTGAACATCATCGTCACTCTCAACAACGCGATCAATTGCAAGTACCATCATTGCGCTGACGGTGACAAGGTTTGATAAATCTCGAACGTGGCTTGCGCTAGATCTACGCGACCCTTGCTACGGCTAGATCCACGACGATCGTGGCTCCCACATCAGGATGATCTTCAACCCGCTAATCGTGTTTTGTCGATGACGCAAAATGCAATTGTTTCCGAAGGGATCCGTTTCCCATGTCTCGGTAAATTCTGATCTTCAGGGGAGGCTGAAGGTTGCGGGTGCGACTCACGAAACAGCATGAATTGCACCGATTAGGCAGTGCAATCTCGATCATGTTCGCGCACTTCCATGCTACCATTCGGGCCCATGATATTCCCTTCGCCAATGCTCGTCACTGGTCGTTCGACAACTCAATACTCAGAAACATCAAATTTAGTCGGCTTGCATCGTCGGACCCCCAGCGTCCCTGACATCACTCGGATGTGAGTGGCTTCCTCACACTTCAAAGTAACCTTCCGGAAGTTTGACTGCCGCTCGGCCCCGAGCCTCCTTTCGACTTGCCGTACAATCTTAGCCTGGGGGCCATGCTAGCCTCGTCTCTGTAGCTCCATGTCGCTAAACTCCCGATGCTCAACCCTATCAATTTGCCGAGATGTCCCGTGTTGCCATTGGGCAGCGGTAAAGTTGTCCATTGTAGTCTCAATAGTGATCGGCGTGGGGCATTGGAGCCTCTGCTATGGATCTACAATATCCGAGCCAGGGACAGTTAAGCAGAAGCTTATCATTCCCACATTATGGTACACTTTACTGTGATGACGGTCAAAAACATGACTGACGAGGCTTGTACGTTTCCTCTCGTGAAGAAGAAGATGATCATGGTCAGCGCGAGACGCGCATTGACTGCGACCTTGGGAAATGAATTGTATATAAACTGCTTCGAACGTTCGTCTAGAAGCCATCACCCAACTCAAACGTTCCAGTGCAGTCTATCAGTTCATTCACCTTTCGCCCCATCTTCTTAGCCAGTTCTTCTACCAAATCCCAGTCCTCAACATGCGTTCCACAAGCTTCGTCGCCGTCGCCCTTTGCGCGTTCGCTTCTACTGCCTACTCAGCACCCACTCCTCAGTTGAGCAACATCATCGGTTCCATCACCAATCCCGGTGCTGGTAATGGTAACACATTCGAGGGCATTGCCAATGGCAACGGCGTAAGTCACCAAGCATGTCATATATAGAAGCACTCCTAACTTTGTCCTTAGAACGGCAACGGTAACGGCAACGAGGCCGGTAACAACAACGGCAACAACAACGAGGCTGGCAACGAGAACGGAGCTGGCAACGGCAACACCATCAAGTTCCCCTCCCTCGGCCTAAAGGAGCGTGACGCTCAGGCCGGTCTTCCCGATGGCCTCAGCGGCATCACCAACACCATTGGTTCCGTCACCAACCCCACCGCAGGCTCAGGCAACTCCTTCAAAGACATTGGCAACGGCAACGGAAACGGAAACGGCAATGGCAACTCTGCTGGCGTAAGCATTTCTTCGTTTACCTTCTAGAATACACATACTAACGACTAACCAGAATGGCAACGGTAACGGCAACTCCGCCGGAAACGGTAACCAGGCTGGCAACGGCAACACTGTCTCTGTGAGTCCCGACACAACGCTGCCCAACGTCGCGCTCCCCAATATCGAGCTCCCCGACATTAACTTCAGCCCTACTATCAAGTAGGTCTGTGTTAACCATCGCCTGACCATTCCACTAACGCTGTGCCGCAGTTTAAGGCATGAGTTGGCCGCCGCCCGACAATAGTTTTTTGTGTGAAGAGTGCAGAAGTGTAATCATTTAATGGATATGGTGTTTTTAGCATCACCCCGGAGGAGCGCAAGTGCGAGGCACAGTTCCTACTGAGCGGGTTTTGGTTCTTTTGTTGATACCTTGAGGGAAATAGTAACTGACAACTAATTTCATACTTTCATTTCATACCCTTAATGCATGTCGCGTCTTATCAATTCTACCGACAAAATTCGTGAAATACATGACCGTCATCTGCACTCCTGGCATAGTTGGATCTTCTTGCGACACATAAAATATTAAGTCATGTCACGCATCCAAGTGTGCACATTAGCTACCGAAACATCACCTAGGCACGTACGAGGAATAAGTCAAATCCTGTCACTAAGAGCAACCGTACTCGCTGCTATCGCATCGCAAATTGTAATGCTGTTCGCTTCATAGTACATGCATGAGTTTAGTCAAACACTCACACGCATCTGACCGTCTAAAGCTGCCTGCGAGTGAATTTTGGATATGAAAACTTCGTACCCGAACAAATACAAATACTTCTATATCTATTCCGTACTTTCATACATTCGCGAAATGTGTTACGCCTCGGGAGCACAATCGCGGCGACCCGTGACGTACGCGCAGTCTCATGCAAACGCTCTCACAACAACACAACCCCGCACCCTCGTTCAGTTATATTTGAAAATATATAGCCGTGTAGTATAGATACGATCCAAGTTTAGAGCCTTCCAGAAGAATCTACTCACTCTCTTTGCTAAGGTGGTTCGGAGGTACGCCTCATGGCTTGCTTTGAGTTGGGTAACCGTCTTCATTTTTTTGCCATTTCGCGCGTTCGATTCGTTTCTGTAGCCATTTAAATAATTTGCACCTTTTTGCTCTTAAACACGTGGCTGTTTGTACATATCTTTTCCAAGAAATCGGCGGGATAGACGTTCACATTCAGCTCATCACTCCGTGAGCCAACCCTATATCTTCTGCCATTGCGGTAGCTAACAGGCATTAAAAACGTTGTATGCAAGAATAAAAGCCCCAAATTTCCATCGCGCGACATTTTGGCGCAACTCAAATGTTGGCATGCGCCTGATCGCCAACAGCTGCCTCGGAGCGAATCTGCTCGACCCTGCGCCTGATAGTCTCCAACAACTCGTTCCCAAGCAAGTCCGACTCCTCCGTATTCATCCCATGCACTTGGGAGATGCGTTGCGCCTGAAGAGCCCAACTGGAGGCAGCGACTGTTTGTCTGCAGCTTTCCAGATAATCCACGAGGACCAATAGGGTTGCGATGCGGATCTCATTCATATTGCTGCCGTAGGTTTCGAAAGGCATGAAAGTAGGGTGTGTCAGTCTACCTGTCATTTGTGGCATAGGGACATTATGTGATAGTGGTTGGTTTGGCGTGTAGTTTGGGTAAACGCCAGTAAGACCATGCTGACCAGCTCTTGAGAAAGCGGGTGCGACAGGAAAGAAAGAGGCCTCGTGGATGGGCGAGTGCTGCGGATAAGGCATGCGACCCGCCGGCATGAAACGGTCACACGCTGCGGGATGTGGCTGCTCTAAAAAAGTCTGGGGAGCATCTGGTGAACGAGTACCAGAATTGCTGAGCGACCCTCCATTTTCGGCTGCCATCGGTTCGAGAGTAGCATTAGGTGACTGGTAAGGCGTGGAGACATTTGGCATTGTCGAATTCGCACGCGTGCCGGATTCGCTAATTCTCTGGCTTGGCTGCGGCGATGATAACTGATTGAAGTCAACATCAACATTGGCATTCATGGTGTTGTACTCTGCATCTTGTCGTCGCGTCCGTAAATCCTTGTGCAGCCACGATCGATGATGTGTGTCTGTCACGTCAAATCAGCAACTACTTTGGCATGCTCAGGAAATGTACATACAAGGATGTGGTATTCTTTGCGAACGTGGGAACCTCTTCATGTACAGATCTTGCCATTGTTTCACGGCTCCTTCACCTCGAACCTGCTTAGTCGATCTCCCCAAGTGTCGAATGCAAAGCCCTGTGAGATGGAGAGTCTGCCATTCGCTTATGTCGACGATGTAATGTGCGCAACTCCGACAAAGAATAATGAATTCCAAGTCCCTGTTGTGTGTGTTGCTCTGCAGGTGTCCCTTGAGGCCAGACATGCTTGACGATCCTTGATGACCACAGGTTGGATGGCGACCGTGAACCTCATCGTGCTTTCTGAATGGACATGCCAATTTTCGTTGCTTTGAAATCTTCTTCGGGTCGTCTACACTTACTGTAGGGGTTGCGCGGCTCTCGCCTTCGGAAGAGAGACTTCCGTCCAATTGAGAGGAATCTCCTGTAGAGCTCTCGACAATTTGCCCTCCCGAGGGTGAGTAAAAAGTTGAGCCGGAGTGATTTGTGGACTCGTTTGCTTGCGAGGCTGGGCATCTCCTCGCACTACTTGGTCCAGCACTAGATGAGATCGTGTCGTTGGCTTGGCGGGTGTGTGGGCCTGAGACAGCACCTTGTGCAAGTGAGACCAAAACGCTAGAGATACATCGAACCGTCTCGTCTTCAGGGCTGAAATCACAAATCAGCTTGATCCGAATCTAGATGTAAACGCTACTCACAATCTGCGAGACAGGTCTTCAACGACAACATCGAGCCCATTGAATAGATCATTGATCCGCTCTGGATCAGCTTCGGGGCCATCACCACGGGAGAGTGTCAAAACTGTGTCTAACAAAGCCTTAGGATCCGGCTCACGCACTGTCTGTGTGTCATCTATTAGAACGACCTCTGTTATGATGGGCCTGGCAGCTTCTTCTCTTATCCAGCACTCTTCTTCAAACCAAGCACCAACGCCAAACAAATCGAGATCGATCTGGGATCTACGACTGCTCGACAAAATACGAGCCTCGCTTCGGTCATCTATCGTATTTAATGGGTCAGGAGTTACCCATTTGCTTTCCGCCTTGTCTAAAGTCTTGACAAGTTGCCTTGGGCTGAAAGTCTGCTGCTTGAAAGTCGCTGGAGAACTGGAAATGGTGTGGTGAACGTTGAGGATATGATGAATGGACATCTGCCTGTGATCGGGGCCGGAAAATACAGAACCGCAGATCGCACAAGTGGTGTTGGCAGTATGTGACTTCTCCTGCGTCAGTCTTAGCAGCTCTAGATCTAGCTCTTCTTCAAGTGGAGCTATTCGAAGCGATTCAGTCGTATGAATGAGATCGTTTGCATTAATGGAGCCGAGAGTGCTTCCATCCCAGAAATGATCGCAGAGATCTTCGTCGTCGTTCAGAGTAACACTGGAAAGTGTTGGCGAGCCTGTGGTTGAAGAACCTTGAATACTCGTGCAATCCCAATCTGGAGTCGTTCGGAGTGCGTGATCCTCACGTAGTGCTTTTCTGATGTCGTCCACGAAATCTAGAGTTGCAGTTCGCGTTCGTTTCTTCGCCGTATTGATGTAATGTTTCCCGAAGCTACGTTCTGGCAGAACGGAAGGTGCTCGTAAGCTTAAATCGTCACACGATTGTGACCTGAAGAGTCTGGAACGCTTAGCAATCCCTCCACGAATCCTGCCAGCATGTGAGATTGTGGATCTGGTCTCGGCCAGATCATCGTCAACGAAGGTATTGGTGTCAGATGAGCATTGTTGAGACTCAGCATAGATTCGGGGCGCTTTGAAGGTCGCCAAGGTTCGGGTAGTAGTGTCGCTCACAGCAGACCATGGCTCTGCATTAACAGATGACTGTTGTAAGGTGTATAAAAATGGTGTTATGGGTGCCAGTGATTGCTCCTCCTGTTCATCATGGGCGTTCGTCGCAAACGAAGATTGAAGATTGTGTTCTGACATTGCGCGAGTCCGAATATGGCCGTGTGCGACCACTGATATGCGACTAGAAATTGCGAAGCAAACCTTGAGAGCAAGAATCGAAGCTTGAGTGATGTGTATCTTTATAGTTTTCGTTGACAATACAATGGTATCTGCAAAGTCAGAGAGACGCGCAGCAAAATTCGTAAATCGTGACCAAATCTTGTGAAATGTGAACCGCCCAAGTACACAATTCTTCTGAATTCCGAGATACCCCTGCTGAAAACACCAATGGCAACTCCTGTCATGCGCCACAAGTGTACGAATCAAGTAACGCCTGAAGAAATATGCAACTGCATCTTGGCTAGCCAATGCGATGTCTTGAAAGCTGTTTTGACAGTCCAATCATGGCGTAGTCATACACGATAGTGCTCTGCTGGCGTTCGAGGGAGACCAACCGGCGTGAAGAGCCTCATCTCTGCCTTGATCAGCACAGCCTCCGGCATCCGCACCTGACCGTTGTCTGTCTGACCGCCTCTTGTGTCAACCAAAGCGCAAGCAGCGCAGTGTTCCTGTTCGTCTTCGCGCAGCAAGGTCGCCTTGGCCCCTTGCAAGTGCCTGATGATTATCGCGTCAGAGAGTATCTCTTGAAAGCGAAGTCATCTGCGATTTGGGTTCCGGGTTTCCATCTCTTAGCAATCCTGCATTCCAGGTAGCCCTTTTGCTGCATGTTGGCGCGGGTGTTCCCTTTAGCACCAAAACTGCCATGAAGATGCAGTCTCGACCACCTAGACCGCGGTACTAGGATGCCGAGATAAGTAGGCGAGAATAAATAAATGCATCGCAAGATACCAGATAGCTCCATGAACCTAACGGACCTTTCCAGACAGCCGCACTAAGTAAGTACTTCGCGAACACTTTCAACTCCCCTCTACTCCCTGCATTAGTCTGATCAACACACTCTACTTGCCACGTACCTCCCAACTAGCAGATATCGGTCGACAATATTTGCCGTCAGGACGATGCATGACGTCATTTCTACGACATCCATAACTCGTGGCCATCTACACATGTACACAAGACATGCACACCACAATGTACCGAGGAGCCTGTAAGTATACATTGGCGGTAGAAAGAACCACACTCCACTTCCGCGTGCCACTCCAAAACAACCCCACATCAATTCCAAACTCTCTCGCGTCTCCTCCGCACACTTATCTCCCCCAGCGAAACACATAAACCTGCCTCAACATAGCCCGTCTCAATCCTACAACTATAATCTGCGCTTTCCCTTCTGCACTTTGCGTTCCGCGCTTGCCACCTTACATTTCTCTCTGAGCGAAGCCAGCCATGTACATTCGCGAGCGATACTACCATCATCTTCGACGCAGCTACAACAACTAATTATCATTCCAGCTGTTAGCAAAAGCCGTGCTACCTGGACCAACGCAAGGGCTTCGTCGAAGCACACATCGTCATACTTCTCCCCTGCTGTCAAGCACAGCAACACGCCGCAAAACGTGCATGACATAGTACCTGATTATCTTTCTTATATCCTGGACACTGCGTTCACGATCAACATGTAGCGACCTGACACGAAAGCCTCCGTGCAGCCACAATTCAATTCACATAGTTCTTAGTGTCAGAAGTCGTATCTAGCAGATTGGCCAGGACGTGTGCATATCCATGAGCTGAAATCAACGCTATTATACAACACATCGCCTTGTATTCATCCATAACTCGCGCACTTGCCTTCACACATCCTCCAGGAATCCGATTGGCCATCACTTCTTATGTTCGGCCAACTGCACAATCTCATCTGTCCTCTTCTCTCCCCATCCCGCACCCTTCTTCACACGCACACCAATTTCCTCCATTTGCCTCACGAACACTACACAACACCCTCGCCCAAATATAAACATAATCTGTCTTTTGATTTTTTCTATCTCCCTATCCTACCCTACTCAAAAGCACACCCAAGCTATCCAAAGACGCCACCCCATCGCTTCCCCCCCTCAACAAAAACTGAGAAGCATTTTTTATTGTGATGCTTTAGTGAATCTAGTCTCATGCCAAAGTAAAGGTATCAAGAAAGAAACGGAAAACGCCGAGCGATGATGCGAACAACAAAAGGGAAAGAATGTGAAGTGTAGGATATTGAAAAAGCCCATGGGGTGGAAAGCGCATGTTGACGCTTGAGGAAGGAGAGACATCGCCGGAGCCGGATCAACATCTAGTGTTGAAGTCCGTCAAACCGCCCTACGCAGTGGATAAAAATTAGCACTCAGACCGACAAAGCCACCCACTTCTTCACTAACGACTACCTCGAAGGAAGCGTCGTCGTCGCTGTCGCGCCCTCATCTTCCAGCATACTCTTCAAACCCCCCTCAGCCTGAATGCCCCTCTGCACCCACTCCATCTGCCCAATCTCCTCCAAGCCCTTGCGCCCACGGCTGACTTTCTTGAGCAGTCCTTCAACGCACTCGCGCGCGCCGGCCCATTCTTTCCCCTTGACGTCGTCCCACTCGCCGTCCTCGTCGCCGAACTTGACCCAGCCCCAGTCGCAACGCGCGATGCGGTGCACGGGTCTGCCGCGGGCGGGTTTACCGGGCGGTGGGTCGAATGGGAGGCGGCCTTCCATGAGGGCGTACAGCAAGACACCAAGGGCCCATGCGTCCGTCGCACGGCCGTCGTAGGGCTGGCCAAGGAGGATTTCCGGAGCGGCGTAGTCTTCGCTTCCGCAACGTGTGGTAAGCAAGGGAGATTCTGGGGGCGCGGGAATGCGGCGGGAAAGGCCGAGATCAGTCAGAGTCGCTATGGCGTATGGATGGGTTTGAGGATTCTTGAGAAGAGGCACAGTGGAGATGGGGATGTTAAGCAGGACGTCTGTGCACGATTAGTATACATCCAGACCGGGTGCACATACCAGTCTGAGCGTTGTAGGAAATAGTGAGCAGTACTTTCTAACTTGATGTCGCGATGCACAATGAGTTGGTTATGCAGATACCGCACAGCACTGACCATTTCGGCGAAGATGCGTTGGACGATGCCGACGGTAAGCTTATCGCGGTGGTCGCTGGCTACATCAAAGAGGTCGCCACCTGGGCAGTAAGTCAAGACAATTAGGGCCTGGGCGTCGTCGTGATCGAAAGCTTGTAGATGGACCAGGGAAGAGTGGGATACAGATTGGAGCATCTCGACTTCACGTTTCAGGCTGAGTTCTACACGTTCTTCGTCGGCACCACCAGCGGGACCGTGCTCGACGACTTTGATTGCAACGAGTTTGCGAGGATCAAGTGTGGCTTCATCCAACGGGTCCTTGGCCTTGGTTTTCTCACGTGTGGCTAAGTAGACTTTGCTAAAGGTGCCTTGGCCGAGCTGGCGGACAGGGCGCCAGAGTTTCTTGGTCCTTTCCGGACCTTGCCGCACCACGATATACTCAGTCTTGTCGTCTTCCGCCACGTCCTCTTCCTCGGTGTCTGTGACGCTTCTGTTACTAGCATTGCTTGCGGGCGGAGTGGGAAGACCCGCAGGGTTCCGGTCAGAGACGAGGCCCCGCTGGGGTGCGAGATAGGCTTCACGGTGCATGTGCGGCATGCTCGAGTCACTTTCCGTCGTCACGCTGCCTACAGTGACATTACGAGGGCGGGCGTTGTGCAACGCGTCTGGAGTGTATTCACTGATGCTCCTGTTGCGCTCTCGAGCCGCTTCGTTCTTCTGATGTGAGCCCTCAATAGCAGCCTCCTTCAACCTCTGGTATCCTTTCTTCTTGAGCGATCCGGATGGCGATAGAGTGCCTTTGGTGGGGGAGAAGAGATTCTCGCCAAGGGAAGCACCTGAGAGGCCCCGCGATCGCGGACGCGGGAGAGCTCGTTGCCATGGGCCTGGGGAGTCGCTCATCACCAACGGCGACGGAAGCGGGGTGAGGTCGCTGAGGGCGTTGAGGGCCGGGGAAGAGAGCACGGAGCCGGGTGACAGAGATCCAATGCTATTGGAAGACCAGGCAGTCCTCAAATAGCCCTGGTCCTGGATCGCAATCGGCGCCGTGGCCGACTGCCGCAGCGACTCGTTCTCGTTGCCCTCCAGTGTGGACGTGGGGGGCGGGGGCTGGTGGTGGGAGAAGTCTGTCTGAAGGGTCAGACCGGTCGAGGGCGCGCGGATGTGGTAATGGAAGTTGCTATTACCGCGCGCGAGGGAGGGTAGCAATGCGTTTGATGCGGTCGAGGTAGCATTCGATTGCGCCGAGGAGCCGTGGGTGGTATTGTTTGCGGGGTCCAGATATCCTCGCTCGCTGGACTCGTTGCGTGTGTCTGCCAGGCGGCCGTCTGTGGTTGGATTGGAGGACACGAGATCCCGTGAGCTTGACTCCAGGTCAGCCTCCATGATATCAAGGCGGCTTGATATCCGACGTGCCTCAAGTGTCATGGCTGAGGGCAATCCCGAAGAAGAGGCGCGTGCACTAAAGGCGCTAGCGCGACCGAACGTCTGGAGCAGCGACGAGGCTGCAAACGGTAAAGCGCACTACAATGTTAGTACATGTCTGCTGTCTGATGAAAGTGCTGTTGTTGGTAATGTTAGCTTGTTGTTGATATCTGCAGTCGTTAGGCAGACTTTACGCGTCTGCGATGGGGAAGGCGCACTGCAGCAGCAGGAAGGTGCCATCCCTATCATGCAGCCGCTCTGCACCACGCCATCCCGCGCAGCCGGGTAGCTCTGAATAGGTCCAGACTCGTCATCGATAGTCTCAGTTCGCACGTGCACGTCACCTGGGCATCGTAATTGTATTTATCTCATTCCATTCATGCTGCTACATTGGCTCATTTTTCGTCCTCCAAGACGATGCTACCTCGGTCGGAGCACGTCTGTCCTTGCAAAAGAGTGGAGAGTTAGGAAAATCCAATGTATCGAACGAATGCCTGGTTGTGCCAAATGCCACCGTTCATCCGTCCGTCGCCACGATGCCTTGTTGTACACTGTTGTACCAATCTCCCACGTCATCTTGGAGGCACTACACGTCCCGTCACTTCGTCGGACCCTGGTGGAAGCTGTAGGGTTGCTCAGGGCTGTAGGGGGAGTAGCCGTTGCCGTTGTAGCCGTTGCCGAACTGCCCGCCATTCGCACCATTGGCAGCGTACTGGTAGGGGTTGTTGCCCGTGTAAGGACGCTCTTCCTTGCTGTTGCGACCTGGAAAGTTGGAACGCGGACCCCATTGCTGGCCGTAGTTGCTGCTGTATCCTGCACGCGTGTCGTTGTGGCCATCGTAGGCGAGGCTGGTAGTGCGCTCTGGCATCTGGAGGCCCGGCGGGCCCTCGCGACCAGACTCGGTCATGTTTCCATAGAAGCCTGCAAGAGAGGTCTGCGCCCGGTGAAGAAAAGGCGAGTTGGGGGTAGCGTGAGCGGCAACAGGAGTGTGCTGCTGGACCCCCTTCGCCTCCGACAGTTTCTGCTCCATCATCTTCTGCATGCTGTTGATAGTCTTTTGGAGCTCTTTGATGCTCTGCTCCATGCTTGTAGCCTTCTTGTCTTGTGCGGCCAGAACACCCATAACGTCGTTCCTAACGAAGTTGAGCAGTTGGTCGAGCTTGGTGATGATGTTGTCGCCCTGCTCAGTCGTGCGATTTGTCTTTTCGTTAATCGTATCGACCTGCATCTTGACTTCCTTGACGATTTGCTCTACTGCCGCGACAAGCTGTGTATGTCTGTGGCTGGACGTCTGGTGCAGCTTCTTCAGCGCCTCGGTCTGATCCCAGGTCGACTTGCCCACCACATCTAGGTGCTCGTTGGTCATGTAGAAGTGGTCGTCGATACTCTTGGGCATGTGTGCGGATCCGAGCAGCGCAGAAGAGTCCTGTCTTGGGGGCATTCCTTGCATCGGGGTAGCAGGAGCTGGGGCTTTGTGCAGTGGGCTGGGCACTGCACTAGGGCAGTTGGGAGGAAATCCCCTCTCATAGCCGTCGCGTCCAGGACTCACTCCATTCAGCAGGTCTGTTAGCCTTGAGGAAGACGGATCAGGCTGGAGGTGGCCGTTGACTCCGTTCTGGTGTGGAGGTTGGTCCTGCTGCGCGCCGATTCGAAGCTCTTGCATGACCCGAGCCGCAAGCTCCGAGTTGTCGCGCGGTACTCGCATTGAATCTGGGTTCTCGTTGTGAACCAGGCGGCCGGTAGAAGACTGTGGGTCGATGTCGTGCGCGTCACCTTGAAACACCATTTCAATCGAAGTGTTGTTGGAGCCAGAGTCGCCTTTTGGGGGAACAGTGCAGTAGAAGCGGGTAGTGTCAGACTGTAGCTATTGTCAGCATCAGTGTTCAAGGACAATAGGTGAGGCAGAAGCGAAGGAGTGGGGCGGCTAGGTGAAGGCGGCAGGAGTCATGGTGAGGCAGGCGCCTTCCAAACAATACCGCCTCTCGCAGGTGAGAGAACATCACGGGGACTTACATTCTTGGATGGAGTTTCGCCGTCCGCAAACTTCAGCAGAGAGCAGTTCGACGGTGAATAGAACCTAGGCTGCAGCGGGCTGTAGTGGTGGCTGCCATGGTTGCTGTAGACGTACGGCGCGTACTCGCCGCTTGAGTGGTCATTGGGTTGAGGGAGGTTTGGTGGATTTGAGAGTCGGTAAGACAGTGCTGCATCGCGGCTGTCCGCGTGCTCCTGTTTCTCTACACTCCAGCGATCATCACGATACAGAGAATCGGTGTCCTGAGTGTCCTCGGCCTTGCCTTTGGCTGATGCAGGCTGCTCGCCAATTTGCTCTGGATTACAGTCATCCCTCAACGGAGAGGGCCATGGCAATGGCTGGCCTGCGATCAACTTCTGATAGTCGTCGGCGGTGCATGGGATATGCTTGGACGGGCTCTTGCCAGCAAACCCAGATTCAAAGAATTTCGTGGGCGACGGCGACAAGGCAAAAGCAGGAAAGCGGACTGGACCATTAGCGACATCGACCTCGGCTTTGTAGATCTCACGCAGTCCATCTAGTTGTGCTGTGCGGCGAAGCGGGCTTGCTGGCACGGGCTGTCTTCCATCCGGGGGCGTATCCTTCGCTGGCGGTGTTGGAGGTGCAGCAGATGCCTGGGAAGACTCTGTGACCAGGAAAGGGTTCAAGGCAGTCGCGGGCAGCTTATTGATCCTCGGGGGAGATCTGCGACTGACTTCTCGGTGACGGCGAGTAGCACCTGTATGGTGGCTTTGTGCGTGCTTGTCCTGGTTCAACAGCTTCACCGGCAGTGACTTTGATGTGTCTGATCGAGGCGCCTTGGTTGGCGTTTCGTGTGATGCAGTTGACTTGCCGGGTCGCAACGCCACCTTGCTAGGGTTTCGAGGTTCTTGACCGAGGACTTGAGCAGCCTTGGGTGGCATAGGCGGTGGATTCGGCGTTGAGGATCTGCCAAAGTTTGGGAGATGCATGCCAAACAGCTTCTTCTTTGGGCTCTTGACTGGGTCTTGCAATTTTCCCTTTTGCTCCTCACTTGCAGCTCGGCACTCCTTTCGCAGATCATTTGTCTTGATGAGTACCTCATCATCGCCGACTGCGTCTGTTGCTGTTAGCATTAGACAGTGAGGTCTTTTCAGCCACGGCGTCACTCACCGACTAGGTGCGCGGGCGGAATCTGACCAGCGATCTTGAACACGTGCTGCTCCGTTCGAGCCTCGATCCAGGCACGCGTTGTCTTCTCAGCTTTGTCGTGCAGTCCAAGCCCCGTCTGACCCGAATTCGCACGCTGTCGGCTTCGCGAAGAATTTTTGGGTCGCGTTGTCGGCCCACCGATCCCAACAAGCTCCAGCTCTTGCGGTGGCTGACGCGCCTCCTCCATAAGATTCGTCAGGTTCGTAATGGCGGATGTGCGGCTCTTCTGCGAGCCCGACTTTGGCAGCGGAACGCGCGAAACATCCTGCTCTGGAGGAAAGGTCAGTGGAGAACTTGCAAAGCGCGAACCCTGTTGAGACAACGACAACTGGTGCTGTCTGTTCCCCTGTTCCTGTTCATTAGTGTTAGTCCGCGTAGCCTGGGTGGTTGCCGTGATTCGAGGGACCGCCGGGATGAGGATAGGAGGCGGCCGCTTCTTGCGGTCATCGAAGGGATCGGACATGTTGTGCTTGATTTCCAATTACGGGTCCTGTTGTGGTTGTGAGAGAAGGCCACGAGCAAAATTGAACAAGTGCCTACGCTTGTGCGCGGAAGCTCCAAAACTTTCGACGGAAGGGTCCAACAATAACGCGCAGGCTTAAGCAGGTGCGGACTTCACGTAGAGTCGTCTGGTATCGAGCTGTGAGGGTAATGTCTTGATCGTGGCGGGGTGCTCGAGTGTGGTGTGGCAGGAGATCGTGAGAGTCGCGGGTTGACTAATGTTGCTAAAATCTCTCTAGGCAACGGGATAACAACAAACGGAATCATGCTCATGCAATTTCCTACCGAAGACAGATGGGGAGGTATGAAGAGAAGAGAACACTCGAAGACAGACTTTTTTCTCCATAAAGCACTACATCCCGTGCCTAGTCTGGAATGATATGATAGATGAAGAAGAACTGGACTCACCGAATCGAGGGATGGGTCCTGCTATTTCTTGCAGAAGCCTGCTCTCTGTACCCTCGTCCTACCATCACGTGCTTGAATGTGAATGCTGCAGGGAAATGGAATGTATGTGAAAAAAACTGGTGAGAATACGAAGAATCGCTACTTGCAAATGGCGCCTAAAGCCGAAGAGGTATCCAGAAAACTCACGCCTTTCAAAGAAGATCTGCAAACCAAAGCTCCTGCAAATGCTCGCCCCTACGTGTACTCCTCGATTCCAACTCTCACAAAACGCAGCACTTCTTGTTCTTCTTTTTCTTGTCCGCATCTTTAGTCGACGGTGGCTCAAGCGCTGCTACGATCGCCTGTGCGTGTTAGCAATGTGAAACGGGTGATTGATGTCCTGGATGTACCTCATCAAACACGTCCTTGAGCTTGTACTGCGTCAGAGCCGAGCACTCGACGTACTTGACCGCACCGAGTTCGCGTGCCATTCGCTCGCCGTCCTCGCGCTTTACTGGCGCCATTCTTTGCTTTGCCAGCTTATCTTTTACGGAGTTGTCCTCCCTCAGATCCACCTGTGTACCCACAATCAAGCATGGCACCCCAGGACAGTGGTGATGCACCTCGGGGAACCACTTTTCACGGACGTTCTCGAAGGAGGCGGGCGAAGTTACGGAGAAGCACACGAGGAAGACATCGGTCTGGGGGTACGATAAGGGTCGGAGGCGGTCGTAATCTTCCTGTCCGGCGGTATCGAATAGGCCAAGGGTATATGGCTCGTCACCGATCCTTCACAGCGTCAGCAGCGGATCGCTAAGCACGAGTCCCCCTGTTGCTCCTCCTTCCAAATAGTGTGCAGCGGGTGGGGCCCAAGGGATGGGGGTCTCACATAACGGTCACGGCGTAGTTGTCGAAGACGGTGGGGACATATTCCGAGGGGAACTTGTTCGTGGTGTAGCTGATGAGCAGACATGTCTTGCCGACGGCACCGTCACCGACGACGACGCACCTGCGGAGCTATGGTGTTAGTGACTGGACCCTGACGCAGTTGTAGAAGCAGTCGCAAAGAGACGGTGCACGAACTTTATTGTCGCAACGACCATGGCGGAGTATGTGTATGGATGTTCGGCGGTAGAGGAATGCTGTGTAGAAGAATAGGCGGTCGTGGTTGTTTCGCAGGCCAAACGCGTGTTGTGCCGGGGTAAGAAATGCGGGAGAGGGAGCTATCCAAACGAGGGGTCAAAGCGAACGAAGACGCTATGAGAGATCAGTCAAACTGCGGCCGCAACAACGGGTAGCATGCGCAGTGAGTGCGTACGGTACCTCTCTGGCACCTCTCTGAGTCCTCGTGCGGGCCTGCGGCGTTGCTGCGACAGCGCCTTGTCGAGATACGAAACGTAGCGGCGGGCGATTGAATGGCGGAGCGAGCGGTTGGGGTCACACGAAGGGCCGAACAAAGACGCAGGCGCAGCGCAGCCGAGAAAGTAGGCTCTGTTGAAGGGGTCGCAATGGTGATGTGTTGTTGATAGGGTCTGTAGATGCATCTTAGTTCATCCCGAGGTCACGCTAGCAGGTACATAAGTTGCATTATTCGTATTTGGTCCAGACTCCTCTGCACCAACGCCCACCATTTCACCATGGACGGCTGAGATGTGCCTTTGACCTGCAGAGACCACGCCAGCCAGAGTATCGCGTTCCAAATCTCATTGTGCATTCCTTTCCCATCATTTCATCAAGCTCCCTCGAGTCCGTGCGTGCGCGATAGTATGTATGTACCTGCTGGCCATGTCTCAGAACGCGACCTTGCTATAGACAACTTGCATGACTCTCTATTGACCGGACACAAGGGCCATGACCAACGACCGCATTGTTTCAGTAGTTATCCTAACAATGCACTGAGTCGTGCCAAACTTGTGCTAGTTGTCGCTCGGGCTAGGCGCTCGGGCCTCCTTCGGGCTAGGAATAACTTTATTCCGGATTCCCAATCTCCTTCACACGTGCAACCCTGCCATCTGAGCATGAAGGCGCCAAATTATGGACGATCTCGAAGAAGAGTTGGGCTTGCGCTATCATCGAGGGCTGCAGCTAGATGTTTATTACCGGGTCCTCACGTTAGAGGTGGGCGCCTACATCAACTGACCCGTGAATCCTGCTGAACACTCTAGTTACTGGACGGCGCAATACAATATAAAATCGAAAAGAACGCGTCGAGTCTAGTTCCTGTAGAAACAGTGACCGAATCTGTTTTTGGAGCAACTTCGACGATCACGGTGCCCGTGGCCCACCAAACAGCCCTGGATGCACTCATCGAGCCAGCCGAGCACCTGCAAAGCATCACAGTCGACTATGCGCTGTGTCGGGATATCGACGGCAAAGATCGACTCAAGGTGTAGCGGGCCATCGCGAGGTAGATCACGGATGCATCATCGCGAGGTGGATCACAGATGCATCATGTACGATGCTTACTCACGTGACGCAGATGTATCATCGAGACAATACAAGACGCCGACGGCTTCAGGTACGCAGAGAAGTCGGCACAGAGTAAAGATGGTGGCGACGGCGCTCGACTTAAATATGTATGTCGAGATAGTGTTCAGTTCAAGAACAAGAAAAGCCACGAGAAGAAGAAGAAGAAGCCAGAGGACAGTGATGATAGCAAAGACAAGCCAAATAAAGAGGACGATCCACAACTGCAAGGATACGGTTGTAGTGGTGCTATTCACATCAAATTTTCCATCAAACGCGAAGCTATCAATGTTGTATACAAACACAACCCTATACACAGCAGTCCGCCGGCCGAAGAGAGGTACGTCGCAAAAGAAGTCTTTACGGTGCCTTGGTACAATCAGCATTCGCTTGAGGCTCATTCCACTGCTGACCATATTCTGGCTCTATCAGCAGCTTACCTGCACTGGCATTAGAAACCACTTCTACTCCACAGGTAATGAACAATCAATCGACAATTGGCAAACAAGGGCAGAGGGAAAAGCGTAAAAAGAAGGATCAAGAAGACGTTGAAAACGACTACCGGGATCCAGATCTTGATATGTCAACTTCCCCGGAGGCACCAAGAGCTGCTACAAAGAACAAGCGCAAGAAGAATGCTCCAGCAGCTTCCCCAGAGTTAACTCGGAAGTCATCCGCGAAGAAAGGCAAGAAAGGCAGAGAGGCTTTTTCTCCCTCAGCATCACGGAAGAAAACCCAAATCGCAGAGCCGTCTCCGCCTCCAATGCCAGTCAGAGAAAAGGCGTGCATTCGATATCGCGAGAAGAAGATAAAGTGTAACGAACGCAAGCCGGCATGTAACCAATGCAAGAGAGGACTCTGGACCTATCAGTATGAAGTGGCGGGAGCAAAGAAGCGTTCCAAGAATGGCTGCGTAAACTGCAAAGCTAAGAAGCGCAAATGTACAGAAGAGAGACCTTCCTATGCGCATTGCCTGCGTTTGGATGACGAATGCGAATATGTCGATTATTCTTGATGTCCTTCGAACCATCATGAAGGATCAAGTTACGGACCTTGATGACCACCGCGCACCCGGAGCACATGCTGAAGACCGGGCCGATAGAATCCTCGGGTTTTCTAGCTCGTGAAACAACACCCTGGTACATTACTTCACGCGAGATCAGCTGCTATGGCACAGGTGTCAGCTACATAGGTGTACTTCATCCGAGGACTTTGGCTGACTGGAACTGCCGGCAGTGGAGCAAACGTTCTGCACCAATACGAGGTCAACATGTGGATCTTTCCTCGCTCCCAAGCATCTAGCAGGCGGGAGAAAACCTGGGTCATGGACGACATGACGGATGTGCGGCCTAATCCGACGCGATATTTCAGGGGCAGACACATGCCCGTTGGGACGATAGCAGTGGTCAGTATTTGCTGCGGTATAGCCCTCACGTCAGCCAGCATGGCCCCAAGCCAGCGGGGTGCATCACTAGCGATGAGTCGTCGAATCAAACATGTTCATCAAATGATTCCTCCGTCTTGAGCCGCAAAACTACCCCACACCCTGCAGATCCACAGTGCATCCACTGTTCGCACTTTGACAACGCAGATATTGCATCCCCGGTTCATGTTCACGGACGTTGCGCTAGTAAACTTTGTGATTGGGCACAATCCCGGCAAGCTCAGGATTCGCGGGCCGGGAGAAACTTAGCACCTCAATTGACACAACGGTCAATTTACCGATCTGGCTTTAACGCAACGCTTGGCTATGGGGCCCCAGGAAACCCTAACTTGGTCCCAAGCACGGCCAAGTCGAGCAATCTCGAAGTCACACTTTCCTCGGTTCAAGGTTTCCTGGGTCCCAGGGTTGGATGAAGGGGAAAATGTACATAATGGGCCTTCACCCTGATTGAGGAGGGCAACTTCTTCGCATTCCTTCAAGAAGTACCCCTGGAGTTTCAAGATGCGCAACTTTTTTCTACCTGTATTGGCGACGACTGCTCTGACGCGAGCTTCTGGTATGCCGCTCGAAATGTCATTCAAGTTACGAAACGCTCATAAATGCCACAGCTATTCCAGTTAAGGAGCAGTCGGCCAAACGTACCGTTGGATCTTGGGACGATGCGCACACCAAAGCAACTGCTGCGTTAGCCAAGCTGTCGCAGGACGAGAAAATTGGCATCGTCACTGGTGTAGGATGGGCAAAGGCCAACTGTGTCGGCAACACCTACCCCGCGAAGTCCATTGGATATCCTTCCCTCTGTCTACAGGGTTAGTGAACTCCAGCCAGAAATGTCTCGCATCATCATATTGACGGTAACTAATATCATGAAGATGGGCCTCAGGGTATTCGGTACATTCAGGGCGCTACTGCCTTTTCTGCTGGTGTTCACGTCGCGAGCTCATGGGATGTTGACCTTGCTCGTGAGCGTGGTCTTTTCCTCGGAACCGAGGCAAAGCAGTTAGGTGTTCACGTTCAACTTGGTCCTACTTCCGGCCCTCTTGGTAAATTTGCCAAAGGCGGTCGCAACTGGGAAGGTTTCGGCCATGACCCATATCTTCAGGGTATCTTCATGGCACAAACAGTCGAGGGCATGCAGGAAGCTGGTGTCCAGGCCACAATGAAGCACTGGATCGCGAACGAGCAGGAGCTGTTCAGAGATACCATCAGCTCCGATGTGCCAGACCGAGTTCTGCGCGAGCTTTACGTCTGGCCATTCATCGACGCCGTCCACTCTAACGTCGCGGCTGCCATGTGCAGTTACAACAAGCTCAACGGCACGTGGGCTTGTGAGAGTGATTCTGTCATGAACAAGATGCTGAAGGAAGAACTCGGTTTCCGCGGATACATCATGTCTGACTGGAACGCCCAACATACTACAACCGGCAGCGCCAACGGCGGTCTCGACATGACGATGCCTGGAACCGACTTCTCCGGTGGCAACATCTTGTGGGGGCCCCAGCTCAAGTCTGCGATCAACAGCAGCCAGGTCCAGCAATCCCGCCTCGACGACATGGTCACGCGTGTCCTGTCTTCCTGGTACCTGCTCGGCCAGGACAAGGGCTACCCGAATGCGACATTCAACTCCTGGCAGATTGGTCCCCACGACGTTGGTGCTAACCACAAGACCAACGTCCGCGCCACCGCAAGGGATGGCATTGTCCTCCTCAAGAACAACAACGGCTCGCTCCCTCTCAGCAAGCCCAAGTCCGTCGCCGTCATCGGTCTCGACTCCATCGTCGACCCCAAGGGCCCCAACGCCTGCGTCGACCGCGGCTGCAACAACGGTACCCTCGGTATGGGCTGGGGCAGTGCCTCCGTCGAATACCCCTACCTGATCGCTCCCCTCGACGCCATCAAAGTCCAGGCCGCAAAGGACGGAACAAACGTCACCTCCTCGCCCAACGATAACGCCTCCCAGGGCGCCGCCGCCGCCAAGAACGCTGACATCGCCATCGTCTGCATCAACGCCAACTCTGGCGAGGGCTACATCACCGTTGAAGGTAACGCCGGCGACCGCAACGACCTCAACGCCTGGCACAACGGCAACGAGCTCGTCAAGGCCGTTGCCGCCGCCAATAAGCGCACCATCGTCGTCGTCCACTCCGTCGGCCCCATCCTGATGGAAGAATGGATCGAGAACCCATCCGTCGTCGCCGTCGTCTGGGCCGGTCTGCCCGGCCAAGAGAGCGGAAACGGCCTCGTCGACATCCTGTACGGCGCCGCCAGCCCCAGCGGTAAATTGCCCTACACCATCGCGAAGAAGGAGTCGGACTACGGCACGACGATTTCCACCACTCAGACCGATAACAACTGGGACCTGTTCATCGATTACAGGCGCTTCGACCAGAACAACATCACTCCCCGCTTTGAGTTCGGCTTCGGTCTGTCGTACACTACGTTCAAGTACTCTGGCCTCAGCATCTCAGGCTCGCCCTCTGCTGGCCCTACTACAGGCAAGATTATCCCCGGTGGCCCAGCGGATCTGTTCGACACCGTCGCTACCGTCACTGCGACCATCACCAACTCCGGCAAAGTCGAGGGCGCGGAGGTCCCGCAGCTGTACCTTGGCTACCCATCCGGCACTGGCGAGCCACCGAAGCAACTTCGTGGATTCAACAAGCTCAAGCTCGCGCCTGGTGCGAGTGGAACTGCTACTTTCAAGCTCAGGCGCAGGGATTTGAGTGTCTGGGATGAGAGCAGCAGGAAGTGGACTGTGCCCAAGGGCGAATTTGGCGTGTTTGTCGGCGCCAGTTCACGGGATGTTAAGCTTACGGGCAAGATTACCGTTTAAAATGTTGTAGAAGCGGATAGAGGATGATGATATGAGATGAGATATGTTGGGATTAGAGAAGGTTGTTGATTATCTTCTGTAAATATTGCTATCTGCATTAACTTCGGTTCACAGCTTTTACAAGCATGTTCCCCTACACGTGAAGTACTACAGTAAAGCGAATCGGGTGTCATGGAACTGTTGATGAGTATAACGTGAATTGAAATGTTAGAAATTCGCCAACTTGAGATACACAACTCAAAAGTTTCTCATCAAATTTATTGCATTGTTTACTGTACACATGAATATAGAAACGCATTCAAAGTCATTCCTCCAGTATCAATTTTGTAACGAAATTATCATAAAGTGCCTTTCTAATTAGACTCCCAAACTACCCAAACACGTCGCCAAACCACTCATCCACCTAGGCGGCAGCAGTGATAGGCTGATATGGCGGCGCAACGGGTCCACCAACATCAACCTGCTCAACCCTGCCGGGAACATGCATCTCAAAGTCGGGCTGAGCGGGGTGCACACCAACACGCTCCTTGCTAAGGAGGTCGACCAAAAGCGGGCTGGGCTTGTTGCTCTTCTCAGAGAAAGACGACTGGTGATCCTTGTATCTCTGGACGTTCTGGATGTACTTGTCAAAGAGGTACGAGGAGTCCATGGGTCCGCCCTTAGCTTCGGGGTGGAATTGCGCGCTGAAGATGGGGCGGGAGGCGTGAATTAGACCCTCGTTGGACTGGTCATTCAGGTTGGTGAAGTACTCCTTCCACTCGCTAGTGAGAGTAGTGGGGTCGACGGCGTATCCGTGATTCTGCGAAGTGATGTGGCACTTTCCGGTGGTGAGGTCCAGAGCTGGAATGTTGTGGGCACGGTTGCCGTACTTCAGCTTGATGGTCTTGGCTCCGGCAGCCAGGGCGATGAGCTGGTGACCCATGCAGATGCCCATGACGGGAAGCTGGGATGTCTCGAACAGCTTGCGGAGGTTGTAGACAGTCGAAGTGCAGTGAGTGGGGTCTCCGGGTCCGTTGGAGATGAAGACACCGTCAAAGTGGTGGGCAACCTTGTGGATGGGGTAGTCGAAGGGGAAGCAGGTGACGCTGGCGCCTCGGGAGACGAGACTGCGGAGGATGTTCTCCTTGACACCGCAGTCGATCAGAGCAACGTGCATGTCGCCCAGAGAAGAACTGACGTGGAACGGAGCCTTGGTAGAGACGCGGCGGACCAGGTTGATGGCCTCGGGGTCAATGTAGGCCTCGTCCTCGTCGGCATCGTACTCCTCACCGACGGTGATACGAGCAAGAGATGAACCCTGCTCACGGAGGTATGTCACAACCTCACGAGTGTCGACGCCGGAGATTGCAGGGACACCCTCGCGAGCGCACCATTGAGCAAGAGACTCCACAGCAGTCCAGTGGCTGTGCTTCAGGGCATAGTCTTGGACGACGATACCAGAAGCCTGGATGTTGGGCGATTCGAAGTATCGGAGCAGACCGTGCTCGTCGCGGGCGGAGGAGGGGACGCCGTAGTTGCCAATCAGCGGCTGGGTGAAGACCAGAATCTGTCCACGGTAGGATGGATCGGTCATGGATTCGGGGTATCCAACGAGCGACGTGGTGAAGACGGCTTCACCGGAGATGTTGGCTTTTGCGCCAAAGGACTTGCCCGAGAAGATAGGGCCATTCTAGAAGCGGTGAGCGATGTAGGGTGAAGTTTGCATGGGATTTCAAACCTTGATGGTGAATGTTGCGTTTTCGAGTGAGATCGGGGTCGCTTTCCGCGAAGGTTTGGGAATCTCACGGGCGGTATTTGTGTGCACGGTAGCGAGATAGCGGCGGTTTGCCTGTCCCAGGAGACCTGTAGAGCGGGCAGCGGGTTTGAGAAGGTGTGAGAACATAGTGAATCGAGTTTGACGGGTGTGGTAAGCGGTTTAGTAGTGGTATGGGTAGGCGTTCAGCAAACTGAGGCCTTCCACAGATGAGAGGAGATGTAGTCTTGGGATGTAAAGACGGAGTGGGCACGCATAAGCGCGGTAGGATGGGCCGGAGGAGATCAGAAGAGGGCGGGTATGAAGGACCCTTTGTGAAGTTGGATGTGAACTGCAGATAGAGGGTGGTCTTTGTGAAGGATGGTGATGAGTCGAGGGAGAAGAAATTGTACTTATCGGATCTGCGGGGATTTTGCGCTAACGATGATAACGAATGACGTGGTTTGTTGGTCCAAATCCTAGCCCTCTGATTGGTCGAGACTCCTCGTTGTTCATGTACGCAACATCCCCTTCAATGGCTCCACCGCAAACCGCGAATCCATACAGGACCTCGTCAAATTTGAGCATGATCCCACTCTTATGCGAGGGGTAAATGCTGAACAGTTTTCGCTTTCGACCTAATTCTGCTCCACGTGTGTGATAAGCCCTAGTTTGCTTTATTGGAAGCATCTCAATTGCGCCCTGCGAATCGGTCACGAAGCCCACTCCGATGGACCGATGTCGGCACTGGCCAAGGTAAAAAATCGAGGTCGCTGATCTTTGATAGATATGTATCATTCTCCGCGGCACACCGTCTCGGGGTATCATTACGTCTTTGTGTGCATATCAGTACAATATGGCTTGTTCGGCGAATTCATTAATTACGCCTTTCCAAAGCCAGGTTCTTCGACCTCAATGTCGCCTTCAGCATCAACATCTGCATCACCGCTCTCGCTATCCTTCGCTGTCTCTCCAGCTTTGACTTCTGCCACTCTCCGTTCCCTTCTCTCCTGCTCTTTCTTCCTTGCACCAGCTTTCAGCTTCTCCCATTGCTCGCGATATCTCCCAATGACCTGATTGTTCTTCTCGTTTTGTTTGACGAGGCGCTCGTTGTTGCTCATGAGATCATCGACTTTGGCAGTCTGGCTGGCGAGTAAGGCCTCGAGATCGGCGATTCTGCGCGCCGTGTCGGAGTCCGGCCGAGGACCGGGGGATGTAGGCTGGCTCGAAAGTATCGGTGGTGATGGGAGCGCCGGGACAGCATTCGAGCCTTGAGATAAGGCTTGAGCAAGAGTGCTTGGGTCACTTGGTCCTCGACTGCCTGGGCCACGGGCTCGGAAAGACTGTGCGAGTGCGTTGAAGCTGTTTTGCGAGTTGAGCTCCCACATCTGAATGCGCTTGGCTTGCTTATCGACAAGGTTCTTCAGCGTCTCATTTTCTAGAGCGAGTTCCTCCATCGTCTTCAGACCAGAACCGCGTCCCGCTGGGATGCTACGTTGTGGTGTGACTCCTGATCCAGATCTTGTACGCGCATGCCGGGCTTTCGTGGGAGACGGTGGGCCGACATCTTCGCGCGCATCGACGAACTCTTCGTGCGAGCTTCCTTTCATGGAACCGGAGCCTTCTTCGATCGAATTCATGTGCTGATTTTGTGCATCCTTGTTGTTTTGTAAGATACTGGCATAGGAAGCTGTGCCAGGTACGAGGTAGAAGCTCTCGTTAGGACCCATGGGAGCAGAGCCATCTTCTCTCAGAGCACGCAGAGCAGGCTTGCCGATGAGGGCGGCGAGATCAGGCACTGATGACTTGACTGTGCGCGAAGCTTCGGATGATCGTGTGTTCGACTTGGGTCTTGGCTTCTCTTCCTTGAGTGGCTCCGCGGCGGGCGCGGGCGGTGTAGGATTCAGTGGAAGGGATGTGAATGCGAGCGGAGCAGAGATGGTCGAGATGATGCCCCCAAATGCGGAGTAGAAGCGACGAAAGTTGTCCTCAGCTGGAGGTGAAGCTGGTGGAAGTGTTCCTGAGTCCTTTTGCTGCTTTAACGTATCTTTTGACTTCGCCGACTCTGCCTTCCGTGACTGTTGTGCAAGTAGATCGCGCACCGGCGTCGCCCCTTGTTCCTTACGACCTCCTATCGCACCAGCGACATTAACAGCCGTTCCACTTGTGGTCCTCCTCGCTGTAGGTATGCCACGCTTTTCAGCGAGGTTGCTAGCTATCGATGACTGCGGCAGTCTGCGGCGCGATGTCGGGGCCGCCGATGATGTAGTGGATGAGGATGCGCTTTTACTCGCTGCAGTTTTGGATGTCGCGCTCTTCGCAGTGCTCTCCCAAGCTGAGGTCGTTGTGCTGCTCTGCTTCTCTTTGCGTGGGGCTTCTTTGATCAGCCCCGCGAGCTGTCGGTGGTGGTCTTCGAGAAGACTGAGGATGCGCAGGGCCTACGGATGTGTTAGAAGGCTTCTTTTTAATACAAAATTTGAATTACCTCAGCATTATGAGTGTCTTTAACAGCTTCGTGGAACTCCGCTGCAGCGCTGTCATGAGCCTGTCCCGCGGTCGCAACTCTGTTATCGAAGGTTGCGGTCGCGGCGGTCCGGACATGGTCGTGAGCTTTGGTGAGGGCTGCAGATTCCATGGTTTCGTGGATGATATGCGGACATGTTCATGTGTAGGTGCAGTCTCAAGGTGTCGTAGAGTCCAAATGTCGCGTGCATCCATGCCCGGGTCACGTTGAATGGGCGAATACAGTACCGTAACGTTAGCGCCATGACGCCACGCGCTCTAACTTACATCACGAGTTAGCTCGAGCTAAATCTTTGATACAACGAAAGACACGTATATTTGACGTGTATATCGTTGCTCTCCCGCAACATTACGATATCTTCTGAATGATGGACTTGATTCATACTTTGAACAACCGAAGATGTTTGATGTTTGCTGGAAATTGGTCCTCCGAGCAGGTGCCGCCGGTCATCGACAACGACAACGAAGGAAAATAGACAGGTTCCTGCCACCGAACAGGTGAGCTGAAGCTGTACACGCTATCGCCAGACTTCAGCTGTAACGGCAGAATTTCGCGTATAGCTCCAGGCTATCGAATGGGCCGCCACCTGGTTCATTTCCAGAGTAGTTGACAATATGCGGTACGCAGTGTCCCTATCTCGTAGAGTCTGGAGATGCTTTGCAGCATTGGAGCAACGATGAAGTGCATGTCTGGGAGCCCCTGTTCCCAAATCTTCCGGGTTGGGTGGGAAATATCCGCACTGGTAGGATGTCTTCTGAAAGGACTCACTTTTTATGCCGCTGAAACCCTTGTCACTTGCGCTGAAAACACGATCTGCTGTCCCTAAGGCTCGGATAGGACCCAGGGCGCAGTCTGACGATTGGTATCCTCGCCGATGGTGCTGCCAGAATTGCATGGTTTGAGCTACTGTTCATATCCAAGTATGAAGCATATGCTCAGGGTCTGACAGACGAACCGATGGCCTGAAGCTATACGCAGTACACTGACGTTTCCGGCGCGGCGGCAACGCCAGTAAATAGTTCCAGGTTATCGGGTGGGTTACCACTTCTTCTGCCGCGCCGTCGTTGATGAAGCAATATAGTACAAACATTCCCGTGACATAGATGGATCGAGCAAGACCTCCAGATGCGTCTGGGTGTCCATCAGTCTTCACTGGTTCCTCGAAAGGTGGAAGCGGCTCGTCTCGGTCCGCTTTGCTGTTTCGGGAGCGACAGGCTGCATCCTGAGGTCGATAGCTGCTGGAATGCAGAGATTCGGGGCGGTCTGATGTCTCTGTGAGGCAAAGACATGGGCCTAGAGCGAGATCATCATCACGCCTCAGCCTGCTGTCGTAGTCTGTAGCGCAGTTTGGCGGACTGGAATGACCCATTTACCTGCGACGCTGTTTGACGTCTGCTGTTAGGGTCCGCAGTGCTAAGGCGATCTGGAGCCCGGAGGGATGATTTTATCGATGACTGTACCTTTGGGAGTACGAATCATCCCTACAAGATATACGTCCAGGTGACTGTTCTCGGCGACTGAACATACCTGTCTGCGACCTTGACTCACGTCTTCATGCCGTGAAGTACTGTGGCGACTGAAGCACAGCAGGGCGAGCGAGGGCGACAGCTGTGCCTACCTGTTGGCGACTCGTTGGGCGCTTCTGCTTGTTGACTATCATGAGATGGACGAGATGGACGAGTACTTGGCCTCCATTGATCGTGAGCGACTGTGACCGTACCTGCGGACGAAGTCTGCATTGATCTGGTCGTCTGTTCGGCCGAGAAGGCCAACAAGCCGCGTTTGTGTATGCTTTGGTTAACGATTACTCAAATTAGATGCGTGTCAGTTTGAAAACGATAAACGCTGATTAGAAAGTGTTTTTGATTCCGAGATCGGGGAACGAGATTACCTGTCACTAAAAGATATCCAGGAATGCGCGGAGCGACATGAGGTAATCCGCATCCATACACTTGTTATGGAGGACATACGCACACATTCTCCGGAGAGACTGGCCGAAGGCGTGTTATTCATCCTTACCGTCAAGATCTCTCCATACAGGCTGGTCATGAATGCGCTTGGTTACGAAACAGAGTGCGAACGACCCGCAGTCGAAGGTGCCATGCTGTTGCGGGCAGGGCACTGCTTCAACCACCAGCTCCTGCGGGTCGAATCCTGCCAAAGGCGAGTTCGGCCACAGACTTGCCAGATATATGACTCGGGGAAGTAGCTTCGTCACTGCATTGTAGGTAGGGCCTTTTCCGCTTGCCGATTGGGGGAAGTTGTAGTATAATAATCTGGCCAGCTCATTCGCTGTGGCTCGGAAAAACTCAACTGCCACCCAATGTGCCGCGGAAGGATTGATCACTGCCACCATGCGATTATGCGTCGCCTTCATGTCTGTGAGCGGCCAACCCAGTTCTGGTTCCTCTTCTCGGTTTGCGGCAGCAATCTCGGTGTCCAAGATGTTGCTGTAGTCGTCGCTGAGAAAGTGGTCCGAGTGGCATTCGATGTGAACGTCGTCCGGCTTGTCGACTTCAAGATCTAAGGTTGTGTGAATGACATTGTCTGTGAACCATACAGCATTCTCACGACCTTTCTGGTCATGCAGTGAAAGCACATCATCAAGACGAAGAGTCCAGTCTGGCGCGATAGTGAAGCTGTAATGAGAAAGCTGTACCTCTGCGCTCTCGGCGGGAGCCCTCATGAAGTTGATGATGTTTAGCACGATCCTGGCGAGATGATCATCGGGTGCTGCGTTGTCGAGTGACCTGATAACGCTCTGTATGTCCTGATTCTCCGTATTTGGAAGTGGGTGAGCCTTTGGGGGGACATGGATGAGAGCAGCTTATGGAGATGCGTCAAATAAGATTGGAGGAGCGGCATTGTGAAGTAACTCCGCATGAGGTATGGTGACATGTACGCACATAATGTCGACGCGCTCTTTGGGAACGAAGCACTTGATCTAAGAGGCTCCTCACTAGATCTGCTATCGATCACGCGATGCACGAGTAGCCCAGATAGAGCAATGGTTCAAATGGAAGACTGTGTTATCAGCCCTCTGGCCACGATATCAACGTGGCCATGGTTATAACTCATGGAGAGGGGATCGCCAGCTGTCTGGCTTCTGAAATCACCGTGGTTCGGAGAGAAACTCATGATGGTAGTGGGGGTGGGGTAGAAAGTCCACTGCGAAAGCGTAACTTAAGCAAGTAGAGGACGGACAACGTTCTAACTTCAAACTGCAAGCAACTTGTCGCTCTAACGGGGCCGTGATCTGAAAGACTAGGCGGAGCCGACGGCTTTCCATTCATATTATCTCGTTCTTACAGAGCTCTTACTTTTGCGGGTGTTGAAAATGTTGAGACATGTATACGATGATAACGTGAGGATAGAAAGAAAGGACTGAACTGATGTTGGATGTCCGAGTCTCGATACGAGGTGTTTTATGGATGGCGCGAAGAAATTCGAACGTGCTAATACCAGCTCCGAAACCGAAGACACATTGGATAGGTAAACTCACAGCTTTGATGGTCTTCTAGCAATCTGTCGTTCTGTCAGCACAAGCAGCACGAGCAGCACAGAGAAAATCTTCGGTGGCAACGCCTTGGTGACCCGATGCGACCTCCTCGAAGTTCTCCAAATGTTGCGAGACAAGCCCGTCAGAGACAAATTCCGACTGAAAGCCCCATCAGCCTGTTGGCGAGGACCTCGATTTCAAGCAGATCATCGGTATCGTTCGGGAGTCTGCTCTGTATCCCACCTTATGGTCAGCTAAGCCTCCTATATCCATGAAGAATTTGACGTCAAACCGACAACTTGTTCGCCAGTATCTTGGGCGGCGCAACTCATATACGATCTATCTGCAAGACAAACGAGCCTTCGTCCTTCTAAATTGTCGTCTGTATTTTCCAGTCGAATATCACCACCATAACAGCGAATAATAAGCTGATATATGGACGTACGCCATGCATTATGGGAGGGATGGTGTGTATTAGTGCATATGAACCGCCTGCACGCGGCATGCAGTTCAATGTATTCGATCTGAGAAACTTGTTTCGTTATTGTAAGGATTGGCAACCTCATGTTTCTGTCTTGAACATTGGTCGGACTTGTATAGGTGTTGAGGTGTATCCATGGATAGGTCGTGGTTTAGTGCATCGGGGCATTCGATGTTGGTCTCGGCGATGACGAAACGAACACCCCTGTGCCGAACAGCTGGGGCAATGTTTCACCCGCTCCGCTCCAGCGCTCCAGCTGAAGCAGTTTGGCTGCCTGAGACTGATCTGCTGTTCTCCCGCCTCGTTCTCTTGTGTATATTTGGCCACATATTGTATGATCATGTTTACTGCACTTTGCAGTGGCTCTTCACCTCTGTCTGGACCCTGAAATACGTCACGATAGTTCCCCTTCCCGGCAAGAGTCGCCTATAAACACCACGCGCAACGAATCGACACAATGCGAACTTGAGCGCGATTCCCTCCGTTATCACAACACTCTGGACTGTACATATACCCAGACCTCGGTGCACGCATTGTCCGCGCCATGGCGGCAGTTGATCGCACAAGGAGTCCAATGAGCTCAGACAACCTCGCACCCAGTCGCGCGACTTCGAAAGGCCCAGAGTCGTCTGCTGTCTCCATCGCCAGCAGCGACAATCGCGACGATGATCTACACAAATCAACAGACGGCGCGCTGGGCGACAAGCTGAAGAGCCGCAACTCGGACGACGGCCGCAGCGACACCTCCTCTGCACATCGCATTCGAATGTCTAGGATGTTCAAGGGTCGCAATAAGCGTAGGAAGTCAACTACAAGTCAGGACTCGCAACTGAATCCTGCTGATGAGCCACCACCACCCGTTCCTCAGATAAGGAACTACAGCGACGACTCGCTGGGCCTGCACAAGAGCGCAGCCAGCAGTCTGCTCACTGAAGACTCGGATCCAGATACGACGTAAGTTGTTTTTACTTTACTGTTGTATGCGGTTGCGACGGCCATGGGATGGAAGGAGAGCATGTGCCAAGAGCACGGTCCATTGGTGCTTGAGTCTACCCCCACGACATCATCATCATCATCATCACATCCACTCTCAATTCCATTCTTATCCTTCGCTTCATTCATTTTCTTCAGCGCTATTTGCGAGGCCGCACTGTTGTATAGTATTTCCTTGTTGCTACATCCGCATTTGATTTGCGCTGACCGGAAGAAGTCCGTCAAAGCGTCCGTCCATCTCACCTCATCAGTCCCACACAGGCCTTCTCACGCTGTCCTCGCCGCTCATAACCTCCGAGACGGTAAATTCAACCGAATCTACCACCGATGCTGCTCTCGCCGATCCTCTAGCCCCCGAAGATTCCCCCGTTCGACACGTGAACAACTCCGGCACCCCTAACAAGCGAGGAGTTTCGCCGTCACCAGTTGGAAGGTTGAAAGAGGCATTCGCGCCCAACCGACGGCCAGCGTCTCCAAAGACAGGAGATTACGCTGACGGTGCACGACCAAGCTCAAGTGGTGGACTAGGGGCGCTGTTTGGAGGAAAGAAGCGCGAGGCCAAAATTCTCGATCAACCCATAACTGCATCTCCAGACAGCACGCAGTCGACGACGTCTCTTCGCTCTATCGCGCCGAAGCGCATCATCACCACACTCCCTGCCACACTCCCGAACCTCGTCGATGCGCCTACGACTTTGATCACACCACCAACCCCCACCGATGGGAAGCCAGTCTCGCCCACACGTCCTACAAGCTCGCCGGACGGAGTGAAGCAAAACACATCGCAGTCGAATCCGAACGTCATTGTCTCCCCCTCGGGGAACATGATATCACACCGACGCGTGCGATCCGCGACCAATCCTCCTAGCAAGCTTTCCAATTCGATCACCGCGCCGCTTACCCCCCACCCAGAGGAAGCCAAAACCCCTGGTGGGACTGCATTCGCTCCTCAGAACCCCGGCGGTTTCTTTGCGTCCGTATTTTCTGCCGCGCAGAACGCTGCGAACAACTTGAGCAACACAATCGTCAACAACAACCCCACGAAAAACAAGTCGAATCAGCAGTCACAAGGCGAAGAGGAGAAGGACACGGCGGACGGGGTGGAAGAGGTCATTGGCCCAGAAAGCGCAGACCAGAACGCGGACACGGAAAAGCGCAGGCCAGCTGTAGAGACTCTTGGGTCTGGGAACTTGAGCTTGGCCCATCTGGGAATCACAGATATTGAGGTCAGCCCAATGTCGTCCTCTACAAATGTTGCAGCGAAGACGGACGAGGCCTCCGCGAAGGCAGAAGATATGGCAGCCACACAAGCAGTTTCGGCTGCTTACGCGGCAGATAAACCTGCTTCCATTGTTAATGACCGACCGCGGTCCCACACAGCTAATTCGGGATCGTCATTGCCAGGCGCTGGTTCTCCACAGAGACAGCCTGAGATTTCCGACTCCCCCGCACAGTCTTCCATCCAAAGGCAGAGCAGTATACGTAGTCGTATCAGCGACGGGCGGCGAAGACGACATAGGGGAAGCTCTGCCGCTACTGGGAACACCATTGCTGCTGCTATAACTGGCAGCACATCGACTCTGGCCCCAAGTGCTGCGATGAATGGAAACCGTCTTAATGGGACGGGATTTGCAGTCGCATCACCAAAGCGAAATAGAGATTTCCACAACTTCTTCAAGAGTGTGCCAGAGGACGACTACTTGATCGAGGACTACAGTGCGGCTTTACAAAAGGAGATTCTGCTACACGGCAGGCTTTACGTATCGGAAGGCCATCTCTGCTTTTCCAGCAACATTCTCGGGTGGGTCACGAACCTCGTCATTAGCTTCGATGAGGTTGTCTCAGTAGAGAAGAAGTCGACTGCAGTGTTGTTCCCGAATGCCATCGTGATCCAGACTCTACACGCACGAAACGTTTTCGCCTCGTTCCTAGCACGAGACTCCACGTATGACTTGATTATCGGCATCTGGAAGATCTCACACCCAAATCTCAAATCCTCATTGAACGGCGTTACGCTAGACACTGGCGGTACCGGTGATAAGACTGAGAAAGCCGAGTCTATTGGCAGCGACGACGGATCTCTGCAAGACTCGGACGATGACGTCTATGACGAAGACGCGGAAGAAGACGATGGCATTGGTAGCTTTACTGAAGCTGGCGAAGGAAGCGTGGCGGGCAGCGAGGTTGGCTCTGTCGTTGGTGGCGAAGGGCAGCGAAAAGTGAGCGCAGCAGTGTCGCAAGCATTTGGTGGCGGCGGCGAAGTTACAGAGGCTGCCAAAGCTGCAACAGGCGGTGCTGCAGCCGGAGGTCAAGATTTCCCCGGCGCTGCGACACATGGCCCTACGGAATGTGGGGACAGCGACCAACACTATGATAAACTGCTGATCGACACGACTATCCCAGCCCCTCTGGGCAAAGTACACAGCCTCATGTTCGGACCTGCTTCTGGGGCCTTTATGCGAAAATGGTTGATTGAAGACCAGAAGTCGACAGACCTGCAAATGGAAGACGACAAGAAAGGCCTCGGAGAGGACAAGAAATCTTTCAACTATTCATACATCAAACCTCTGTTCGCGCCAGTCGGTCCACGCCAGACAAAGTGCAATATTGCCATGACCTTGGAGCAATACGACCTCGAGAAGGCAATCACTATTCTTTGCAGTACAGGTACCCCAGATGTGCCTAGTGGAAGCATCTTCCTCACGAAGACGCGATACTGCCTGATGTGGGGACCAAACAATAGCACGCGGCTCATCATGACCTTCACGGTAGAATGGAGCGGCAAGAGTTGGTTGAGAGGTGAGATGGGATTGAACACCACACATTTTGAGATCATACTAACCCTGTTTAGGCCCTATTGAAAAAGGCGCAAACGACGGTCAAATGTCGTATGCTACCTCTTTGACGACCGCTCTCCGCACCGCCGTGACCGCCAAAGCCGCACCTGCAAGACTAGGAAAGGGTGGAAAGGGTAAGAAGCGATCCAAAGCCAACATCCTCGACGAAGCACCAGCGGCGGTTTCCGCTCCAGTACCGTCCAATCAAGCGAAACAGAGCGACTGGGGCATGCTGGATCCGTTACGCAGCCTTCTTGGACCCGTTGCGGATATTCTGGAGTTCATCTTCACGCCACAGATTATTATTCCACTTATGGGAGTGTTACTCATCTACTCGTGGTTCTTCCGCGGGGCATCCACAACTGCCGGTCCAAACCAGTGGTCTGCCGCTCAAAGACAAGTCGCATATGACGAGATTTGGCGTCACGAAGAATCCGAGTTGTGGAAGTGGCTGGAAGATCGTGTCGCCCTGGACCGCGTGCAGTCATCCGTAGTCGGTGGGAGGATACACCCAGACGTCGATGACCAAGTCCGCATACCACCCGCGAACATGAAGGAGCGCGAAATGGACGAAGCGATCCGCATTACGGAAGAGAAACTGAAGGTGTTGAAAGAGAAGGTGGAAAAGGACAAGGCGAAAACACGAACGAAAAGTCCAAGAGAGGAACAGACATAAAAGACAACTTCAGGAAGAAGAAGTTTGATTAGAAGACATGCATTGCGAAAGGCGTCAACTGGGGTTTCTGTTGGAATGCTTGGGTGAATTGTACTGGGTTTACCCCGTCAATCTCTCACCTGCGTCAGGCCAGCGCGCGACTCTTTCGTAGCGTGTATTTTCTCGTTTGTATAAATGCGGCAGGAATATATTATGTCTTATCTACATTTAGGTGCACAAGCAATTGTACATATGATCAAGCTTCAGCCCCTTCCCCACAAAGACGTGGGATCCCTGTGATGTCAGTGCCAAGCCCAGACGCGTGCGCCCTGAGCTTTCCCTTTGATCGTCGCGCACCTGTTTGCAGCCCTTCAACCTCAAACTACAGTTGTTCCACTCCTTTCACCCACCCTTTCTGGATACTGCGCGATTACATTGAAGATTCCGAGCCTCGCCAAGCGCGACACTCCTGCGACTCTAGGTAATCCAATTTTTTGCGACATGGCGGACTACGGCAAACAAACAGTCGCGCAATTGCGCCAGCTATTGAAAGATCGCGGGATTTCGAGCACGGGATTGACACGGAAGGCGCAGATTGTGGAGAAGTTGGAGGAGAAGGATGCGGAGGGAGAGGGTGCGCAAGTTGAGGAAGAGGATGCGCCACCGGAGCCAGTTGCGCAAGTCGAACAAGAAGACGCGCAAGATGTAGACGAAAAGCCAGATGCATCTGGCCCTGCGCTCTCAGAAGCTGGCGGTATGTCTATGATAAATGATTCACGCAGGCGCAAGGCTGACGGATTGACAGACCCTCCGGCGCAACCAGATCAGAGCGATCCACCGCCAGTACCGACCGCGACATTAGATGGGAACCGCGAAAATGTCTCACACATCGATAGCGATGTACCTCCGCCAGATCAGTCCAAGGCGACTGAGCAATCGGCGGAAGACACAACAGAAGACAATGAGCCAGGTTCGATACAGCCTGCTGAGGTGTTCAATGCTGCGCCTGCGGACCTTGAGGATGCTGTTGAGCCACATGTTACTGAACCTGCGGATCCTGAGGTGGATGGCGACGAGAAGGTACAACTTGCGGAAGACGAGCTTCCAGATGCGCCAGGACCAGCTGCTGAAGCTCTGCGACTGAAGCAGCAAGACGAGGAAGCGGTGGAAGATTCATCAACGCCTGTGGCTAATGAAGAGCCATCGGTCGAGAAGGCGGATTTACTTCCCATACCCGAGCGATCGACAGCGGAAACATCAAGACTACCCACTGAGGAGTTTGAAGCAGACTCGAAGAAGCGCAAGAGACGGAGTGGCTCGCCAGACCCACCACTACAGGACATCAAAGCGAAGAAGCCGAGACCGAGTCAGGAACCCGTGCCGGAAGTGCATCTCAAGGAAGACGACGATGTGGTCATGGAGCAAAGGCGACCCGAAGACGCGACCCCAACACAGGATTCAGAAGTCGAGAACAGATCGATGAAGAAGGAAAAGGCCAACCGCTACAAAACCCTCGTCAACCCAACCACCGACGCCTCTACACCAGACGTCCTCCAAGACGACAGACCAGTCGCGCCCGCCCTGCACCCCGCCACGCCAGCTCTCTACATCCGCAACTTCATGCGTCCGTTGCGCCCTGAACCTCTCCGCACACATCTCGTCTCGCTCGCCTCCCCGCCGTCTTCCTCACCCGACGCATCAGTCATCAGATCCCTCTTTCTCGATGCCATGAAGACCCACGCGCTCGTCCACTTCACCTCCACCACCGCCGCATCGCGCGTCCGCGCCTCCCTCCACGGCTCCATATGGCCGCCCGAGGGAAACAGGAAGGAACTATGGGTGGACTTCGTGCCCGAAGAGAGTGTCGAGGACTGGATAACTCAAGAAGAATTCGCCCTCGCCGCCGAAAAAGAAGCGCGAGCAGCCGGCCGCTCAATCCCCGCGAAACGCTTCGAAGTCGTGTATCCCGGCGACGACAAAGCGGTGTTTCAAGAAGCCGGCACAGGAAACACAGCGCCTGTAGATGCGCCTACGGGCCCGAGGGCGAGTGTGTCTCAACCCGCTCCAGCCACCGCAGATATCTCCGCCTCCTTCACCACCCTCGATAAACTCTTCCACAGCACATCCTCCGTCAAACCAAATCTCTACTACCTCCCCGTGCCCGACGATGTTTCGAATCAGCGTCTCAGTGAATTAGCGAAGGAGACGAGTCGGGATTGGCAGACCGGGGAGGTGAGGAAGGGACGCGGGTTGAAGACGGAGATGAAGTATAAATACAGCTTCGACAACGAGGGCAGGTTAGTGGAGGTTGGTGAAGATCGGGGGCCGTGGGCGGAGGATTTGAGGGATCCAGGAGGCAGGGGAAGGGGTGGTTTTAGGGGTGATTGGAGAGGGAGAGGGGAGTTTGGGGGCAGGGGGAGGGGAGGCGGGATTGGGTGGAGGGGAAGGGATAGACTTTGAGGAGTGGGATTGGGATGATCTTACTTAATCAAGCTTAGAGAGAATAAAGCTTTGCATATCCCCAGCCGGTCTTGCCTTAGTTTGTGACTTAAGCCACCATGCTGCGGTACCCGTGACTCTTGCTTTCTACCCCGTTCCCATCATCACTGGCGATTTTTCAGACGCTCCCCGATGGAATTTGAGAAGTCGATGTGATCACTGCTCGAGGTAGGTCACAGTCTCACTTGTGACAAAAAACGTTCTCGATGTGACTGCAACTGCAAGCTCTAAGATGGCACCGCAGCATTCATGTATCCCCGCGTCCAAACTCGACAAGCAGACTCTAAACCCCGACCTTGGGGAACAAATAACTTCGACATCCCCACGATTGTACACCCAGCTCTATTCATAAGCGGCCTTGAACCCAGCGGCAATGCTACCAGGCAAACAACGAGAGGCGTCTACAATTCACTGCCCCGTATGTCGTTAAAGCATCGTCGATCAACCTCAAGATTCATTCGCCAGCGCGGCGTGTTGGCTTTGACGCGTGGGAAATGCTAATGACGGAGGATGGAGTATGATAGGATACCTTTAAAGGAGGTGGGTGCAGGAATGGCAAAAGAACTTGCGCTACTTGGTTCGCCGTTAGTCTTGGAGAGATCTGGTGTTGGCAGCCCCGACATCCTAACGGAAGCGAAGAGAGATGTCGTCTCCGAACTCCTAGGCGTAGCTGCTATATACTAAAATCGCCACTGGCTCGTCTACCCGTACCTAGGCGAGCACGAAACTTCCGACGTTTGCGCTGGGTTCGAGGGGGGTGTACGTTCCGCCGGACATTGAGGCAGTTGGGGATATGCAGGATATGATTTACTCGGCAGAAGACGAGGAAGTTATTGAAGACTGGACGCGTGGCCATTTGGACACAATGTGGCATTCTATGGGCACGTGTAAGATGGCGCTGCGGGATGAGGTGGCATCGTGGACAAGCGAACGAATGTGTGCGGCATGGAGGGTCTCAAGGTGGTTGATTTGAGTATTCCGCCGCTGGGCTTTGCTGCGAATGCAATGGATTTGGCGGTAGCTATTGCGTAGAAGGCAGCGGATATGGTTATTGAAGACTTGGGGTTGGGAGCTGCATATGCGGATTGTAGTCGGCTGGAGGGCCTTAATGTTGTCTTTTTGCGCAGCTCCAAGACTTGTTCTATGAGTTCCTGCATTTTTTTCTGCGCGACTCTAGGACTCGTTAACGAGTTCCTTCATAGTTGAATGATTTTATGCATTATCAGCTGTGCTTTTGCGTTGCGATGTTCATCGGGAAGTCATGGCCTTGGTGGTGTCTGGACAAGCTGCGCGAAATGACCAAGTCTTTTAATTGCCATCCTGATATACTTCACGCAACTCGTCAGCATACTCTTCTTTTGCTTTCAGCCATGCTTACGCTGTGTTAGCATAGGTCATACGGTGTCTTAGATGATAATTTGCATTGCTGTTGGCGCCGAACATGTATGTTTCTTCAGAAGTACGGCGTCGTGGAATCGGCACCCCTCTCTGAGCTCGATCTCGGCAAATATAGCAAATTGGAGAAGACGGTATGAATGAAGTTCAAGGAATGCGTATGGTAGCAGATCCACAAAGGTTCAGTGTGCTTGTCTGGTGTTGAATTGACGTTCCACCGTCTTCGGCAAAGCCAGGATTTCAAGCAACGGTGTCCTGTCCCACTAGAAGATGTATGCTCCCCACTTACCCCGCTTGACTCAACACCCACTTCACGACCGCTCACTTCCTATCTGGTGACATCCACTTCCCATGTCTCTTGGCTGCTCTTACTGCTTTGAACAGTATATATTTTATCTATTTTAACAATTTGTCATCAATCAGCCCATAGGCACTTTGGTTAGTTCATCCAACCCGATTTTCTCTGATTTCAGCTAACACCCTAGAAGGCGGAGTGGCACGTATTCCTCATTCTGATCAAGAAGTGCTGTTTCTAACAGTTGCTAAAGGTTAACGCGCTGGCCTGCTAGTCGCTCTTCGGAGCGAAAGTTAGCCAGTTCCTTCGGGAGCGTGTGTTCGAATCACACAGGTGTCGCAAAATACCAATTTTTTGCGAGTTTAGATGGCTGGGAGGATGTGGGGGCGTTGTGGTGTTACGCAGCTTTCTTTTTGCTCATGTGCGTAGCTTGAGACCACCTTTACTTGCTGTCATGCTCAACCCTATTTTTTGCATCACAGTACCATCTAATGATCGAGCTGGGAGCTTACTGATCATTGCAGCAGCATCCTGCCACAATGAAAAGGTTTAACTACCATTCCTTCATCATCACTTCGGTCGAATGTACACGGCGCCCAAACTACCAGCGCTGAAAAGCAGGCAGACCCCAGTGAACATGACGACCGCCTGGTACATGCCATGGCCATATCCAGTGGACGACTTCGAAACCGACAGCAAGCCGGCGCTAATCGGACCCGTCATGATATTACCAACACCCTTCCCAGCACAGAACAAGCCAAACATCGCTTGCGATGCAGATGGCTCGTCGCTGATCGCAGTAACCATTCTCGCCCACATCGCTGTGTACCCTGCGCCGAAAAAGCCGTAGACAATCGCGAAGCAAGCGAGCGGTGCCAACGAACGCGCCAACCCCCACAAACTCAGAGTGACCGTTGCTGCAATGGATGACGACACCACGATCAATGCGTTGAGTGGCACCTTCTTGTCAGAGATGTAGCCAAACGTAAACTGTCCAGCGACTTGCGATATGCTCATCAATGTCAACAGCAAGGCACCTTTTGTTGCGCTCAGACCAATAATATAAGCGTACGACGGCAGGAACAGCGAAGGGAAGAAGTAACCCATACCCATGAAGACGTTACTCATGCTGTATATCCAGAAGAGTGGCACTTTAAGAAAGCTCCAGTCGGTTCTCAGACTTGGAACGTGTTGCTGGCCTAGGCGACCTCGAAGTAGTGGTATTAGTGGGCCTGTAAGTACGACCAGCGCCACTGCAACAGCGCGAAGTGTTGTCTGGTGTCCATATTGCCGGAGCAAAGCTTGTATGATGAGAGGCATCACCGCACCAGAAGCGCCAGAAGCACTACACAAGAGACCGTACGCCATGCCCCTCCGCCCCACCCAAAACTCATCCACCATCGATAGGATCGGGTAGTAGAAGATGATGAAGCCGATTCCATACATTACTCCTTGAGTCAGGAGCAGAGTCTCGAGAGTGTTTGCGAAGCTCCCTGCCACCAGACCGAGAATACACAAGGGCCATCCGACGAGAATCATGTGCGTGCGATACTCTGACCATCGGCGGATGAGTGGCGTGATCAAAGGGGCACCAAGGTACGATATGCCCGATGCTGTCGTGCCGATGGCGGATATATAAGCACTGTCTTTGAAGGCGGGGATCTGCGAGTAGTACTCCTGGAATACTCCAAAGGAGAGAGGGAAGCCCCAAAGGAGAGCTTCAAACACGAATGCGGCGAGAAGCAGGCGCCATGCTGCGAGTCCGCCATCGATCGGTGGAAGAGCTGCTGCCTCGTTGGTGAATACCATGTGGTCAAAATTCTCGGCGTCCAAGTGCTGGTCCGCAGGCGAAAGGGTAGCTAGCTGCACGGAAGGCGGCTCAGAGACAGTTGGACCACCCGGCGTATCATTCAACGAGGCCATCGCAAAATGCTTTCTTGATGCTAGTATCTCTAGGTTCTAAAAATTGTAGAGTGGAACGTTGAACTGTGGCTAACTTCTCGAGCTGCTCCTTCTAGCGTTGAGTGTCTTCGATGATGACGATACCGAGGTAACGTTACCTAATTAAAGAGCATCCCGCCTCGGTACAAAAGGGCGAAGAGCGTCTAATCCAGCTTTCGCTTTCCTAGAATAGTTGAGTATTGTTGGCGGTATAATTTACACACGTATTTAAAATGCTTCTGAATAGCGTAGCGTCGAGGAGAGGGAAGTCCCTGGCCCTGAGCGGCAACGGCCGTTGACGCTAAACTTCTTTGGTCTCCTTCTGCACCATGTTCAAGCCGTGCCTGTACAAGATTCCGCTCAAGAACAACATACACCGAGACGGTCAGACACGCATGAGGCTCATAGAGGCTGCCTGGAAGTGAGTAAACCCATAACCCACATCATGATCGATAGTGTGATAGCAGCCAATGCTTGTTGTCAACATGTAAGGAGGAGATCGAGGAAGTAGTTGGTTTATTGATAGAAACTATCAAAGAGAGCGTATATATATCCTCCTGTTACATAGGCAGTGATGAAACGCGCTACTCCTGAGTAGGCGTAGATGCTGACACTTGTTGCTACGAGGATCTCTTTTGGTCCACTTCACGGATTACTCCCGAGGTTGTTAAGCCTCGCGTACTTTGAAAAGAAGTAACAAAGGCTTGTGGGGTGAAATAAGACTTCGGTCGACGTCTGCCGACTCTGACTGATGTGTACAACTCCGAGCCCCGACGGCCACCACGAAGCTACACGCAACACCGCAACACGCACTGCGCCGGGCATGTTCTACTTGCCGCAAGAGTTTGGAGTGATATGTAGAGAATTGAATTCCCGACCGCCACAAGTGCTGCTGGAAGCAAATGCTGTCAGTACAGTAGTATGTAGTGCTGACATGGTACTCTCCCAAGGCCAATCAGCATAACGCGCGCGAGTATTGCCACTGATCGATCATCCGGCAATCCTTCATATTGAGTTCAGTACTATCTTTAGATCTCATCTTGATCTAGACACTCACAGTGCAGGTCCTTGTTGCTCAGTCTTACCCGACGCACAGTCTGACGTCCTAGGTCTCGACGATGTCTTGGTCGTGATACACACGAGGTGTTGCATGTATGTCGAAGAGCAGATAAATAGGCTGTATCCCGTTACAAGACTTAAGCACATCATCGGCCAACATTCTTAAACCCCCAAAAAACCCTCCAAATCACTACGACTTCACCTTCAACCCTCGTTCAGCAGCCATCATGCCTTACACCGTCGCTGCTTTCGTTGCCCGCAAGCCCACCTTATCGCCTATAGAATTCCAAGCAGCATACGAGAATCATGTACCTTCCCTCCGCGATACAATTGGGTCAGGTGCTCCCGAAACTTTCACCCGCCAATACGTTCGCCGCGCTAAAGCCGACCCTGGAGGCCTCAAGCCCGTCTCTTTCACCGACAGCCAGGAAGTCTTCAACCACGATCTCATTGCATACATGACATTCAGAGATGAGGAGCATGCGCAGATCTTTCAGCAGGCTTATGGAGAGAATAAGCAGGCGATTGGCGCAAAGGTCGCTGAGTTCGCGGAGCTGAGCCAGTTCCAGGTCATCGCTTTTCAGGACGCCATTAGCGATTAGGGTGACGTTTTTCGAGGGAAGAGTGGCAGTGTGGGAGTCTGAATTTGAGCCGATAAATGGATGAAGAAATCGTTGTTTAGAGCTGTTCATGGATTCTCATCGTCGTGCACTGTTGCATTCATGTATTGTTTCCGAATGCTGCATCAAGCATCCTCTGCATTACTATCTGCGTGCTTCTGCTCGCTGTCGAACACATTCCAACAGACCCACCAAAGCCTGCCGATCCTCCACAGCACATGTCGGGAATTGGACAATTTCAATGTTATCAGCGCGCATTCTGAAGTTATATTCCTCTTTGTTAGTTCTCCATCCACCAACGATCCACCGAGGCACAGAGCCGCAATCAAACATGTAATATCTTGACTCCGCTATCTCGCTGATGAGCTCGTGACGTTGCTCAAAGGATCGACCTTCGTCCCAATCGCCATGACCCATCGCGAAGTGGTGCAATTGTGGCATCTCGATGCGAAAGCGCTCCAAAACCGCGTGCCAGCGCAGTGGCACTTGTGTAAAGTAGTCGTTCCCCATTCGACCAGATCTCAGAACAGGTAAGTCGGGAAAATTTGCTTTTGCAGGCTTCTCGTCCATGCGCAGCGCCGTTACTATAGGGCAATCGTCGAGAATGAGCTCCTCCAGTGTTTCCGCATGCGATACGATCCATTCAATCTGCCAGTCATGTGCGATTGTCAAGTTTCCAAAACTCAATGACTTCAGACGCACAAAGATGGGGATGTTTCGAAGATCCACTAACGGCCATATTCCCCACATACTCTCTGCACCGTACAAAGTGAGATGCGTGAGCTGGCCACCGAGAGGCTTGAGCCATGCGTTTAGAAGATCTTGTGTGAACCCTGCGTGCAATGCCGGCTTCTCGATGGTATATTCGGGACTTGCTTCATCGTATTCAGTCGCAATTTGGAGATGTAATTGCGTCAACCTATCCCTGATGATCCCAAAATCCTCGCATTCGAAGATCGACTTGTCATGATAGTCTTGAAGGTTCTTGATGGTCAGATATCGCACTTTCTTCGCCCGTCGCAGTGCTGGCAGGAGTTCTTCGAGGACTTTCTTCCGAAACCATAGCGTCTCAGCAACTTCTTTTGTCCACCTCGACCACGCAGTCACTTCCTCAACAGCACATTGTTGTGCAAATTTGAGTTCCACCTCTTGCAGATTCTCGATCTCGTGTATAAGCTTGAGCATCTCGAGGAAGCTTTCTGAAAGTTCAGCTTCCTCATGATGGGTACCAGAGAATTCAGGATCATCCGACGTATTGATTATGAGATTGCGTACGCGGTGATTCTCCGAAGACGTCAGCAGTTTTCGAAATTTCTGTGCACTTTCATTGGTATTGTTCAAGATGGCTTTTCGGAACAGGACTTCCGTCGCCAAAGCCCCCAATTCTTTTTTGACGAGGCGCGCGGCTTTGAGAGCTTCAACGTCGCTGTCAAGAGCCTGGAAGCACACGCGCCGGAGCTCGACTGGCAACTGTAACATGGTTGCGGTGGTTGTGTTTGGGAAAGAGACATAATGTCGCGCGTCTTTGTCCTCAGCCCTGGAGGTCTATCCGGAAAAGGTTAGCATATATGCAAGATTCACCGTGCATTTAGGCAGCAAATTTCTGGCCTTGCCGGGTCCATGGATGTTTCTGAAGTCTAAGAAGCCTGGTTCTTTGACTCTCTCATCAGATTGTTCTCGTGTCTATCCCTCTACGCATTCTATGAGCCCATTCCTGACCGCCTAGCTGCCAAGCTTCAATCCGAATCCTCCATTTAGTTCGGATAGTTCCAGTCATACAGCTTCTTCATGCCCTCGATGTCTTTCTCGCTGGGCGCAAAGTTCGTGTACTGGGGGTCGAGATCAGCTTCGGTGTACGGGTTCGGTGGCACGAAATCCGGACCGCGGTGCATCCATGCCACCAATCGAGAGAATACGACTTCATGATGCTCCCATCGTTCCACGTGAGAGTCGAGATGCATAATCGAGTCCTCGTTGTAATCTCGGTCAGGATAGTTCTGGCGCCAATACCAAGGCGAGCCGACGTTGACGCTACCAGGGTCGATGTGTCAGAGGTATCGTAGTCGTTGACAGCGTAAAAGCCGTAATACGCAGCAATGCTTGAATCGTTGCAGACTTGCTCCATGGGCCATCGCTTGTTGGCTTCTACCTTCAACTTGGCTTCGTCGTAGCCTGGCAACGCGTTACATCTGAACAGCATGTAATGATCGCGATCCGGGCTTTGTATCGATGTTAGTGAAACAAGTTGCAATATTTACTCAGATCACGTACCGATGGTTTTCGTGCCAGAGCCCAAACATATGGCCTGTGAGCACAGATTAGCGAGACCCAAAGAGAGCACATCGGTGTACTTACCCAGCTCGTGAGCCAAAGCGGCATTCCAAGCCTCATCGATACCGTAGTCATTTCGTTGATCCTTGTTCAAATTCATGCCCATGCGTCCAAGCTTTGCACCGCGTAGCCAATCCTCGTTGACATAGCTTGTGAGAAGTCAGTGTGTGCGTTCAAGATGATCGATACATAAGCATCTTACCCAACAACAGCGGCAGGGCCCTTTCCTGGGACGCGTTCAACGTCCTCCTGAATCCAAGCGATGCCGTAGGGAACCTTGGAGTTAGAAATCCACGGGTCATCTGGCTTCTTACGCTCCAAGTAGCAGTATTGCCAGCATCGGCTTTCCAGATACACTCAAAGAACTGGGGCTCGTGCCCACTCTCCTTACCAGCCGGTCCAAGGAGGTTTGACCACAAATTCCAGGCCTGTTGTATGTCTCTCTCATAACGCTTACGAGCGTTGGGCGTGCTGAAGCAATACATAACACGACCCGCTGGCCAGGTAGATAGCGCTTCTTGACCGGTCCGAGGGGAGTAATTAGCATTTGGCGCTCGACTGTGGGGTAGAAAACAGCGCTCTCCAAATGGCCAAACGAGTGCAGCTGGCACAAATTGTTACATACCAACGTGACGATTTCGCTCCATCCAGTCTGAGGCTGACTGTCGAAGAGGTTGCGGACGAGATCTTGAGTCGTGTGGGTGTCATTTCCCCAGTAGGCAAAGTCATTGAAGAGTGGTGGGGTGGGTATGCTGCCGCAAGAGCTGCAAGCATGAGAAAGAAGAAGAAGAGCTTCATGTTGCTGATGACTACCCGCAGTTGAGTCGGTTTGGGATGAGCCAGGTGAGGAGAATTCAGAGCGGTGGGGGGTCGTGTTTATATCGAAGAAGGCAGGTCAGGGCGAGGGAAAGGAAAGACTGCACGTGATCTGCTAGGCAGACTTTAGCAACATAAACACTTGCTAATCGAGCGAAAAAGTGCGCCTAGCAAATGTGTGATCTCACCGTTCTGCTACAGGAAAGGCCACGACTACAGTCCTATCGCCCACACAGGACCAGATATTGTAATTTGAAGAGCTTCTGGGTAATTGAAGATAAGGGAGAACATTGTTTACACCTAGAATACCTTATCGGCAATTGGCAGATAGTTCAAGTACTACGTCCAGACAATGGAAGATCGAGTCCGAGAAGATGACGAGCATAGCACACTCTACATCACAGAGCATGTCAAGAGCGGGTCTGAGGCAGGGAGAGTGATTGTCTTTGCTTTGGGCCGGTGTGAGAAAGTCTTATCACCGGGGTTTATGGCTAGGTAGTTACAGAAATGGGCAGGTCCTTGAGAATCCGCGAGCAGACTCTCATTTCTAGAACCTTGGATACTGATCTCTGCCGAAGCGTATGTGTGTTGAATATCTCTGTGAATATAATTACTTCATCGGCTATGGAAGTGTCGAAGAAGAAAGGTTGCGGTGGATGATACCTGGATGCGATGTTCATCATGTTGTTGCCGACCTCGGCACAAAACCGCGGCGACTTGAGAAGGGCCGATTCAGTTCAACTCATCCCTTCAAACGTCGTCCATCCATGTCGACGATGCAGCACTTCAGATAGAAGGCTAGGAACTATCGTCTTGCAATGCAGAAGATGTGCGACGTTGGCATATGGCTCAAAGAAGCATGCGATAAGATCACCTTGTGGCGGTCTTTCCAGGTTTCATTATGACGACACCATTCCAAAGCGTGTCCGTGTCGCTGTGCGCGGTACCTATTCTTCAACTGTACAAACCAAGGTAGCATCGCTGCCTTCAAACAAGAACTACACGAGATACCATAAAAAGCTCCTCATATTTGAATATGGCAGCAGCTTTAGGACTTTCCAGCAACACATTCAATCCCGATAAAGACATTCCAGATCTAAGTGGGAAGGTGATTTTCAATGACCAGCTTAAGTCCTACACGATGAAAGCTGATATTCAACAAAGGCCTATGTGGTCACGGGCGGATCAGCCGGTATCGGTTATGGCATCGTCGCACACATCCTCCAACACAATCCCGCGAAGATCTACCTTCTGTCCAACAAAGAAGAACATGTGGACGACGCAATGGAATCGTTGAAGGAGTTTGGGGATAATAGCAAAGTCGAATGGCGGCAATGCAACCTCCAAGATCTGAAGCAGACAGACCAGGTCGCGAGGCAGTTGGCAAAAGACCTCACCCGGCTCGATGCGCTTGTATGCAATGCCGGTCTGGGTGTTGGAGTCTATAACGAGACAAAGGATAGTCTGGACAGCCACATGCAGGTCAACGTCTTCTCACAGGCACACCTTACTCTCACTCTTCTACCCATCCTTCAGAAGACCACGGACTCGAGAATCGTCCACCAGTCCTCCAACCTACATAAAGGCGCGACTAGCAGTATGAAATTCGAATCGATTGAGGAGATAAACCAGGACATCGGTGCCGCGCTATTGTATAATCGCACCAAGTTTGCTCAAATCTTGTTCCTGCGGGAGTTATACTCTCGCATCAAGGACGGCCAGTTCGGCCCGGTAACAGGCTCACACGGGCTGCCATGGATAAATGCTACACATCCCGGTGGAATCAAGACAGACCAACAGGACCAAGCCATCGAAGCCTACGGCACGCTAGGCATGATTGGTGTCGCTGCCGTGCGGCCCTTTCTGAAGGATCCGATCTCGCAAGGATGCCGGTCAGCTCTATTCGCTGCCACTTCTCATGATATCGCGACCGATCAGGTGCAGAATTCGTACATCATCCCAGACCGGAAGGTCACGGAACCGTCGAAGCAGGCACAGGATCCGGCTCTGAGTCTGAATTTGTGGAAGCTTACCAAACATGTACTGAAGTCAAAGATCGGCAATTTGCCCTACAATATGTAAGCGGAGAGGCAATATGGCTCTTGAGGCACACAAGTACAGGAAGGTCTGTCAGCAAGTGGTTTTATCTCCGTGTAGTATTATTTGCCTATCATGTATGACATACATAGCATGCTGATCTACAACGATCATTACAATGCATCTAGTCCTCGAAACGAGTTACGACAAGCGATGCATCCGTCATGTGTTGCAAGCACCAATGAGGTCTTGCAGAGATGCGGCACGCATTCGCTATTGCACGGAAGCGACATCTGGACGCTAGCTTACATCGCCCTACATGCGCGCGTGCTATGTTCGGAGGCGTATTACATGCGAATATGCACATTGACAACTATTTTGGGCTGATTCAAGTTCGTTACGCCCAGTAACGGACATAGGCTGCAAAATCCATTTACAAAATTGTACATGTAGGGCGCGATAACCCCGCAACGTCACGTTATTTGCGAAGTGGGGTCCCAAGAACGTTAGTATCCAGCATCGGTGCTTGGGACTGAACGGCTATAAGAGTATCCAGCAGATTGATATCAAATCTCTGTGATCCATATCCAAATTTCAAGTCAACCCCATCCGGCATGTCCAAACTTACCGACTTCAAGCTTCTTTCCTTTGATGTTTACGGCACGCTCATTAATTGGGAACGAGGCTGCTATGATGCATTCCAACCAATGCTCAAGAAATCCAACAAAGAAGCCATAGATCCCAAGGAGATCCTCAAAGTCTGCCATGCAGTCCAGGTACCCGAACAAGCTCGCAAGCCCGGTCTTAAATACTCCCAGCTCCTGACCGCCATTCACCCGGCAATGTGCAAAGAGCTTAGCCTACAGGAACCAACTAGAGAAGAGAGCGAAGCATTTGGCGCCAGCGTTCACTCATGGCCAGCCTTCCCAGACAGCGTCTCGGCCCTGCAACGCTTGTCAAAAGTCTACAAACTCGTCGTCCTCTCCAACGTGGACAATGACTCTTTCCGCGACAACCGCAAAGCTTCCACCGGCCTTCAGGGCTTCGAATTCGACGCCATCTACACCGCTGAAGACATCGGCTCATACAAGCCTAATCTCAAGAATTTTGAGTACATGCTCAAGAAAGTGGAAGAAGATTTCGGCGTGGAGAAGAACGAGGTGCTCCAGACAGCTCAGAGCCAATTTCACGATCACCACCCGTGTAAAGACATGGGTATCAAGAGTTCGTGGATCTTCAGACCTGGTGCGATCATGGGTAACCGAGACGACCCTGTGTGGAACTGGAAGTTTGATACGTTGGGCGAGATGGCGGATGCGGTCGAGAAGGAGCTTGCGGAAAGCAAGAAGTAGATGTACATATCTGGATACAAAAGTCACCATTTTCAAGTCTGCTCGCGTGCTATAGAAGTCGCACAAGAACGACCGTCACGCATCCAGATTTTACATGGTTTAATGATTGTTGTGTTCATCCAGGCAAAGAAAAACATCGCTGGTGCAGTGTTACACAATAAATTTTGTTAGGTTATCTCGACTGAACGGATTGGTCGAGGTGATTAAACAATATGTCACTCACTCTTACGAATTGCATGATGGTCGATGGTCGGCACTTTGAGAGGGTAGACTTTGCAGACTCCAAGCATCAATTACATGACCAGACAATTGTGGACAACTTCAAAACCTCGTCGCAACTATTGATGGGCGTCATAGATTCTTCTCTATCCGAGGCCGTGTCATGACCATTGTCATTCAGTCTCCACCATGTACTGGCGTGCTGCTTGCTGGTGTCCAAGCTTTTCCCAACTACCCTGTTTGGTGTCCGATCGTCCTTAATATCCTTCGCTGTCCACTATGAGTGGACACTTCGTCCGCGGATTGCTGCGCCCACATTCTCACAGACGCGACAGCCGAGATTATAGCGCACAGCAAGTTTTTCCGATGCAGGTGTCCTTGACTCGAAGATTGGTCTCCGGGCGACAAGTTTTTAACAAGCAAGGGCAGAGCTGGTCAGGAACATTGGCACAGAGTCATGTAGCTTGGCATTCTTGCCGACATCTTGTGGGGTAAACGAAACGCCACGGGACTGTCGCCAACAGCATGGGACTTACAGAACCTGCGTTCTCCAGACTATCTCCGGACGTTCATGTTTAAAATGTGCAAGGACGACAGTAACTTGAATCTGACGGAGGCCCTATCCTTGCATGCCGAATCGAACAAGGCAAGGCACTAACTTAACCAGGACACGGAAGAGCTCTCGGCAGCTGATCTCCGTCACCGTGCAGAGAACGTCGGCCATGTCACCCCAAAACACCACATCAACTACCACGGTCGCCCACCAACGACCATCGTGTAACGGCCCGGACTTTTACCGATGCAAGGCTACTTTCACGCCGCTTCTCTCAACCTGCCGTGATAGCACCGAGCCGGAGCGTCTGGCAGCAGAACTATGCCCGATGCCGCCCTAGGGCTGCCGTCTTATAAGAACGCTACCCCAGAAAACATGTCGTTCTCATTGCGCTGGTTGCGGAGAAGGCTTTTGCTCATCACGATGTTTGTCGCCACTACTTTCTTGCTGTTTGGGTACTTCGGCGCTTTTGGCTTAGGCCGGCCGTATTCGCAATACCCAACACCAAACCAACCAAGCCAATACAATGGCTCGCTCCTTGTTACGCTACCCGGATATGGATCCTTTCAAGGAATCCAGCTTCATGCGGATATGAAAGGTGTAGAGATCTTTCAATCACCTGTAGACGCCTGGCTAGGCGTAGAGTATTCCACCCAGCCTGCGGGAACCGACCGCTTCAAAGTAGTGGAAGCACCTGCAGCGTTTGACGGAGTTAAGGATGCATCGAACTCAGGGCCAGCATGCTGGCAGAACATCTATGCTGCATTCCCACAATCAGAAGCATGTCTTACAATCAACGTCTACCGTCCGTCCGGAGTTCCCATCGACCAGAAGTTGCCTGCCCTGGTATATTTGCACGGCGGATCATTTGTGACTGGATCGCACCGCAGTTTCGATGGTGCTCTGTTCGTCGAGAAGAGTGCACAGCCCGTCATGGTTGTCACTGTGCAATACCGGCTGGGTGCTTTGGGAACTCTGCCCGGAAAATTCATGGAAGAGGAGGACTTGCTCAATCTGGGCATACGCGACCAGAAACAGGCGCTCGAGTTCTTGCAGCAACACTTCGAGTCCTTTGGCGGTGACAAGGAGAAGATCACACTTGGCGGACAAAGTGCGGGCGGACACGCAGTCGGCATCCACCTCTTCCACAACTACGGCGAAGATGAAGGCAAGCCACTTTTCCACCAAGTGATTACGTCCTCAGGATCGCCAACGGCGCGCGCATTTCCTGGCATCGAGTACCCGTTGTACCAGAGCCAAGTTCAACAGTTCATGGACTATGTCAACTGCCCGACCTCGCCCAGCTCAGCCGCACTTGAGTGCCTTCGCTCATCCGAGGCCGATGATATTCAATTCATCTCCTCTTCGCTGTACAACGCCCACAATGCCAACATTACATGGCCATGGCAACCAGTATCACCAGGACCCCTGTTCGAGAAGCGTGGCTCAAAGTCTGGTGAAGATGGCACATTCTTCAAGGTTCCCATGATGATTGCATCTATGACAGACGAAGGTACAGGCTTTGTGCCCCAAGACCTACGCACAAATGCTCAATTCCTCACTTTCTGGAAGACCCTTGTTCCGGGTCTGAATGACCAAGACCTGGCGGATCTCCAAGTCCTCTACCCAGACTTGAACTCCACAAACATGGAGTCAGCAACTTATGTATCCAAGCAGTTCGAGCGCTTGTCCGCTTCATATGCCGACTACTCATACATCTGCCCTGTACAAGACACTGCATCTCGTCTGTCCACTGCTGGTGCGCCTGTGTACAAAGCACGCTTCAACACCCCAAACTACACGCCTGCATACCTGGGAGTTCCCCACGCCAGTGATAGCGCATACTTCCAAGGCCAGGCAAGCGCGCAATACCCTTCAATTGCAGACATTTACAGTGCATACTGGGCGAGCTTCGTTGTTAGTGGAGACCCGAACCAGTACGCTCGGGAAGGCAGCGCGAAGTGGGAAACGTATCAGCCGGGTGGTGGAGCAGACGGTAGAGAGTTGGTAGTGAATAGGCCGAGCCAAGGTGGCCCGGTGATGGAGAATGAGAAGGATGCAACCAGGATGGAGCAGTGTCGTTGGTGGAGAGACGAGTCGAGGGCGATAAGGATCAACAAATGAGGCGTACCATCAGCATCGGATCCATCTAGCAATCATTGTTAATGTAATGACATCAACCAGTGCAACTTTTGCCGAATCAACTATCATTCGATCCGCTGAATAGTGACACTTCCGACCACACAATGTTACATACGACGCACACTCTTTGAGCATGAAAACGATTGCTGCCATGAAACAGTTTCTGGCAAACATGAGCCGAAAATGCGAAATGTTGCGCGATCAGGTACAGCAATTGGAATATCCCAAGTCTTTGACGGCTCTGGTTTGTGCAGATATATGGCCACAGTATAAGACTGCTCTTTTGAGCCTCTTCACCTACACATGTTCATCTGAAAGGTATGACGGGCCAAAGAGTATATATCACTGAATACGACTATTGGTATACGCTACTAAATCATGGACTACCAACTCGCTGAGTTATGGGCCTGAACCACATTTTGCGCATGGGTGCTTATTCCGGTACCAATCAGAAGCAGTGAAGGGTATTCACTCAGTACTCACCCGTGATAGCTGTTTCGGGAAGAAACTAGTGAATCACCATTGACATTGTTGCCTGAGCCCCTCAAAATCTATGGTAGGCGCCCCTCGCAGGTATAAAATAGCTCTCATCGTATCGAACACTTCCAATCTCTCCACATACACAACTTCTTTGATCAACCACGAACTCATTTGTTCTACACCATATTCCACGGCCTAAGCTCAAATAAGCTCAACCCACACAGTCAACGTCACCTCCTTCAATCTTCTCGAGTCTAGCATCATGTCTGGATCTAACAGCACCGCCGGCATGTAATCTTCATCCGGTTCAGCTCCCAAGATGACCTTCGCTGAGCGGATGATGGCCAAGATGGGCCATAAAGACGGCGAGGGCCTTGGTAGAGATGGCTCAGGAATTGTCAATCCGCTCGAGGGCATTCAGAAACTTGGTCGCGAGGGCCTTGGTTTTGAGGCTCCAGCTCCACCACCAAAGCGTCTACGGGAGTCCAACACAGCTCTTCCCAACCCCAAGAAGTATGATTTCGAGAGCACAATGATCTACATTACTTGCTTGCCGCACCACTCCAAGCCAAGCTACATTCACAGCCTGTTTAGTAGATAGTAGGCCATTCAAGATCTCTTCACTCTGGAGGAGAACTGTGGAGGAGTCGCCTGGATAGAGTTCAAGACACCTGAAGACGTGCTGGCGGCAGTCTCCAAGTACGATCGTCACTCCTTTGGGCCCAATGGCTGTAAGATCAACGTGGAGTGGATTCCGCTCGAGGATGGTCCTGCGAAGAAGGAGCGAATTATTCGGTACTCTGAATTAGCACAAGAGAAGAATGCACAACTGCCGACTGCTACCGTGCTAGTTTCCCACCTCCCCAACAGCGGACTCATCAGCAACATAAACGAGATGATGGAACTGATGGGCATGAACAGCTACTCTGAATTCGACGAAGACGGGGAGCTACATGGTATCAAAGACATTCGGTCGATTCCCCATCGCGGTGTGTTGATCCGCTTCGAGTGCATCGGAGACGCAGATAGCTTCCGCTCGCAGCTCAATGACGACTACTGGAAGAACGACACTCTTCACGTAGAGTTTTGTCCCAACTCCGAGATGGATGAGCATCTCGAAGCTTACAAGCCGGGCAAAAAGCCAAGCTTGAAGCTTTTCGTGCGAAATGTGCGAGGCGTGACGGCTCCGCAGATCGACGACATTCAGGTCAACGCTGGAGGATTTGCGTTCATCTTCCTTACTGCTGATGATGCAGCAACGCTCATTGACAAGTTTCCCAATGGGGTCAAAACCCGAGGTGGCCCCAAGATTTATCTTGCAGCTCCGGGTCACAAGGACAAGAAGGATCTCATGGCATTCAACGCAGCTCGAGCGAGATTGTCAAGCGCACCAGCTCAGCCACCGGCTCAGCGACAAGCACCAGTTGCACCCGTCTCGAGGGCTGTCCCTACCACTGACACTACGCCCATGGCAAAGCGAACTTATGCACCTACGACTCAGCCCATATCAGGAGTTAAGCCCGCAGCTGAAGCTAAGCTTGGAGGACTAGTCGCACAGACTCAGTCATTAAGCTTGGTTTCACGTCCAGTGCGCGTGAAGCTCGTCAAGCTCCCAACCTGGACCACTGAAGCCGACATACGGACTTTTCTCGGAGGTTTCGCGATTGCGGGGGATGGAGTGGCTCTAAATCGTGATTACGCCTTTGTTTGGCTGTCGTATGACGCTGAGGCGCAACGATCAGTCACTACGCTCGACAAGCGCATCCTGAATGGCAAGGCAATCACGGTCAAGCTCGCGGCCGTTGCTAAGTAGGAGGTTTTCGTCTGCCAGGTCAAACAGTACGTGTACCCAAGTGATTGTTTTCCATATCATCATGTATCGTATACTCCAGCATGTCAGATCGGCTTGCGGTCGAATCTTTGTCAATTAAACCTATTAAAACCCCTAATCCATGATTCCTTTCATGTGTGTTTAACACATTCATCGCCTGACCGAGACAGTTATATGCCTTGTATTGCGGAACAGGTCTCTCACGATCATCTGATTACAGATGTACACAAAATCTATACTCTCTATATTCATCATGCAGCGCACTTCACTGCAACCTCGATAAACGCTCTCCCTTTCGATAATTGGCGAGACATAATCAGGACTGGAAAATCTTTTGATCTGGCATCCTATAACGCGTTCTGACGTTTCGGAACCTCTTGAGATACTGCATCGCTTGTGCTGGTGCAAGATGCTGCGCTTCCTGCCACCAATTTCACCGAACGAAATTAAAGCATAGCTTGCTAAGATTTCGCTGCATGCCGAATAGTGGACAACTCAGCAACGTGTACTTGGAAAGCTGACAGACAACCCCGAATTCTCGAACGATCGTTCAGCCATCTATGGTACCGCTCTCCGGGATCTGCAGGATTAAATTTTGTGGTGCCGCGAGTCTGAGGCCTTTTGAGGCGCGAGAAGGGCACGAAAACGGCATTTTAATATACCTGCATCACTTCGAACCACCTGGATACGACATTTTTGCATGTACTTATGTCCATTTACATGTCTCCAAGGCGCCAGTGCTTTCTAGCAGAACACGCACTAGCAGTGCGAAGTGGCACAGTGTTTCCGCACAGCCCATTGCTTGGACGGCCCCAAGACTATCTCAAAAACCCAAGCAAATTTTCGACTTCTCCAACGATTGAAACATGAGACTTAGACGGAAGCAAAAGTGCTCTTGTCTACCGACCTCGGGAATCATATGGTCCGTGCCCCTATGCATACGAGCAGGCAGTAGTTCTGTTGTAGCTGCCTCGAAAATTCTTCTGCGTATATTCACTGTGGAGTGGTCGCACCATTGTGGGTGCACCAAGCATCGGTGAAAGGCAAACACTCCTCAGTCATTATTATTCACGTTCACCAACAGGGTCCGAGCGCGTCCCAGCCTTCCACTACATAACCTTCGCCCGACTCCACGGAAGGTTTTCTCTACTCTCCAAATTTTTGGTTCTACATCAACTCTGAGGAAAATTGTTACCTTTTACAAAGACTCCTGAGTTCCATACACGCCGCCAACCGTATCACTTGCGTTAGCAACACCAGCTTCTTTCACGCACACATCGATATTGCGCTCTTTGCCACCCACAAACTCAACAAAGCTTGTCTTCAGACAAAGCCCGCACATCGACCGAGCTTGCTCAAAGCAATACTCTCGCTGCGATCCTGTCTACCAACTTCAACACGACCTCACTCAACCACAAAGAAATCACAAACACACATACAACACCAAACAAAATGACTCGCAGCACCCGATCTGCAGTCGCAGCTGCGCCGAAAGATACTTCCGCTACCCTCACCTCAATCGTAGAGGCCGCCGTCGCTCAGGCTATGCCAGTGGAGACGGACATCGACATTGATCTCATGGATAACCCTATCAAGGATACCACCGTCACTGCGCCGGTCGCAGAGTATGAGGAGGACCTGATTGACTATGATGATGATAAGCTGGTGCCTGCCGGTCATGACAGTGGAGACGACACCCTGATCGGGCTCAACGACGTAGACATCAAGTTTGAGGATGAGACCACCGTAGCCAAGGTCAAGTCGCTGGCCAAGGAGCAGGCCGATAATACGCAAGCCATGCAAGAAGTAGCTGACCAGTACTTCGCGCAGGCCAAGTACATGATGAGCATGGGCCCGCAAACCCTACTCGGTTCCTCACCCAATATGGCGTCTGTGCTGCAGCTCAACAATGTGGGCGACAACGTGAATGTCAATGTGTCTATCAACGGCTTCACTTATGAGGTCACCTGGAAGGTCGCTGCTGTCCACGGCGAGCAGCCTCAGCCTGCCATCGAGCAACCTGCCGCCAGCTTCGCGGTCAATACTACCCAGCGCAAGACCTCCCTTCGCGACGCATCCCCACTTTCAGCCAGCGCACTTCCTGCCGCCCGCTCCGCCATCAAGTGCAAGTTTGGCAGCAAGTGCAACAAGGGTACTTCTTGCACCTTTGACCACACCGTCAAGGTCAAGCTCTGCGCGTGGGTCAACACTGCGCAGGGCTGCACCAAGGGCAAGGCTTGCGAGTTTTCACACGACAACGAGGGTGCGAAGTGTACTCGTAGCACCACCCGAACCGGCTGTGCTAACGGCAAGGGCTGCGCATTCAAGCATGGCGACGATGTCGGTATCGCAGTCAAGCCGAAGACTGTCGCGCCTCCAGCTGAGCAGGTGAAGACTGCTCCTCCTACCAACGCCCCAATTGGACCGAGGGGTGGCAACATTCCTCCGACCAACGCACCGACTGGTCCTAAGAGCAATGGCGGTGCGCAGCAGGACGCCAAGTTTGCGGGACAGAAGCGTCGCCGCGACCAAGACGATGACGGCGGCAATGAGACGCAGCACAAGCGCGTCAACGACACCACTGGCAACTTCAAGGCTGGTAGCAGCAACAACCGTGGCGTGGAGCAGCACCAAGGTCGTGGTGGCGCTGAGCCTGGAGGAGAGATGCGCATCAAGGGCGCTGCAGGTGGGCAATAGAGGAGATGGAGCTCGCGCTGGGTCTAGGGGTAGAAGCTAGGAACGCTGAATTGTTGTGGATTTGCCACCTATAGAAATAATGAAATGAGTCTCGATCCTACAATATCTGTCATTTTCATGATTGAGTAATAGTGAAGATTACCCGGCTGTTGTTTTCATTTTGCCATTGTTCACCATGGAAACGTATTGCAACTCTCGTCGCATACATCTAAGGTTCGTGTTATTCGATCGCTGATGAGTCGTCATAGGACACGAAGTGCTAACGCTCTAGTGTTAGTATGCAATTACTCATTGAAACATCCCACATCTCCTTCACGCTAATGTACTATCCTTGACCCATCAGCCCGAATCCGATGCATTGTCACCTCCAAAGACCTTCAAAGACTCTTCCAGATAAGTCCTCTCCGGCTCCGGTCCCGGTCCCTCAGTCATCTCTCCAAAGACGAGCTGAGCCTCCAAGGTCCAGCTTTCCGGGATGTTGCTACAAGCAATTAGCATCTGTTCATTCTTCAGGGGTAGCCAAAATGCGTACTACTTCTCTCTGATCCACGGCAGGGTATGTGGCTGGTAATGCTGCAAATTACATCCAAGCCCTTCAGCTTCCAGCGCTGTCCATACCACAAATTGCAGCATTCCTGTCGCAGGTTCGTGAACGCTGGGGAACTCTCTGAAGGCCGGTAGGAAAATCTCTGGCAGATTGGAGACCACCGATGGGTCGTCGAAGAAGAGGACCTGTTTGATTAGAGTGGGGTGCAAAATCTATAAATATGGTACGAACTTACAGTGCCATAGGCTCTCTTGAACATACCAATTCTTGGGACGATCAGATTGGCGAGATCCTTCGGAGAACAATTAGGCATGATTTCCTCGGTATGCGTCCATAGTGCGGTGTGCTCAGTCTCATAGAGGACAATGCAGCGGTTACTGCGGACGTTGACTGTGAATTGCTCAGCATCGTTTGGAGGCAAAGACATCAATGAAAATCAACGACTTCGATCAATCAGTGAGTTATGTAACATACATGGTGTAGGGCAGTATTTGAGTGCTTCATGCACAATCTCAGTGATGCGGGTCTGTGAGACAGGTGACGTATTTGTCAGCGTGTACACTGATCGACGTTTGGCAACCGCGTCGAGAAATGAGGTAGTCGATGCCATGATGAGCAGAATATCTTGTGTTGAAGGCGGATGTTTGGTCGTGTTGTGGCCTCGATGAAAGTGCTGTCTTTATGGTATATGTAACTACCACTTCCATAAGGCCCCCCAGCGGTCTACGGGTGTCTCCCGCCATGTCCAATCTATCAGCTGACTGCATGGCCACGTTGCACTCAGAGCTTCAGGAAGCGTTTTCATCATGACTTTGGACTGAGAATATCCAATCGGAGTTGAGTGTTACAGCAAAAGCTTGCGCTGGATGTGCGGGCGTATTCCTTTTTGCGCTAATTCAGAACATGCTAACCTGCCCCGGTGGTGCTGCGATTCAGCTCTGGCTTCAGTGTCTGATTGAATGCATGTTTCCAAGATTGTTATAAATATTCTGATTACTTATAGCAGATAAAGATATCTAGTTGCTCTTATTAGGCGTGCGTCGCGCTTAGCGTGCAAAGGTTGCTGTTCAGCCAAAAAGCGACGAATCAGAAGCCTTTTTAATTCTAGCTGCATAAATAGATTTGCTGACCAAGTCCATGACATAGGTGTGAATTCCAGCTTCCTCGAAATGTCTGCATGTACCTGAACACTGCTTTGAGACAGAGAAGGGAAGATGGATCGCCCTGTTTCACACGATGATGAACCCCATTTTCTAGCCTCGGCTCGGCTTTCTTTCTCCATACGCTCCCATCTCCGAACACCACCACGAATTTCTTTCCCTGAACACCGCACAACGCATATATAGCCAGAAACCGTGGCCCAGACGAGCAAGTTGATCTATGTCAGCCAGAAAAGCATACCTCACGGGGTACAATCTGTTGTTCGCGTCGCTCTGGACATCCGTTTTCATCAACGCCGTGTCGAACGCGAAAAATGGCAAGCAACACCTCTTCGACGCAACAGAATCGCAAGCGCGATGGATCCAGACTGCTTCTTTGATCGAAGTCGTGCATTCTGCTACCGGTACTACCTCCCTACCCCTTACCAGCCACCACAATGCTCATACCTACCAGGCTTGATCAAGTCGCCAGTAAGCACCACAGCCCTACAAGTCGTCACACGAGTGATCCAAGTATGGATGGTGTGGTACAGCTTTCCCATCAGTACTGCTAGCTCGAGTGCGTATTTGGCGCTTTTGCTGGCATGGAGTGCGGCGGATACCCTGAGGTATCTATACTTAGCCGCCAATCTCTGGAACAAGGCACCGGGGTGGCTAGTTTGGGTGAGGTACGTGTATCAGCATGACAATAGGCCGGAGATCACGCTAATGGAAGAGCAGATATACGATGTTTTATCCACTCTATCCAATCGGTATTGGTGCAGAATGGTGGTTGCTATACCAGGCGATTGAGCCTGCTGGCAAGATCAGTACCGTGATACCACCAATCTTCTGGTTCTGTTTGATGCTGTATATTCCTGGTAAATATCTTGCGCAGGTCGCGCGAAGCACTCAAAGCTAATATCATATCTAGGATCGTACACGATGTATACGTACATGATCAAGCAGCGGAGAAAAACACTGGGGAAGTCAAAGAAGAGTATGTAATTTCATAGCTCTACTGGTGATTTCCAGGTCGATGTTTGTTGTATCTGTGCGAGTCATTCCTAAGATCGGAAAATTGTTTTCTTCGTCTTCTCTCTCATGGATCTGGTTTCTCGCGAATGTAATAAATATGAACATGATCGCAATCCACGCCAAGCATCCGCATGCACTCGGGCGCGTCAGCTTACATATCTCCCCACTTCCACACCTCTCACATCTCACATCTCACATCGCACATCTCGCATCTCGTATCTCACAGCCTCTTCTGCGCACATAAGCTGTAGTAAACTCTACCTCCAGCTCCATGGGTTTTGTTTAGATTCCATCCAACGCGATTCATACTGCAGCCCGCTTGAGCGATGGAGGGGCGTCAATCAACATACTCTTATACTTCGCTGGACGAAACCAAACGGGAAATCCGCCTTCTTCGCATTCTGCCTAGATATTCTAGCGACTCTCCTGATTCGCAAACCCCGGCCGGGGTGGTTGCGCAAAGCGAAGCACTAGTTCACGATACCATCAAATGTAAATTCAGCCTCATCTCGCTTAACAGTCCACCACCCTTTGAGGCCCTCTCCTATACATGGGGCAGTCCTGGAGCAGGACGCACAATCGAAGTTGAAGGCCATGTAGTCTCGGTCACAAACAATCTCTACTCCGCACTCCATCATCTACGCCAAGATCGAGAACGGATCATGTGGATCGATGCGTTGTGTATCAATCAAAATAATCTCAACGAACGAACCAATCAAGTAGCGCTGATGCAGTATATCTATAGCCTCGCATCGACAGTGACTGTTTTCCTTGGTGAAGCCTGGGAGGGGAGTGATGTAGCCATGGGCTTCTTACAGCGAATGCACGCGGATCCCAAGCTTCACTTTGACCCATACCTCGATCCACATATCGAGATTCAAGGCATGGATCTGGGATCCGTGTTGTTGAGAGACCACCTCATCACATTTTTCTCACTGCCGTGGTTCACGCGAGTCTGGACGATTCAAGAATACGTCCTTGCACGGCAAATCACCGTACAGTGTGGGACACACTCCATAAATGGCGACATCTTCCTCACCATTTTCAATCGTTTCAAAACGCATGCTTCAGGATGTTGCGGGCAGTCCAACGTATTCTGGAACCACAAGTCTTCGGGGCCGTTCTCGCTTAGCGATCATATCGAGGCTGTGCGGCTGCTGAATGCCGTCAAAGCTCATCGCACTGAGATGGCCGTGGACATGATCTGGCTGGCTTCGAAATTCTGGTCGCGCCAGTGTTTCGATCCGAGGGATAAGTTCTATGGTGTTTCAGGCCTGCTTGGGCATGGAGACGTTCACGTTGATTATACCATCCCTCCGGCGGAATTGTACACGCGGGTAGCCATTGATGCTATACGGCAGAGTCGGTCATTAAATATTCTCACTTACACGTGTGGAAAGAGGCAGGCGACATTCGGCTTGCCTTCATTCGTGCCGGATTGGACTGCATCTCTCAGGTCTGGCGAGCCCGATAGTGTGGCTTTTCGCGTCATGATCCTGAGCGATGGACTATACGATGCTTGCAGGGGAATGTCCGCTGAAGTGAACCTTATTGCTTCTGATCAAGCGACTACCCTGGGTGTTATCGTTGACACTATTGCCCAAATTGTGACGGGTGAGAAGATGTCGGCGGACGAGGTACCGGAATTCCTCCGCCAGGCTTCTCGGGTGGCGAACTCACCACAAGCCCAGTATGGCTCCGGAGCGAACGCGTTATGGAGAACGATATGTGGAGATACGATGCGAGGTGACTACACACATCGCCGTGCAGTGGAGACTGACTGTCTTGTTTACGTGCCATGGAGAAGATACGCATGTTCACAGGACTACATACCCCCCACCGACGGCCTCCTTGAATTTAGCGCCTCATTCAACACTGTGAGGATCGGAAGGGACTTTTGTATCACCAGAAAAGGATATATCGGCTGGATACCCTTCGGTTCCTTAATAGGCGATTGCGTAGTCATCATGCCTGGCGGTAGAGTTCCTTACATCCTGCGACCATTTTGCGACGACGAAGCTGAGGATATTGTGGCGACTTGGGACGCTGGCTGGCCAGATAATCCGACAACCGTCCCACACTACACGTTCATTGGTGATGCATACATTCATGGCATCATGGACGGGGAAGCTTACGATGGACGGAAGCTGGAGCCGTTGATCTTGCATTGAGAGCAACTTTCAAGTTCGGCGCCATAGCGTGTTCCGTCGGGGCTTGGGGATCCGACATGGAGTGACAGGTATAGAAGCACCAAGAGTATCACTTCTACACCTACATAAAGCTACTCCGTACTTTTGAACAAAAATATTGGATGCTGTGTGTTCATGTCCAAAGCAGCATGTCCTTCCACACCTCGATCTCCCGCAAGAGGACGAGTTTGCGATGATGATGATCATCATCATCATCACCACTTCACAACACTAAACACCAACGTCGACTGACCGAATTCCACAGCAATCAGACAAATATTATTGCTGATGCTGATTCTTTTGGGAATAGACATGGTATTTTCCTGCTTGATTTTTCTGGTCTCGCACGCAGAGAGGTGTAGTAGTTAGAACTAAAGTTCATCAAAAGCGCGAAGGCTTCATACACCAGGACCGCGAAGCTCATACTTCCAGAAGCGCGCCATTTGGATACATGAGAATAGTTGGGAGGGTGGTATGTAGCCTCTCGTTCTATCGTTATAAGGCCGTTCCCTACACATTTCGCAAACTTGTGTTCACTAAACGTTCCCATGGGAATCCATGTTCTTAAACACATACTGACGCACCCCATGACTCCATCTGCCCTCTTTCTTTGAACACAGTGACTTACTACAGCAGTCCAAGAATATTCAATACCACTGCATCGATACCGATACATCGTAATGCTTTTTCAGGCCTTTGCAAGGGGCGTGGGCATGGATGTTCGGTAGTTAGAGTTGCCCCATAAGCTCGCTTTTCATGTCTTTTCTAGTCTACCTTCTGACACGTAATGTGGTTAGAAAGTAAGTTTCGGCGGAAAGAGGTGATGCTTATACACTCGCCACTCGGCGCCAGGGAGGAGATATAGGCTGAAGAAATCAGAGGCCCAAAAAGCCATATTTCGGCATATGAGAGTAGCAAGGTGTTGTGTGAATAATTTTTCGACCCACCACTTCTCTATCTTACTGTATACTCGCAAAACAACTGCATCCCTCGAAAAAAAATCCTTTGCGAGTTCCATGTTTTGAAACGCTTCCAGCAGATTTTTATAACTCTTTCAGTCATATTTGGTTGGTTGTATACTGTGTTCCATAAATGTACTGTTGGTAGGGCTTCGCACTAGTGCTGAAAGGAAATAACGATAACTAGGAATGCATTCTGTTCGGTAATTGTTCTTGACTTGATTGTACTAAGGAGGAGAACTACACAAGAGATGGGCTCAGGGGTTCTGGTCTGAGCGCTGCTCGGACGCCGCGATCAGCGCGTCTGACCGCGTGACTGAGATCAGTGCGCCTGATCGCGTAGTTGAGATATTGACGATACTTGTGATCCGACATGTACCATAAATACAACGATAGTAATGCTTACTGCCATTACTAAATCTTCCCTTCTCAATTCTCTAACAGAGAAATTACGAAGAAGGCAGTCCTGCACAAACTCGTCAAGGCTCTAGTGTCTGATTTCTCGAGGCGCAGACATGACGTGACCTTGTGTCTGTGAGATTAAAAGGGTTCTTAATGATGTTGATGATTGGAATGACTAATCGCTCGTCGTATTCGTCTGATCTATGAACAGGTAGTTTTATCCCCTGCCCTTGTGCGACCAGCTGCACAGTCCATTCCATGCATTGCCATTCCAGCCGAGCCTGTGTTACAGCCCAACCTCGCTCATATCTGACAGTGTCACTTTTCGTCAAACCTCAACACAGGATCTGATGAAGAACAAGGTTCGGCAAGGAGTAGTGATTCTTATACATAGTTTGATGAGCGTCACTTCGCGACAGAGATGGGCTGTGTCCCAAGAAACGAATTCTGCAAGTATCAAAAGCGGGGTCATTTCGATACATGAAGAACACTAGGAGTGTGTATAATGATACGTTTTTTGTCGCTACTCAGTTTTACTACATACTCACAGAATCATTGCCTCTAACCAAGAAATGAGCGATGACGAAGACGTTCTCAAAGGCTCGCCAGACAACAGCCATGATTGCTTTTTTTGTCGCTTGTTCTAAGACAGCGAGAGTCGACGAAGCGCTACTTCGGAAACTCAGACCGATGATGATGCCCATCGCTTATCCTGTCCTTTCCTGCCGCAGATGTGCTATATGAGAAGGTAGACACACGAGGCCATTACCAGTTTACTTGGGCGCTTCTTGATGCACAGAAATTGGGTGTCTCGCTCCAGTTTCTTGGTTCGCATCGACAGTACCTAGGTACTTTGAGTGTGGAGAGGAAAAGAAGAGAAGAAGGACTGGAATATATACCCGTCAGTCAGCGCCGGGGATACAAACTGTACGCCGAAACTCCCACAGTCAAAACAGATCTATTTCAAAACATGGAAATAGCCAAGATGTTGGTCGGCTTTGCACTAAGTGCGAAAATAACTATAACTGCATTGTATTCGATTCGGTGATTGTTCTGATTGTTGTATGTACAAAGGAGGAGAACTACAGAAGGGAAGGCTCAGGGGTTCTGGTCTGAGCGCTGCTCGGACGCTGCGATCAGTGCGCTCGTTCGCGTGACTGAGATCATTGCGCCTGATCGCGTGGCTGAGATGTTGTCGATACTGGTGATCCAACACCATGCTTTAGAGAGATATGAGAAGAATGCATGTAGCCCAGGTGAAGCATCGCGGCTCGGGACATGCAAATTACTCTCATTGATCTGACAGAGAGCGAGAAAGCGACATGAACAGAGAAGGTAGCATTTTTGCAGTACTCAGCATACCCATCTTCTGACTCAGGGATTTTGGACAGGAGGTCATATGCAAACTTGATGGTCTTTTTTAGCTTAGATAGACAGTATGTGATGAGATGACAGGTGTAGAGGTAGAGAAGGGGAAATTAATATCTCCTTGTCCCCAAAAGTCGCCCAAAGAATGTGTAGGTATCAAAAGCTGTTTGTATGAATCGCCCCCCCACCCCAGCTCTTAACATTATCAGTTGTATCACTGATTTGACAGAAGCCGCGCCGACGACATAGGATCACCTGGAATACCGTTTCAATGCTCAGAACATGACTGGCTTCCATGGTCGTTTTGGTGAGCAGGTCATGCATAGTATCGCACTTTGATTTTCGTTTCAAATGGGAATTGTGTAATGAGAAGAAGCGCATGACGGCTAGAAAGTGTGAGGAATTTTTATCTCTGGGCTTAAGAAAAGACATCAGAAGAATACAAGAGCGATTGTAATGTGTAGGTAAACTTATCGAAAGTGATGTCCATATGAATCGCTGCGAACTCCAAACATACCCAATTATCTGACTGATTGAACCGAGGCAGAGAGAACGACATAGTCATGCGCGATGTCTTTTCTGGAGGCAGTGCTCAGAACATCAAGGTCTCGATTAGCTTTGGACAGCAAGTCATGAAACCATTTGACGACTGGTTTGGACGCAGAACGGGAGATGTGTGATGCGGAGAAACAAGAGAAGGGAAAGGAGGGAGGTATTTATATGGCTAGGCTTGGCAAAAATGCGAGGGAGGGATATATTTTGCATTTGGGAGTCGGAAACGCCGGCGCTGAGCATCGATGTACTAGTAGCACCTAAGTATAAAAGTCTCAAAGCTTCTCCCTCTTTTCTTCTTCATCACTTACAATGCACCTTTGCAAATCACCAAAATCAACTCAGAAAGCGATGATGTCGCCCAAGAAGCGAGAGTGAGACCTCATGGTGTCGTGGAGAAGCAAGCAAGCTGGCATTACTACAACCAAACCCTCATCCGATTCAAATTCGATTCCAGTCCCATCATAAACATACGAGAGTACTCTTCCACCGATCATTAAATATACGAAACCTTGACCCCCATGCCCACCGTCCTGCGCACCTTCTCCCACGCCGTCCTCACAATCCGCATAATCCTCTCGCGCAAATCCCTCCGCCCCACCGCCAGCGTAAAAGCCAGCAGGAACAAGAACGTGCGGAACAGCGCCATGGGATTCGCCGTCATTTGGTGCGCGGCGTCTGCTATGATGGTTTGGAGTGATGCAAACATGGTGGCTGCGCGGTTGTAGAAGCCTGGCGGCGGCGTGGAGGGGCGTTTAGCGGGCTGGCGGGATGTGCGGGATGTCGGCGTGGGGATGATGCTGTGATGAGGACGTATGCGCTCATCGCTGCCTCTGGGCTGTCTGCGATTTTCCTCCTCGCGTTTGCGCCTCTCGTCTTCGGCGCGAGACTGTTCGAGGCGGCGGGCTTCCGTCTCCTTGCGGCGTTCCTCCATTTGCTCTTGTTGCTGCTGGCGTAGTTTTTCTTCGCGGGCTTCGGCGTCCTCTTTCTCCTCTTTGAGCGAGTGCAGGGCAAGGAGGAAGGCTTCTTTGCGCTCGTCGTCGAGGACCTCGGACATGGTGATGAACTCGCGGGCGTAGTCCCATTCTTCGTTGCGGGGGAGGATGTGCAGTGTGTAGAGCTCGAGGAGCTTGATGCGGGTGTTGAGGTCGCGGGGGGTGTCGGTGCCGTTCTGGACGCTGCGCTGAGATTGGCGGCGTTGGTAGGACGGCGAGGACATGTGGGAGGCGACGTCGAAGGTTGGGGTGGCGGTTGCGGAGAGGTATGTCTCGAGCTTTTGCTGGTTCAGGCGCTGGGACGGGCAGTGGGTGAGGAGGAGCGTTGCTCTATGCGGATATTAGCACGTGATATTTTATCCCCCGTGGTATGAGATGTCCTCACAGGTTTACTACGACGTCTGCATCGACGTCACCCTCAACCCCTGCGTATCCGTCTCGAACCACTTCATCCCAAACACTGCCATCGCGACATTTGCTGACCAACTGCTTCCACCTCGTGCTGCCAAACGCGTGCTTGCCCTCTTCCGCGCCGAGCTCGACCACTGCATTGAGGAAGGTGAGGTAGAAGCTCCACACCTTCACCCGCGTGCCCCGTGACGCGGTAGCAATGGGAGCATAGCCGACGAGCTCTCCGTCATGTGATTTGCCATTGGTGTCGTTCTGGGGCGCCGGAGTAATAATAGGCTCAATCGTCGAGAGCGCCTCCGGGAGTCGTCGCGTGAGAAACAGCTGGGCGGCCTGGCGGTAGGCTTTGGCGATCTGGGACGACTGATGCCGGGACGCCGAGAGCGACGAGATGGACGACGACAGGTAGCGCGAGCTGTTCATGTCATCGTAGAGGGCGGCCATGGTCACAGCTACAGTGAAAGACCCTCGCGACTGTGGTATTAGAGGCTATGCGACGCGGCCAGGGTTCATGGCGGTGAAAGAGGAGTCGGTGCTGGCGTTGGCGTCGGCGTGTTGATGCATTCCTCGGTGCCCTGTCAACATTCTCCAACCTCGGCTGCCGCCCGTTGTCACTCGCCTTGGCATCATCACGCGCAGCCGACTGATCCCTGCAGCCAAACCACCTTCATTTCCTATCACGACACTGAAGCGCGTCTGACTGAGGTTGGTGAGAGCGCGCGACAACAATTGTGCGTTTGTCAAACGCGACTGTCTTGCTCTGCGAGACGCCGCTGAGTCGATTAGACACCCGTGTCTCGACGCTTGATCTTGGACTGACCTCATCACTTACCGCAGGACAGCCATTAAATTTCTTACCTTGCCACCAGCTACAAGATCAATCAATGGTACTGCGCCCGCTTGGATAATTGGATTGACTTTCCGCTTCGCACTACACTCCTTCTCACCGACCATGGAGGTGGACGCAGGCTCGTTCCCGCATCACCTGCTGGGTTTGTTCATTCACATTTCAGAGGCCGACTTCGTGTCTTTTGACCTCGAACTTTCCGGCATACCCTCTCGTCTTCCGAATAAGCCTCGCGCCGGGGCTGGTAGATTCACTCTAGAGGAGCGTTACGCCGAAACCAAGGAAGGCGCGAACCGCTATCAAATTCTCCAGGTAGGTATCACGTGCGCCAGGTTCGACTACATCGCCAACAAGTATGTCTTGAGGCCCTACAACATCAACATCAGCCCTCTTATCTCCGAGCGCGTGGACCTCGAGCGTGAGATCAGCCTACAGAGTGGCGCCATCACCTTCTTGCTAGGATGTGGCTTCGACATGGCCAAACCCTTCACACATGGCGTCGAGTACTTGTCACGGCAAGAGGCAGAGGAGATCAAGCAAGCGACAGCAGACCGGCTCGCAAACAAGAATCCGCCCGCGGACATGCAGCTCAAGGACACCGACGTGGACTCGCTCGACTTCATGCGCCGCGTGAGAGAGGCCATCACTAAGTGGAAAGCCGGTTCTTCAGAATCGCTCGCCATCACCACTCACACCGGCTTCAAGGAACAGCCTGTCATCTCAGCAATTACCCGCTTCGAAAAGCGCCTAGTACACCAGCTCGTTAGAGCCGAGTACCCGGAGCTTGTATCCATGGGTCGCTCAGAATGCGTCCGCATTATCGACTTCGACCCCTTACGCGAAGCCGACAACAACCGACGCATCAAGAGCCGCGTCAAGGAGCAGATCAACCGCCAGTCGGGCTTCCGATGGGTATTTGAGGCATTGGCTCAAGGTAACCTAGATCATGCGGAGCCACTCTATGTCGCTGGCAACATGGGCGGAGCCATCCTGACTGCAGACTCTCACGATGTGCGAGACCGCTATGACAGGGCCGTTGAGCGACTGAGAACTCGACAACCTGTTTTGGTGGGGCACAACATGTTCACTGACATCGTGTACCTGTACCGGACTTTCGTTGGGGAACTACCTGTAAGTGAATCTTGTTTGATATCGCATGTCAACTGAAACCCGGACTGTCTTTAATCCTCGTCAACCTTGTCGAAGTAATTTTCTCACCTCAATCAGGATACCCTACAAGGCTTCCGCGATGCCATCCACAAGGAGTTCCCGAAGATTGTCGATACCAAGTACCTTGCTACACATGCGGAAGGGGACCTCAATGCATCACCCACCTTGCAAGAGATCGCCGAAGGTTTGACGAAACAGCCACTGCCCGAGATCGTCACCCACCCAGACCACTCAAAATACCAAGAACAGGAAGCCTTCCACGAGGCTGGTTACGACAGTCTCTTGACAGCTACGATCATGATTCGCCTAGCTGCAAAATTGGGCGCGGAGCACGAGAAGCAGCATCCCTCTGAGGTCGCACCTCTCACCAACGGGGCCAAGAACACAAACACAAACAGAGACCTGCAAGACTTCATCCGCGACGGCCGAGAGAAAGTCCAGAAGCCCATCGTCCTACCACCCATTGCCGACCTCAGCGTTGCGACAGGCAGACAGAAGCGCAAGCAAAAGAAGAAAGCAAAGAGCAAAGAAGCCACCGAGCGACGCGCCAAGACCAAGAACATCTTCGACAACCTCCGTGACCTAAGCCTCGATCCCGAAGCCGACGACGCTGTCTCAACGGAAAGCGAGCCAGCGATAGACTTCGAGGACGCCGAGACATGGAAGGACGAGCCAGCCGCCGAGGCTGGATCATGGGAGAACGACCTGTTCGTCCAAGACAAGAGTGGTTGGGTGCCCATCGAGCAGTCTGAGCGCCACGCTATGGAGATGATACCGAAGCTCGATGGGGACTCGGCGTTTTGGAAGGAGTTTGGAAACACGTTGAGGGTGTTTGGGACGCAGGAGGCGGTGCTTAAGATTGCGGATTGGTGAGATGACGATCCATGGCCCGCTTTGGGGAGGATGTGACAGAATCTTCAGTTACTATGCGACGCGAGAAAATCCGCAAATTCACTCCCAGGCTGAGCGCACTGAATACAGCACTTCCATGTTCACTGCTCTAGTCCAAGCTACCCAGGCAACCTCAATTCACCCCCTACACTTACACCAACCCTGCCTAACACCTCCCCTATATATAAAATCTATGACTCACCGCCAACCCTTCCCTCCACCTCGCTCACAAACCCTCAACCTCCACCTATCCACCCATTCGAAGCTCAACTCCACCTTCAACCCACCCATCCAGCCACTCGTCTTCAATACCAATCCGCATCCCTTCGACATGCCCTAGGGCGAGGTGTAGGGCGATTTGTTGGCGGAGCTCGATGGGGAGAGTGTCGAGGCGTGTGTGCGGTTGAGGGCGCGGTGCTGTGAATTTTGAAAGGGCGGAGTCGAGTTGGATGCCTTTGGCGGGAGGGGCAGTGGATTTTTCGCGAAGATGCTTGCGAACTGTGTGTTGTAACAGTTCGAGCTGCGTCTAGTCTGGCTTAGTGGGCGGCTCTTGTACCATGGAGGAATTTTAGTCTGGGGCAGAATGTGGTGTGTGGGAAAGGTTGACTGTGCTCAGTTGAGGATATGGAAAGATGGTAGTGCTTATGGCGTGAGTAGAGTTATAGAGTTACTGCGCTAGTACTTCTGTTCGATTAACGCTATTTGTACCGAGTCTGCCTCTTAGGCTTTGTGGCTTCTTCATGTAAAACCGTAGCCAATAAGCACACCCGCGTACACCCTTCTTCAGGGCAAAAGCTTCATTTCGACTCCAAATTCGCGTTTGGCGTAGTCGAAGGATACTCAGCGGAGTCCCTCCTATCTTCAGGTACTTTCCCCTCCAAGCTTTTCCGTGCAGCTAACTGCTCAGCCGCACCCGGTGCAAAGTCGCGGTACTCGGAGCTCGTGCCTAGACGGAAGCCCAGGTAGATGGTCATCAAGAAAGTGACGCATAGCATAGCGAAGACTGTCCACTGCGGCCAAGGTTAGTATACATTCACATAGAAGAATCACATGTACTCACGTTACCCATAGGGTAATTCGGTCCATCCGTGCTTGGAAACAGGAACGGCGCGCTAATACCTCCACAGTTCGAGATTGCGATCGTGACACCAGTAGCCAGCGCCGTCGCCGTCGAGCCAGATACAGTAGCAGTGCGATGAGCCAGGAATGGCATGACAGCCGAGTTCGTGCACGCAATCAAGAAGACGGCAACATAGCGAGCGATCCAGTTCTTCAAGAGTGCCAGAAGGAGGTATCCGGTACCAACAAGTACGAGACCAGCCAACGCATGGCGTATGCGCTCGCGCGAGTAGTCTGAATGCAGGCAGTTGCCCAAGATGATGAACAGGCCGAACACGTTCGGAGGGACGGTGAGGAGTTGTGCGATGTATCCCTTGAAGCCGAGGTTGGCGACAATAGTAGGCGAGAAGTAACTGAAACTGTTCAAGCTGTTCACCATGAAAAAGTAGCTAACAGCGTAAACCCAGAACAACGGATCGAGCAGAGTCTGTTTCGCAATCTTGGCATTGAACGTCTTGTCTTCTTTGTTCGGCGCGAAGGGTCCCATGCGGGCGATGGCGAAAGCGCGTTCTTCCTCAGTGAAAAATTTTGCGTCTTGCGGGTAGTTGGGCATCCAGATCCAGACTACGATGCCAAATAGTACGGCAGGTATACCGGTTAGGATAAAAAGCCATTGCCAGCCGGCCAAGTTTGCTTTGCCGTTGAGGAAGGAGATGCCGGTCGCTAGAAGGCCGCTGAATGCGCCGGCTACAGCGACGGATCCAGCGAAGATGGCGAGCCGCGTTGCGCGTTCGGATGGCTTGTACCAGTAGCACAAGTACATGACAACACCTAGTGAAGTTAGAACAATTCTCCTCTTCAGCTTTCGTATATAAATCACGCACCTGGAAAGAAGCCAGCTTCAGCTACACCGAGGAAGAATCGCACCGCAAGGAGACCAGAGAAGCTCGACACAGCTGAAGTACAGATCGTGATAATGCCCCACGAGATCATGATGCGGCCAATCCATACTGATGGAGAAAAGTACTTCATGGCGAAATTGCTAGGTGCTTCGAAGATGACGTATGGCACGAAGAAGACTGCAACCGCGATGTTGTAGCGATTGCCAGTAAGGCCGAGTTCCTTGACAATGTTGTTCTCCGGGATGTCATTGTTAAGTGTGCGCGCATTGCCCAAGTTTACCTGTGATGCGTGAGTGGAGTGGCATGTCTTGGCCTAGTGATACGTACTCTGTCAAGGAAGTTGATGAGGTATGAGATGCAAATGAACGGTAGAATCCATCTATCAATCTTCCGCACCACACGCCTCTCCATTGCCTTGTCGTTCAGATCGGGGACGTATGTCGAGCCGACGGCAAAGTCCTGCTCGATGCGGCCCTCATCTTGAGGCTTGGAGCCGGAGATCTTCATGATGGTAATGACCCAAGTGCCGCGTTGCTGCAAGAAAACGCGGTATACAGCGATCACGGTAATCTACAGGAAAATCCATCTTGCGGAGGATATCAACGTCCATTTGAGCAGCTCGTGTTATCGCGGAGATGTACACTCGTCCACGGAAACCAGGCAGACTGGGGTCTTAGTGAACGATAAGAGATAAAAGCGTTCGTATGTCTCATCAGTACAAAGAGCATTCCATCAATAATTTCCACACCTGATAGCGTCCTTCTCGGTGGAGACGTTCGTCTTGGGTCAGGGGGAAGAACCAATCATGCTCTTTGACACATCCGGAGATCCGCCGGCGCGATGTCGGCGCAGGGTTTCCAAGAGCCCACCACGGCGGATGTCGGAAATGCAGGACTCGTTACGAGGGACGATCGGAGTGATGGTGGTTGGTCGAATGATTGATGATTGATGGACGAACATCAGGAGGGGTCGTTAGCGATGGCAAGGACCCTGGGAAGTGGGGGGCGTCTCTTGCCCCCACGAAACCCTGTCAGTAGTTCACAGCACTGCTTCTACAACACAACATGGTCCTACAGGCACAACGCATGGATGCTTCGCAACAGGGTCAGACTCAATGGAAACGCTGTCCGAGTTGAAAGAATATCCACAGGATCAGGGCGACTCGATAAACACGCGCGGCTAACCAAATTGTATACACTCCGTCCACTAGAATCTTGCTGGCCGTCAAACAATAACTTGCATCACTTCAAACAGATCGCCGCATGGAATCTCTTATGGGTCCGCAATTATCGTAATAGGGATATCGTTGGTCTAGTCTGCACTCCTTACTCGGATTTTCTATTCTTCTTTTCCGTCCTCAGCCGTCTCAGTCTGGATACAGTTTGGCGACAGCGCATTGCCAGGAACACCATGTGGCGCCCAATCTAAAGCAGGTGACTTCATGAGATGTGCAGATGCAGCTATATGCAGATCGAATCTACAGGTTATTGAAGATTTAGTCGGACATGAAAGACACGATGAGAATGCGACCGTGGATTTTGTTCTCAACCCACCATATCCTTGCAGTCCGTGAGAGGATAGTGCCTCTGTGGGGAGTTTTAACTACCGCGTCCTACATTTCTTTGACGCCTTTCTCATGACGAAATGTCGCACTAGTAGCCATAGCCTCTGGGCTTCGCTGACTTGAGGAGTTACGCAAGTAACATATGCTGGCGGTGGAATTGTGTTGAATAGACCGCAATCAAATCCAAAGTACATGTCACATTAATTGCTAATGGCCGCGTACACGCGAAGAAAGGTACGTGAAGACCTCGAACAAATTACGCCGCTCTATGGTAACACGCGCACGATTGAGATGATCGCGTCTGAGCGCACCATCAGAGCAAGAGGAACAGAAAGTAAAGCTTGGGTCTTTGATCGCACTCACACGATCAAAGACACAACGACCATACTGTGCTAGCGTCAACTAGTCTTGCTAAGAATAAGAAAGAGATGGATGAGTTTTGGATATGAAATGTATTGGTATCGACCGCCCCAAGATCAGCTGTTCACTAAGCCTTTACCCACTTCGGCACTTGGTATCTTCCAGTCCTGAATCGCTTTGCCCTTTGTTGGATGTTTCTTCACATAACGGTGCACCAGCACGACTCTTCACAGCCGCAGCAGTCGCATTCCTCTCCGCACTTCGGGACAGGAGAGGGCTTGATGATGGTGGAGACAGTGGAGGCGATGCTTGAAGGCATTGTTACGGTGTGTTGTGATGTGGGTGTAGAGGGGTGTTCTGCAAGATGATGTGAGCTGCCATTCCAAAAGCCATGCCATATAGTCTTACTGGTTGCACGAAAGAATGGGGAGGGTCAGATTCGGCGTTTGTAAGACTTGCTGAGGTGGTGGATGGATATTTTGTAGGAGGAACTGGATGCTGACGTGCTGTGGCTGAGGATGGAGATAGAGTTGCGGATGGTCAGACGCTTTATATGCCAGGAGGGGTCGACCATAGAACCGGCAATACTCCCCTCGTGTCACATCCTACAGCTATGTCACCGCTTGTTCCATCAAGCCCAAGTCAGCCACTTCACCTGGAATGCCGGCTTCGTATGGCCAACGCTGTCTATCGGTCCTCGACCCCGGAATATGCATGTTAGAGGTAGTACGTACTCGCTCAGGATTGGTCGCGATGCATCCGCGCACCGCCTCAAACACTGTGCCACGTACTGCCGGAGGCTTTGCCTCAATCTAAAACCGCGCAACGAATGAAGGTGACCGAATCGGCGTGGCTCAGCTCGAACGGTGCGACGTTTAATTTGTGCGATTGGCTCATTCTGCGCGCTATTTGAGAAATGGGCGTCCTGACCCTGTATGCCGGTGGTGCCGGCAGGGGGTAATTGCGTGGCTAAGCATAAATAAGCTTTTAGATCCTGGAAAATGCCTCAGAACACTAAGGCACAAGCATTGCCAAGGAAGCCGACAGGTGCTTGGACAGTGGATGACGGCGCTAGCTCTATATTGATCGAAGCGCGGCATGTTGATGTGGCACAGGTGTGGCAGATGCTTAATGTAAATGATGCCGCCGTTCAGCTGCTGCTCATGGCGCGTAAGCGTCCCGCATGCTGAGCAACAAGGAGGCTACAACACCCAGAAGGCGGCGAGCAGGAAGACGACGTTTCTTTTGTAGAGCAGTTCTGCCCAATGCAGACCCTGGAATGATTTCTCTGCCTGTTCCATGATGTCGTGTGCCAGGTGGTCGTCGATGACAGCCCTGGAGGAAGCGATTTCGCTAGTTCCGCAGTCCGATTCCATTGGAGCTCAGGCGCTGGAGGTCTAGACCTATACATGTATGCAGCAATGCCACCCCTGGCAGTGATGATGACACGTGGTAATGATCGATTGAACGAGTGATGTCCAGTATGGAGGTCTGGTCATTGCTTTGATGAGGCCAATAGCCCCGGTACCGCTAAGTCCTGTGCAGCTTCCACTCAGCTCACGAAAACACCTTTCATCATATCAACATCAACATCGCGACCATATGAGTGCCAACCCTTCGCGCAAAGTGTATCTTTGATTTGACGTTCAAACAAAACTGAACGTGCTCTCTGTAAATCACCACCATGATGAAACGCAAAACACGGTACTCAAGCGCTTGCTCTCTCAAAGCTCAATGACCGAATCTCCGGGCTTCAATCCACACCACTCAACGCTCATCGCCCAAAGCATGCCCTGTACGGAATCAATCAAGCTATAGAATGAGCTATTAACTTTCTCCCTCCCTTCAAAGTAGCCTTCCTGACCAGCATATTCGTCCGCAACGGCAAGATCGACTACAGGCTTCGCTGCATGCTGGACGGACACAAGCGCAGGCTGAAAGAGTCTGAGCAATGGGAGCAGCCAGCTACCGATCGTCATCAGCACTTTGATGAACATGGGTACGTGACTACGCATGAAGGTTTTCGAATCGATGAGATTTTGCGGATCGATAGTAACCGCGCGTATAGATTCCGTGTCTTTGTTCTAAATCGTCTTCAGCAGGGGCATGCGAAGTGAAAACGCTTACTGCCCACCTGTTTCAGCCTCCGGTCCAGTTCATAAGCCACCATTACGGTGACAAGCTTGCTAGTGCCATATCTCTGGAATCCTCGACCCAACTCGTCTTCTGGCTTATCTGGCTCCGGGTGCACGTGTAAGTCCAGGTCTGAATATATGGCGGTAGGATAGCCTTTCGAGAACCCAGCTCTGAGCGGATGATGCGCTTCACTTCCCAAAAATACGATACGCCCGCGCTGCGCATCCATGGAGTCGATTAGTCGTAATGAGAGCGAAAAGTGTGCGAGGTGATTGATCGCCATGGTCGTCTCATAGCCATCTTCGGTATATGAAGGTCCACCCGACAGACGCCACGACATCGCATTGCAGATGATGGCAGCCAGGCGGGGCAACGTTCCGTTCTCTATTTCTGACCGCAAATTGTTGCTGAAATTTTCTACTCCTTTCAACGACGCCAAGTCGAGTCTGCGGATGCTGGTTACTGCATCGGGATAACCTGCAACGACTTTTCGCAGCTCTCCGGTGTTTTTGTCTGCTTCTGAATCATCGCGGACGGTGAGAATCAGTGTGAAGTCTGGGTATGCGTCGAGCAAGTACTTGACCATGGGAATGGCTAATGACCCATTGGCGCCGGTCAAGAGAACAGAGCCCTGCATTGTGAGGTCGTGTCGATGGCAGTATCAATCATTAAAGAAAGATACGGATGCAACATCTTTCAAAGCGCAAAGGCAATGCGTTCATGTTGACTGTGCCCCATGTTACAAATCCATGGTTGCCTAAACCCGTAGGATTCTCCGGGAGCGGATTATCGGAAGCATCTAATATCGACCGGGAGCTTGCAGCCGCAACCGCGAATATTCATGGCAATTCTTGCGAGTCCATGATCGACGATAGAACAACTCAACTAGGCCCGTTTTATTTCGTGACTGGCGGCTACTGATGCATTCATTACGTCGAGTCTGCCTATCGCATGCTCTGATCTAGGATTACTGCACGTCATCCACCACTCTTCAGACCCTCAATCTTAGCCCTGCATCTCGATGCCGCCTGAGCCATGCAAGACCTCTCCAGTACAGTATGAACCCAGCGGCGAAGCAAGGTGAACATAGCAAGTTGCCATCTCCACCGGCATACCCGGTCTGTTTAGCGGGCAAGCGCCAACACCCAATGAATCCATCGATTCTGCCGGGTTATTCTTGGTCGCAGGCTGCAACGGTGTCCAGCTACGATTGGTTTAGCATTGCATCGACCAGAAAGGAGAGAGTCGACCTACATGATACCAGGAGCGACCGCGTTGACCCGGATACCATTCTTCGCCTGCTGTTGAGCAAGTCCGCGAGTAAAGGTAGCGATGGCGCCCTTGGTCGATGCATAGTCCAGAAGACTTGGGTTACTCATGTATGCTGCGACAGAACTGCTGTTGACGATGCTGTCGCCGCGCTTCATGTGCTTCAAGGCGTACTTCGTCATAGCGAACATGGAGACAACGTTGGTCTGGAAAGTCTTTTCAGTGACATCGAGGTCGATCTCGGTGATATCCTCGCACATTTCCTGCATGGCAGCTATTCGAGAGCGTCAACAAGAGCAACTTGATCAGAGCAATGGCATTTACCATTGTTGACAAGGACATTGAGCTTGCCGAAAGCTTTCATATGACCCTCGACGGCTGCTTGGCAGTTCTCTCTTTTCTTCAAGTCGAATTGCATTAAGTTCGCCTTCTTGCCTGCTTCCTCGATCTTGCTTTTCACGAACTGCGCATCCTCTTCTTCCTCTGGCAAGTACACAATACTTACATCTGCTCCCTCTCGTGCAAACAAGATCGCAACAGCGCGTCCAATACCAGAATCGCCGCCGGTGATGAGAGCCGCTTTGCCTTGAAGGAGACCGCGGCCTTCGTACTCCTTGAGGTAAGGCTTTTGGTTCTCATCCCAGAACTCGAGACGCGTCCATTCCGCTTTTTGCTTAGTCGCTGCGTCGGTTCCTGGGCCGCCTTCTTGGTTTTGGGGCTCTATGGAAGTAGCTGGGTATGCGGTGATTGGGGCGTCTTGACTCATCTTGATGGTGGTACTGAAGAAAGTGCGACAAGGCTTGTTAGCTTGTTTGATCAAGACGGGAGATATGCTGAATAGGTGCGAAGATCTTGTGAAAAACGTTCTGAGCATCAAGACGAATGGATTATGAAGTTTCGATTCGTAGACATGGTTATCTTTTGTTAGTGAGGTCATGCATCGTCATGGCAAGCGAGCTGTCAGACACGTCATTTTTCAGACTGCGCACTCTCGCTTTTGATGCATAATCAGCACAGTCTTTCAGGAATCACCTTGACAACGATACTTTATTTGCGTTAAGCTAGCTGCGTAGTCCAAGTGTGAATGCTGGCCAGGTCATAAAAGGCCGATCATGGGAGCTTTACATTTACGCTAAGATTTTTCTAGGTCCTAGGCAGGGACAGTCAGACGTAATTCGCACCGTGCTCGGAAACATTACACAATCTTGCCGTAGGCTGTAAATGTGTGCACGAAGAGTGGCGCCTACGAATCGAAACGTATCCTTCACGTTATCTATTATCTATGTCCCCATTAACAACCCAAGGCCTTCTCCGCACGAGCTCGATCTCTTCTTGATGTTTCATGTCTCGGATGTTAGCAGTGTCTTATGCCCGCTGTGTTGTTGTCGCTGCCGCATTTGCAATGTTGGTGCCTGTCTCCCACGCTCCACAATTCCCAGCTGATTACCCGAGAAGAGCAACTTTGGAACTTGTACAGCACTGGCTCCAGGACATTACCTCCAAACTGCGCAGCCACACAGCTATCATTTCCGTCCGTCAGTGGTTCTCACTGCCCGCGATGCAACACTTGATAAAGTTGCCGCCCGCCAATGAATTGTCGATGCGAACTTGAACAACGCACACAACCTTTTGGTTGCTCGGTGGCACCTCCTAGAAGACGGAATGCCCAGTGCTCGTGGCCCTTTCAGATATCCTAACCTCACCAGATCATCAAATCTTGTACAATCCTACCTATAACAGGTGAAATGATTAGCAGGCAGAGATTTACCATCGACATATGCCCTAAACATGTCGACGTCGTTTACCAACATACGCTCATGCCATCCACATTCACTCTGTTACTCGGTTTACTCCACTAAACCGTGATGTGGGCTGATTCTCTTCAGTGCAGATGCGAGTCGACTTGAAGTCATGGGACAAGGGATCTCAAGAGATTTTCGGCGCGTGAATTGTTTGACATTAGTAGCACAGGTCCCCCGTCCCATCGTGCGATACCGTTAATGAAGAGCGCGTCCAGGAAATCTTGATAGACTGAAGAGGCCCCGGTACGTCCAAAGCCAGTATGTAATGTCAGCATCTACGAGGGTACGCCTATTCAGGAGTAGTGCGTTTCATTACTGCTTATGTAACAGGAGGATATATATTCGCTCTCTACGATAGTTTCTATCAATCAACCAACTTCTTCCTCAATCTCCTCACACTTGTTGACATGTAATGATGGATCTGAAAGTGCAGTCGCGGCATAAAAGTACCTGCATCAGAAGGACACTGATGATATAGCAATGAGTGAGAGCAGGGAACTGGGTAGCATAATGCTGATCAACCCCGCGAAACGCACGCACGCGCCCCACTGCCGAGAGTCCGATAATCTAGGCCTATCAGAGTATAGATCGGCCTTTCAGACCACAAGGATCGGTGTGGCAAGTGAAGCAGACCTAGGCGCATCTGTTTGATGTAAGATACCATAGGTAGCCTGGAGAATCCGCGACATACGAATGCCCTGTCGTTTCAATATTGTGTACATCATCTCGAGAGTTGATAGGCCACTGCTGTCATGCCATATAGGACCGAAAGAATGCGGGGACACTCGGTAATTTGTGCGGAGGCTTGGTAACTTTAAAAGTCTTCTAGCAGTCAGAGGTGTTGGTACACGTATATATATATAGCGCCCTGGCGCCTGTATTGAAGGAAACAATAGGAAGCATCCTAAGTCTACCTGTGCTCCATACTCGTAGTTTCATTAAGTAAGCATTTCCTTACTTCAGGTATATAAATTATCAAGATCTCTACTTCTGGATAGTCTGATCTGAGCGTCACAGCAGTTTTACCGGCCCTACAATTCCGCAGCATCGTCTCAGATATTCTCTCTCTCTTTCTCTCTCTCTATTCGAATAAAGTCGGGAACAATGCGTATTAATAGCCTCCTCTCTATCGTCATGGCTAGCACAGCTTTTGCTTACGTGCACGACGCCTCTGAGGACAAATTGCAGGCACGAGCCGTAACTAACGAGGTCTGTGTCCTGCAAGACGCGGAACCAACACTGCTGACGTCTGATATAGCTCGAGTCGAACAATTTGCTTGCTCCTCGTCAGGTATTTGTCGGTGCCGGTGCTGATACTGCTCCCTTCAGTGCTGCTGCTCTCTTGCTACCTCTTGCTGGCATGGTCGCATATGGTCTATGAATGTACCCTTCGCGATTTGAAGTACATAAGAGTCATCGCTTCTACAGAGTCGTGGCGACGTGCAACACCATCACAATAAATGGAGGAACGTAAATCTACCCCAAACAACTCGCTGGAACAAGCTAGTCCTCTACTTCATCTTTTTTACATGTCTGCTCATCGTACTCCGTCTCATTGCAGCCTCGTCGCGTCGCGCCGTTGAGCCTTAATATCCCTGTGTCCAACCATATCCTCAGCCTCTACCAAGCCATAAATTTCCTACTCTTACGCGTGCCTTAGCCTCTCAAATTCAACGGGATTTTGGCTTCGAAATTTGTCCAATTCTTAACAATAACATGCCTATGCCGCACTCTCGACCTGCAAACCGCCATTTCCACGAGCCAAATTGCTAGAACGTGGGAAGCTTGTTTTCTATCATCCAGGCCACGGCGTTTCTATAGTATGCTCACTGATTTTTTGCCGTTTTTCCTCCAACACAGCAGCCCTAGAGATCGGCAACGGGCCTTCACATGGATCTATACTCATACTGGCTAGCAGCGTCCAGGATGCGCTTTGGTATTTAGACGCCATTCCCTTTTGTGTCTTGCGTGAACGCTCAATCGGTAACGATCTGCGTTCCCTACCTGTCTACTGACGCATTCTACCGAACCTGCGGTAGGTATTCCGAACAGTGCCAGCGATCAAACTTGCAACATCAGCTGCCGTCAGCAACCAGAATCACCCGCCGATTTAGCTCTACTAGGTAGTTGCTCCAAAATGATGCCTTGGTCATCTTCACCTACACTCCCTCCCCAGAACGGACCGTTGGCGGTCTCTCGTAAAAAAATTGGTTCATCACTATACATAAAATCGGATTGGATAATAGCCCAGGCATTAGTGATTCCATGAGAAAAGCGCAAAAGACCCGTTATGGAAGAAGGGCAAATGCCATCTCCTCAAAAGCGGTGACTAGGTTATATATTATCCAATCGACGATGCATCGGCCATCGCCATCTCCTGTCCCATGTGCCCCAGATCAGCTCGGTGTGCGGGTACTCTCCATAAAAGCTCCATATCTATCAACAAGGTCAATAACAAAGTCCCTTCAAGGGCATCCATGAAAGCTAACCATTTGCCATACCATTCATGTAATCTCTCTCGGTTATTGACTACGTCCATCAAGACATTTAGAAGAAAATTCGAGAAGATTGCCCAGAGGGCACTCGAACCTTGTCAAACGCATCGAATCAAGCTGTAGTGAAAAGCTGGCCCAAATAACAAAGACGCGTGGAGGTGTGAGATTTAAGGGGTTCTTGATAATGTAGATGATTGGAGTGATTAATTGTCTCTCGTCTTCGTCTGATCTATGAACAGGTGGTTTTATCTCCCACCCTTGTGCGACCAGCTGCACAGTCCATTCCACGCATTGCTATTCCAGCCGAGCCTGTGTTACAGCCTAGCCTCGCTCATATCTGACAACCTGCGACACGTAGATCCAGCTGTAGGAAACTGGCAATGGAATATTGTGCTTGACATGATAGAGTAAAATACCAGATGGTGGAATTCAGCATTTGACCTGCTTCTTCTAGATACATAATAAATACTTGAGAGCACTGACACAGCCTGTACCGAATTTGAGACGCTCGCTCCCTATCCTGATCCCTATCTCGATTTCTCTACAAAGCAAAGCGGAAGTCAGGATGCTCATCGCCGAGCTCCGCAATGCTCTTCTCGCTCACTGGGAACTGCACTTTGCCTTGCTCTCGCTTAGCATTCTCTCTCTTACACCCGAACCATAGGATTGTTGCAGTCAGAGCACCCATGCATGCAAGGCCAAGACCTGTGCTAAAACCAGTCTTGAATCTCGGTGTCTCCTTGAAAAGAAAGACGTTGGAGCTTACGAAGGCACCAGCAGTACCAAAGTTGATGATGGCTGCCAGCGCCACTGCACGCTTATTCCCACTACCACAGTTGATCGACACCCAGATGATCGATATGGGCATGGCGAGATAACAACCACAAGCAATGAAGAACATGCCCATGTATCGCACCTTCGGGTTGGGAGGGTACGCGATCTCTACAGCAAGACCTGTAGCAAGCGTGACGAAGCCCATGATGTAAAAGTAATAACGACGCTGCAACCACTCGCTTGTATATGCGAAGATGACGGAGAACGCGGCACCGACAAGATAAACAGGGATCGTGTGTACTTGGGCTTGGATGGCGGTGTATCCGAGACCCTTGAGGATAGTGGGTTGGAAGTTGGCAAGCGAGTTGGCATTTTCTGTGACACCGAGGTTCATGAGGACACTATAGCTTCGGTCAGTATTGGACTACTACTTTGGAAGCTTAAGCATCAGCTTACCCAGCCCATATCTTCCAGTCTTTGAGGTAGTGAAGAGCCTCCTTGAACGTAATGTCTTCTTCGGATACACAATTTCCATCAGCCTTGATTCGTGCAAGCATAAGGGCTTTGTCTTCGGGCGACAAGAACTTGCAGTCTCTTGGGAACTGCGGTATGGCTGGCCAGGTAGCCATGCTGATGAAGATAGTGACGCAGCCCTCAATGATAAATATCCTTTCGAATTTGTTAGCTGCGGTTTTCGATTGTTTGTACCAAAGTTGACATACCATCGCCAGGCTCCGTAACCTGCGGTTCCATCCATCCTAGCGATTAATGAGGAGAGGAATCCGTTGATGGCACCTGCAATGATGCCAGCGGTCAGGAACAAGACGTAGCGAGTCAAGTACTCCGTCTTGGTGTAATATGATCCGATCAAATAAGCAGCACCAGAGATGAAAGCAGACTCAGCCATGCCTTCAAGCAGACGACAGATAACGAGCTGCTCCCACTTCCTGACCAATCCGCAACCGATGACTGTGATGCCCCAGAAAAACATCATCACACAGAGACTCTTCGGTCCATACTTCTTGAATACGATCTGAAGAGGAATACCAGCTACGAGGTATCCGAGATTGAACACCCATACACAAATGTTGAAACGTTGGCCGATAAGGTGAAGCTCCTTCTCCATGCCTTGGATCTTAGCATTCCCAATGTTGGCACTTGGAACCGAGTCAGTGTGCATATTAATCACGGATTGCGGTCGACTTACCGATCAATGAAGTTTACCAAGTAAAGAATCCATAGCACTGGTAAGATCCTCAGATCAAGCTTGCGAAGAAGGCGTTTCTCAGCAGTACGATCGATATTGGGCTCAAGTGTCGAAGTCGTTGGAGAGACTGGCGTGTCGTGTACAACGGCGCCCTTCACAGATGCTTGGTCTGCCATCGTGAGTGTACGTGGGTTTTGGTTTGTAAAACAGCCGGAGTACGACTCCAAATTGATGAGATATCTCACTGGTGTGGCGAGCCGGCAGTTAACAACCCTTAATTGCAATGCAGGGCAAAAGTCGGCTGTGGGAACAATACGAACTGCAGACCTTACTAGGAGAGATATACGTTCACACGGCACACGAGCTAGGGACCCTGGGCGTTAGGCGAGGAAGCCGTTTGAAGAGGACGGGAAAAAAGTCTAGAACCGCACGAGCCGCTCTTCGGGGTAGAAATCTTGCGCAGGCGGTCATGAAGCTAGAATCGTCTGCCTTGCCGCCATCTGCACAGACGTCGTAGTCTCGAAACTCGTTGGACGCACTCTCCACCACATCCTGATTGTGCGATCTAGACGGGCCGTTTACAATTGGCCGTAGTAGATCCGCACGTATGCATGCTATGAAATACGCGGGGAGCTGAAGCGTATCATTGGTGTATATCATGCACTTGGGCCCTGCGGTCTCGTATTCGACCAGATTTTCGGAATCCTTCGCACAGAAGCGATCCTTCGGGAACGGCAATGTTTCCCCACCCGCCACGGTCCGTGAATAGCTTCAAACTCTGACAATGCAAGACGAACAGTAAAGCCGGCGACCCAGTACCAGCGAGCACTGATGTAAGCAAAATCAAAATTGGTGTGCTTGATGCAAGGTGTTATTGTCCAGCTGAGGCGATGGAGGCGAAGTTTATATCACCAATTGACGCTGCGCATGTTCGCGGCCCGAATTTAGTGATTAATCAACATTGGATTGTCTACATATAAGAGAGGCATTCCTAAACAGCCGTGCATGTTACTCTCCGATACACGAAAGTTACGGCACCAATTATTCCGGGTCGACGAAGCTTTCGCAGACTGATACAGCAGGGGTGTCCCCGTCGCTTCTATTACACCAATCTGCGCTCACAATAACGATTTAGTACCTATCAGCTTTGCGTAAACGAGATGTTTTTTTCACCGCCCACATGTGGGCTGATTCTTGCACCACGTTTACATTCACTAGCACATATCATCGGTCCGTCTACCTAGACGCCTAGACGCCCTTTCCGACTGGCACATCCGATGATAGCTCTGCACATCGTTCATGACTTAACCAGTTGCGCAATCACAATCTATCTGAAGAAGTTCGGTTACTGGGAGACCCTCGTTCAACTTGTGCTTTTCGCGTACCAGTCTTGGAAGGTAACGCACACTACTTGTTCCTTCGTTAATGCGAATCTTCGGCTTCGAGAAAGAGACTGAAATTATGCCGGCGGGCATGCCGTATCCGTGTTTAAGACTTCTTGCCATGCCCGGAGGACAAGGCAGGCTACTGTTGATACATCATGTTGCCTCGAATCACGTTTCAAGGTCAGTAATCCGACGGGAGCTACCGGAGCATGAGCCGCAGGCGCATAGCTTTTACTTTCAGCTACCCTGCATAGAGCCCGTGTACCAGGAGAGAGCAGGTCAGCGTCCAATCGCTTACCCTTGCCGCTGATGATTGATCTGGAGACGATCCTGATCGGAACACTGCCCCGCTGAAACCCAAGCATAATACCGCCGTGAAGCACCAGCGAGTTGTTGGTAAGGGTTGGAAGGATTTTGGACACGCTGAGCATTTGCACGGTCAATACAGTAACGGCCTATGGTATAGACTGAGCATGTCTGCAGTATCAAACACTTACCAATCGATACTCAATGATCAAATGTTTGTCGGTTAGCTCTCGGCTGCTCCAGATTTTTTATTTACATATCCTCCGCATCGACCTTTTCAATCTATATTCCTCAGAGGAAGCACACAAGCACTGTGATTTGGGACAACAACATGATATTCAAGGCCTATCCGGAGGAGCAAAGCCATATGCGATGGATCACGATTACGATGACAGTGATTGCAACCCTCCTGCTTCTTTGCAGGATTATGGCCACAGTGAAGAACAGAGGTTGGCTTGGTCTAGAAGATGCCTTCGTGATAGCAGCAAACGTAAGTTCGAGAGAATCACGCCATATTGCTTGCTGACCACACGCAGATCTGCTTGATTCTACTTGCAACATGCATGTACATTGCGACAACACACGGCTTCGGAAAGCGCATCGCAGATATCAAGGAATCTGGAGGTGACGTGAAAAAGGCACTGAAGGTGAGTTGAATGTTTCGGTGTGCTACAGCGATCCCAACACAGTTCATATCGTCTACTTTACGCGGCTAGCTGACTTGAATTATTTAGTATTTCTGGATGACCTTCTCGTTCTACACGCTCACAAATGGCTTCAACAAGATGGCGTTCATAGCATTGTACTATCGCGTATTTCCGATGAAGCGCTTCAGACAGGCCTGCTTAGTATTGGGAGTCATATCCCTCGGCTGGACTGTTTCATTCCTCTTCGTCTGTATATTTCAGTGTAACCCGCTCAACCGGGTCTACGATCGCAGCATCCCTGGAACATGCGTCAACTTTGCAGCGCACCGGTAGGTAGCCCCGTACTACCTAGCTCGAGACCATCAGAGCCTTCCTAGAAGTTTATCACAAGACTAACTTCGACTTTAGATGGTCCAACGCAAGTCTTAATCTCCTCACAGATCTCGCCATTTTCATACTTCCCATGCCCGTAATCATGCAGCTCAACATGTCGGTCGGCTCGAAAATCGGGCTGGTCATACTCTTCTCTATGGGATTCTTCATTTGTTTGACCACGGCATTACGTATGGCTACTCTACCACTGAGCCTTCACACCAAAGAGCCAACTTACGAGTCCGCGCCCGCGAACCTATGGAGCTTCATTGAAGCCGCGACAGGTGTGATCTGTGCATGCCTCATCAGCCTTCGCAAAACTGTTGGATCCATGTGGCCCAAGAGATGGAGAAGCTCAAAAGGATCCTCAGGACAATATCAGCATTACGGAAGCGGTGCAATGGGTTCGCATGGAATGATGTCCAGACCCGGCCATGGAACTCGAAATGGGAACAGCTTTCCTCTCAGTGACATGAAGAACGGAGTAAAAGGGCCTCCGGATGTGTATGGCAATATCAGTCCCAGCGAGAGCCAGGAGCAGATTATCAAGGGGGCCAAGGTCGAGGCGCACATCACGACAAGGAGCAGACCGGAGAGTTCGAATGGCAGCGACGATCTCATCGTGCAGGGCATCACGGTCACTACCGACGTCAAAGTCATTAGGAATTGATACAGTTGAAGCTGGTATATCTGTAGGATTGCAATTAAGACTTCCAGTACATCACGCGTGCGGATCGTCTAGGCCTTGTCTGTAGAGCGATTCGCGAAAGCATCGAACTATACCAATCTTTGCCCGTGTGAACCTGGATACCGATCCTGCCAGATCGCAGCTCTTGAATCATCAATTTGAAGATCTTTACTACAAATCTCGTAGTTCATCTGAAGTTCGCCCAGAAGACGGGTCGCTTTCGCATCTCGGTTCAAGCAAAGGATCAACACTTATCTTGATGCGCGAATATTCAGGGTCGGGTGGTTCGATTGTTGTTAGGGCCCCATGGCATTAGATGCGCCAAGTAAGGCATCGCCGAATGTAACGCCGCCGATTAATGCAGTCCAATTTCCGCTAGCTGCATCTCGTCTATGGTACCGAGCAGTCTCGCAGCCCCTCCAGAGTATCGCCTGCACATGAAATGTCAGGCCTGAAGTTTTAGAATCGTTCTAATTTAGTGTTGGGTAGAGCGCTGACCGAATCCCATTCTAGTGGTTCCACCAATCACCTCTCAGTGAACGGACCACGTCGCGGAATCTCACGTACACCACTGAGTTTTTCGTTTTTCGTTCCGTTGGGAACGCATTGCTCGGGCGTACTGCGCTTCCACAACTCTAGCCAGCATTCTTATGAACAGTCCTACCACAATGTCTTCCGATCCATGTCTTGAACAGCCCTTGTCTCTAGCCATCGTTGGTGGTGGCATCGCTGGTTTGACGCTTACAATTGCTATCCTCAAACATGCTCCTCACATTTCCATTACTCTATATGAGTCTGCAGCAGCTTTCGGTGAGATCGGCGCTGGAGTTGGGTTCGAGCCAATTATGGTGCGCACAATGGGCCGCATCGATCCCCGTATCGCTGTTGCTTTCGAGAAATGCAACAAAGGTAACACTGTGACGGATCCACCCCAGTGGTTTGTCTTACGTGTTGGCGACAAGAGAAAGATTATCGATGCGTCTCAAGAAGAGACTGTTTTGGACAAGGGGTTGGGAGGCCGCAAAGTGAAACTAGGGGAAGAATTATTTGTGATGCCGGCACACAGCGGTCCAAGAGGCGGTGTTCATCGAGCACATTTTCTAGACGAGTTGGTCAAACTTGTGCCAGACGGTATCACACAATTTAGGAAGAGACTTCTACATGTTACGGAGGCGGACAATGGCTCTGGCGATGCTGTGTTGCATTTCGCCGATGGCACCACCGCTCGACACACAGCGGTGCTGGGATGCGATGGCATCAAGTCGTGCACACGTGCGCTTGTTCTTGGAGATTCCGACGCAACTTCGGCAGTATTTTCAGGAAAATATGCATATCGAGGCCTCATTTCAATGGAGAAGGCGGTCGAGATCATGGGAGACGATAAGCCAAGAATGGCGCAAATGTATGTTGGATACCACGGACATGTGCTTACTTTCCCGATCGCCCATGGCACAATTCTCAATGGTACCTCAATTTCTTTGGGCTTCATCGTGCGGTGGACGTGCTAACATACCTCAAGTTGTCGCGTTTTCGTCAAGACCGACTTGGACAGATCCAAAGTGGGTAGTGCAAACTTCGAGAGAGGATATGCTCGAAGACTACAAGGACTGGAGTCCTGCAGTGCGAGCTCTGATAGCGAATGTGCAGTCGCCAGATATCTGGGCGCTCTTCAATCACCCGCCTGCGCCAACCTATTACAGCACCAAGCCATTGATCTGTCTCGTAGGCGATGCAGCTCATGCGTCGACACCACATCAAGGCGCTGGCGCGGGGATGTGTATCGAAGATGTATACTTGCTTAGTGGTCTCCTCTCAACCTGCAAATCTAGATCAGACCTTGCAAAAGCAGCACATGCATATGATGCTGTAAGGAGACCTCGGAGTCAGAAGCTGGTCAAGACGAGCAGAGAGGCCGGCATGCTATGGGAGTTTGAGGGAGATGATATTGGAGATGACTTGGAAGCCTTGGAGCAGAACGCTTTGAAGAGGATGGACTGGATTTGGAATCACGATATAACGGAAGACTTGGACAGGGCTAGAAGAATTGTGCGTGGGCCAAAGTGAGCTCGCCTCGGTTTGTGGGTCTTTGGTATGACCACTACGAGAGAAAGAATGCATGCTCATATGATGTAGGTACTAATGATCAGCGGTCAATTCGTATTCACCCTGAATGCTCTTGGTCAAGTGGTCCTGTGCTAGCTCGCAGCAATTGGCCTGCGCGGCCGAATGCTCCGGCCAAAAATTGTCTTGTCGGGCAAACGGTAAGCACGATAATTCCGCGCTGGAGATCCATCGCGCAGTTATTTGGGATATTTTGGTTTCGAGCAGCAATACATGTTTTGCCCCTTACACATTTGCATTCTCGTTCTACCCAACCTGTAGTTAAGGTGACTTGGCACACTCGCTGTTGGTGACTACAGCCATGTCATCTAATATCATGGGCCCATAATCAAGCTCAAGCTGGACGTCTTCTTCTCCTTTAACAAGACTTCCAGCCGTCGATGATACAGCGAGAATCACGGCTGAAACCCCGATCCTTCCACAGCGAGAACTGATCAACGATCTTAGGGCCAATGAAATCCGCCGCCCGATCTATGATCTCACGCTTGTCGCCTTCGCAGCAGTCCCAGTTTCCGTAACCAGTCTTGCTGTTAGAAAGAGTGATGTGCATGTAGTTGCGTCGGTTGGAGCCGGGGCTATCGGGGAAGTTGACCTGTTCGTAAATTAGTTTGAACCGGCAAAAATGCTATGGAAGCTTGAGAGACTTACGCGAACAACGTCTCCAACGTTGCAACCCTTCTTGCCAGTGACGTCGTAGCAGTTGGTCGGGCCTTGGATCGGGCGAGTGGTCACAGCCTCCAAAGAGAGGGCGACGGCGGCCATGAGCAACTTGCGGACTTCATCGTTCTCCCACTGAGCGCCAACGGACCAGATGTCAGTGTTGCCTATGTTCTTGTCAGCTTGTGTTACACTTATTCTAGAATGAATTCACTCATAATTCTCGACGCCGCCAGGCCAGCGAACCATACAACGGCTCGTGAACGTGTACGTGCCAAATTGCACGCCATGGCAGTCGCGGTTCTTGTTGGGGGAGCAACGGCGATCGAGCAACGCGTACACCGTCTTGTAAAGGTCTGCTCCGGTCATGGTGCCGACCGAAATCTTGTCCTTGCCCATCCACATCTGAATGGTGCTGTAGTCGTGATAATCGAAAGACGGATCATATCCCAGAGCTTGATGTCATGTTAGCTAAAGATTGGATTGAGTGAGGATCAGAAGAACGTACCGGTCATAGTACGGTTTGAGGGAGTGGCATCGAGAAGCTCAAGACCGCCTTCAGAGAGCGGAGCTGCATTGGCAAGGGCGACAAGACCAATGTTCAGTGCGAGCAAGAAGTTGTACAGAAGCATCTTAGTGACTGCCAAGAATGTAACGGAGTTTGTCGTGGTTAATCAGCTCTCGTTTTCGTTCTGCGCGAGTTGCTCTGTGGTGAGCAATTAGAGAGGGGTTAGGGGCTGATATAGGAGGGAGAAAAGAGGTTCGAGAGCGGCCAAGGCCGCGGTGAGGGAGCGGATGATGATTAGCGGGGCTACCTTCGTGGTGAAAGAGCCTGGGCACCTACTGAGAACAGGGAGCTTTTATGTCATTTCACGTCAGGTGAAAAGTACATGTTCGATACCAGGTAAGCTTAAAGGGATTACTCGTTTCCATTCACCTCTCGTCTTCATGTTGATACATGCACGTCGCACCCACTCTCACCTGGTCTTTCATTTGATGCTTGCCTGTCGCTGCCATATTCATCTACGCAGCGCCCACACACTAAATGGGGTTTGAGTCCTTCCGAAGGTTAAGATACTCTAAACCCTCTAATGGACAACACTGCATCAGTTCTCGCCCGATTTCAATTGCTAGGACTTGGAATCCCATTCCACTGCGTAGTATCAGTTCTGCAAAAGGTCAAAGCTCATCGCAAGCCTAGCAAGGAAAATCACAACAAGGATAAGAATTGCTGACTTTGTCACAGTGGCAGTAGGATGATTAGAACGGTGACGCGGTGTTGGGTTCAGAACAACTATTACCATACGTACAATGCTCGTGTTGAAACTTCTGTCGATTAAAAACTGATATAATCCGACAGTTTCGAGTACGCCAGACATCTACCCAAAGAACCATCTAGATCACGAGGTAAACGCTGGTCGTATTGGTTCCACGAGCAGCGGAGAGCGTACAACCATCAACACTACGGGGCTCAGTAGAGAGACGCTACTTTAATGCAGATGCGCACTGCTTCAGAGTGACATCGTATTCAACACCCTTCTCAGTTCGTGCTGTGTGCACTCTATCAGGGTCGTCCAATCGAGCAAACGACTACCGATCACCAACCTTTTACCCGAAAGCTTCGAACTTCATATCAGATCAAGATATTGCACGCGATACTTCATTAAGTTTATAGGGACTATCCATCGGCATGTCACCCAGTACTACAAATGTGAAGGCATAATGGTGGCCATCATTATGCGGAAGCAATCGAACTCAACCAATGGGCGCAGAAGTGGGCGCAGGCCAGAATGACGAGACCATAACTGCTATGTAGTTGCCTGTCGCGCACACTATCATTACCCTTTTTTTCCATGTCATCAAAAAGCAGTCGATTTGAATTGTTCCACGCATCTCCTGCTCAATCTCAAGCCGCCAAAAGACATGTTTGCACCGACTGCGGGGGAGCAATCCTGGACTTCAGCCGCAGCTCAACCTGGAGTAATACCCCAAGATGACGCAGCGGCTATGCCTCAACCTACTCATCGAGAAATTCGAGTTCTTGATCTATTGCCCGGTGATACCAGCGATAAGATTGAATGCAAGGTCCGCATCATCAATCTAGATGGCAATGAACAGTACGAAGCCTTATCGTACGTGTGGGGAGAGCGCAGCGCTCAGAAAGAAATAGTGGTCTCTGGCCAGAATACATCTGTGACTGGGAATCTTTACGCTGCTCTCGAGCGACTGCGCCAACCGCTGCGGATACGTACGATTTGGATCGACCAGTTGTGCATCAACCAGTCAGACAACCTCGAGCGATCGAACCAAGTCGCCATGATGAGGAACATCTACAGAAGGTGTTCTACATGTGTCATCTGGCTAGGAGAACTAGGAGAAGTCGATAGTCAGGCAGCGACTGCAGTGTTCGGCTTTCTCAAGGAAGTCGCAGCGATCGCGACCACCGAGTACCTCGAGCTTCCGACCCTTTTCAAAGACAGTATAGAAGGCATTGCTGCCCGAAAAGCCTTTGAGGCATTTGCCATGTATGGGAATCTATGGTGGAGCCGGATCTGGACCGTACAAGAAGCGATTATTCCTCGTGATGCTGTTTTCGTTTGGGGCCATTTATCAGTATCGCGAGCCGAAGTGTTAGCAACCTCCCGTCATCTAAGATGGGACTTGATGCATGCGCATTCCCCCGATACATTCAAAGCAAAACGTGTTCAGCACTACGAGATGCTACGACGCATGTTGTATCCTGTACATGGGTTTATACACTCCAGCACCCATGATGGACCGCTGGATCTACTCATGCGATGGCGGCACCGAGACGCTACAGATCCTCGAGACAAAGTGTATGCTCTAATGGGTCTGCTACCAAGCGGCGGTCTTCCAAGCGCGAGATCATACGATTATGAAGCGCCTGCATCAGTGCTCTTCGCGAACGTGACACTCGACTTTATTCAACTCGAGCAAGGTTTGAGGCCTTTCATTGGATCTGGCGAGATGTCACATCAGAATAACGGCGTGCCAACCTGGGCCATCGACTTTGCTACTACCAATCGTCTCGGCAGGCGTCAATGGAAGTGGTGGAATCACTCTCATCGTTATCGACAGTTTTCTGCATCTGGCGCGCAACCGCTACAGGCCAGTGTCTTGGAGGGAGGGATGGAATTGTCTCTCAAAGGCTCACGTGTCGATTATATTGAACTGTGCAGCAGTGTCTACGAAGTGCCCAACGACGTTCCCTTTGCATCACGTAGACTCTACGACACAGTCATGCATTGGAACGAGCTACTCGATAAATGGCGCGAGGCAAACGACAGCCCGATTGAGTACGTCTCTGGTGGATCGTGGGACTCAGCACTATCCCGAACGGTCTTAGGAGACCTTGTCATGGCAGAATATCCTGTGGAACGTGCAAAACCGCTGCATGAGTATTATCTCAAGGGCCTTTGGACAGCACTTCACTACGATAGGAACCACGGCTCACTGTACGAGTCGGTGTGCGGCATAGTGCCGAACCAAGCTTTCTTCACCACTAAGAAAGGATACATTGGCGTTGGGCCACCAGAGTCACGACCTGGGGACGAAGTGTGGGTATTATACGGCGGCCAAGTACCATTTGTCCTGCGCAAAATCAACCAAAGGAACGACTTGGAGAAAGTCCGTCAGCGAGAACTCGTAGGTAACGCCTACACGCACGGAACTATGGATGGAGAAGCAGTCCAAGCACCCCACGAGCCCCAAAGTATATGGCTCTCATGAATCCACTTATACGCACAGGGTGTCATGGATGCAGAAGCGATCTATAGAATCATAAAGCTCAATTTGTGTGACTTTCATGAGTCAGCTCGTCGGCACAGTATCACAGAAGAAGAAGCACTCCACACAAATCTCGAAATTCCTACTATAAGTCTTCTTATAAGTCGAATCTTAGGAATCTTACCTCCACCCCCTCCTCATCACCCCAACCATTCCCCCTCAATCCCCCTGAACACCTCTCCCAACCACACCCCACCCTCCTCACACAACTCCACATCAAACCCATGCTCCCGCTCCGGACTCACAACCTCCACCCTGACATCCGGAAACCGCCCCCTCACCCTCTCCACAAACCTCTCCGTCCACTCAACCGGCACAACGCTATCATCCGCCCCATGCACAATCCACATCAGCACCCAGAACGCTGCATCTTGTACCGCCGTATCAAGCATAATATATTCTCCATCCCCGAAGAACTCCTCCCAGCGGCCGTGCCCGCGCGGGTGGCGTGGCGCGGGTCGTCACCGCGCCAGGGACGATGTTAGCGAGGAAGGCGTCAAGAGTAGATTTAGGCGGGATGGAGTGGCCCATTAATACATCGTCTGGAGACGTAGGGATCGCGCTTGTCACGGGGTATTGCAAGAAGCATGCAGTAAGCGTTGCTTGGGGCTTGGTGAGGATAGCTTGCAGCACGCACCAGCCGCCGGCGCTGTCGCCGTGGACGAGGACGTGGGCGAAGCCCAGGGTAATGGAGGGGTTGTTGGAGGTGAGGTAGGAGGGTAACGTGTCTCTGAACCAGGTGTGGAAGTCGGCGAAGTCGGCGAGGATGTCGGCGCCGCTGTGTTCGGGGGTGAGGTGGTAGTTTGGTAAGATGACAATTGCGTTGTTGCGGTGCAGGAAGGGGACGAGGTATGCGGCGAACCAGTTGGGATATAAGGCTGTTCCGGCGGTTTGGAAGTCTTCGTCAGGACGGAGAATGGTGTTGAGGATGCGAGTGCTTACTAGGCCTCCACCATGCCACTTCATCATCACTGGGCACTTGCCAGGCTTGATGTCCTTCGGCACGAGGACGTTTACTTCAATTTCATGGTCGCCAATATTCTTATATGAGGTCTCATAGATATGGAAGCTGTCAAAGCGAGTAGCGGGAGTAGTACGGAGAGGCATATTTGTCGTTCATATATCGTGATGCAGAGGTCAGGATACTCAGGCGAGACAGTGAAGGTCCTGGACCCTTCTAATACCTCTTTCTGACTTTCCACATTGTAACTACAACGCCCTTCGCGCGCGTCATTTTTCCACTCATCCTACGACCCTAGCGTCAAGCATCGTGCATGTCCTAATTTGGAAGAGGAGATTCAAGTCTGTGCTTCGTATGTGTCTGCCAAGTCTGGTAATTCCAGTCCGTGCGCGAGATGACTAGCGTCAGCAGAGGTTTGTCAGCAGTTAGATGAAAGGTCAGCAGATCAACTACGCAGAAGAGAACGAACGCCCACGACCTATCAAGAACAATGATGTATCAGTTTTTTCTACACAATGCCGCTACCCAAGAACACCTTGCTAAGCAAAGCAAGCCAGGTCCAAACACTAGACGTACATACACACACAAACATCCCCACATCGCAAGACACTCATTCCGAATTCTCTTCCTCCCGTGCCTCGGGGTGATGATTCAATTTAACGGTCATAGTGTCTACGATGAACTCACGGAAATGGATTTGATGCCTACACGGGCGTCAGCAATAGGGTCGCGAGAGCTCAAAGCGGTAAAGGTCTCAAGACCTCGCTTCTTCGAGCTCAAGCTCCAGTTGCCGAATGCGCTCGTCCTTCTCGCGATCAGAGGGCTCGTGTGAACCAAGCTTGCCCTTCAGGTGAGAGACTTCACGAACAAGGAGTGCGATCTGGTCGGACTGGTCGGACATGACGCGGTTCTGGTGCTCCAGCTGAGATTTAATGTCGGAGAGGGCGTCGCGAAGTGCCGATGCAGGACCACCGGAGCTTGCGGCGGGAGCGGAGGTCGATGCTGAAGGCGTGTGCCCTGAAGACTTCAAAGTTGCGCCGGGCTCTGATGGGGTCATCGTAGGGGCAGGGGTCGACTTTGCGGGAGTCGGCTCAGGGTCCTTGGTGATCGCCGGTCCCCTAGTCTTCTCTTCTTGGCGAGAAGCAGTAGCTGTGTGGCGTGAAACAGGCTTGGTCACCTCCTCAAAGCTCGACTCGCTTGCCTTGTCAGACAAATCATCGTCGGCAAACTTGGAAGCACCTGCAGCAAGCGATTGCTTGTTGTCATTCATTGCTGGGGGCGGTCCGCGTGAGGCGACTGGCGCGGGTGCTGATGACTGCGCTGGCTTCTCAATCGTGGCAGCCGGAGTGGGTTTGGGTGCCGCGGCTGCAGGTTGCGAAGGCTTGGGGATGGACTCGGCTGGCACTTCCTTCGGCGCTTCACCGTCATACACGCTCTCGAGCGAAATCTTCGGCGGAACTGCAGTCTTTCCACCGAACCATTCGTCTGCCGTTGTGCCAGGCCTGAGACCGGTTGTTGGCGGGTAAATGTCGCTCTGGAACATCTCTGATCGGCGGGGTACGATGAAAGAGACGGGTTCGATGTAGGTGTCGTTAACAGTCTTGAACGCGCGGAGCACTTCATTGTCGTGCAGGTTGATACCGCGCTTGGGCATGAAAGCGACTCCACGCTGGGGGTTAGGCGAAGTGTACTGGGTGAGGTACTCGAATTTGTCGTTCTCGTATTCGTAGTATCGGATATTGCCGTCACTAAACAAGTCAGTATTCTCTCTCCATAATAAATCTGAATCACCTACCCCTTGCCTGCGAGGTACAGACACTGTGTGCCGTCGTCCCAGAATGGCATGCACACACCAGAGATGGAGTCGAGGATCTCAAAGCCACCAATGGGCTCGCTGGGGTTGCGGGGATCCCACAGACCCAGCTGGCGATCGCTCATGCGCGAAAATCCCGTGGTCGCGATGCGGTCATGCTCGCCCATCCAAACAGCGCGACTGTTCTTGGCTCCCGGATGCCCGGGCACTTCCTGCGCAGGCTTCTCCTGGCGCACATCCCAAACGCGCAGCTTCTTGTCTCGGGAAGTTGTAACCAGGTATGCTCCGTCGGCGCTCCACGACATGGACTGGACGATGTCCTTGTGAGTAAGGGTAAGCCTCGCCTTGCCGGCTTCGACATCCCACAGCTTCACGGTGCAATCACCAGATGAGGAGGCGAGGACGTTCTCGGCCGCGGGGTTGAAGAGGACATGACCAACTTTCCTGGAACGGTGTTAGGGCGTTCAGGAGGGATTGGAGCCCAAAGGTACAAACCTCATATGGCCGCTAAGCTTCACCTGGGGAGAAACATCTGCGGGCTCTTCGGCATCTGTGTGCAGCGTGAAGTTTTCCGGCACCTTCCAGATGAAGACCTATCCCTCGTCAGCGCGTGCGTTCGAATTTAGGCTTCAGTGACGTACTTTGCCATCGTCAGAGGCGGACGCGATCAATGAGTCGTTGAAGGGACTCCTGTGAGCTAATCAGTGCTGTTCTGCGTCTCCTGCATCTGGCATGTGCGCGTACCAGTCGGTGTCGAGCACGGCGGCGGTGTGCCCGCGGAAGAGGGGGATCTGGTCGGGCGCGCGGCCCTTCTCGTTGATGGGAATAACGGCGAAAGCGCCTCCTCCGCTGGCTTCCCAGTTGACTGCGATGTATTCAGGGTTGGCCTAAGGGGTGTGAGTGCGTCATTCTCGAGGTCGCGTGCACGTTGGGCTGACCTTGATCAGGTTGGTATCCCAGGCGTTCTTGGAGATGCGCAGGTTGTCATAGCACTGCTCCTATGGGATTGTTAGTATCAATATATAACATGTTTATCAACGCGACCGTACCTTCTTTGCGCCTTGTCCAAAGACATGGCCTACATGGAATTGTCAGGATAGTAAGCTTAGCTGAGGCGCGCATCATAACTCACGGTACTTGGAAGCTCTCACGAAACGGCCAGCCATGGTGAAAGTGTCAAATCAATGATCTGGAGAGGGAGAAACAGGAATATGTGTGGTACTCCTCGATGTGCAAGGAGGCGTAGGGGGAGATGGCGGCTGTGTAATGGTTTCGAAGTCGCAAGAGTGTTTCAATGGAAGCTGCGACCGGACCGCGCTAGTCGGTGGGGCGGGACCGGGATCCTTGTCTCGCTATTTCGAGTGTCCATAACAACCACTTCCTTGCATCACTCCACACTTCACAGACACAACGTCACAGTCGCACGAAAATATCGCAGCATGGGTATTGACAGCAATTAACAATAAACGAAACTCGTCGGAATAATTGCTCACGTGCCCACTTGTCAAGAGCGTCACATTACAAAAGATTTTGAATACTTCTTGCACATTGCATGCGCAGAAAAACATGTATTGTGGACTAATCATGGGCACGAAGAGCTTGCTCTGCAGAAACATACCACCAAATGTCTCTACATAATGCTGCACTGCGGAACAACAGTCTACAGATCTTGCAGCACCGCTCGGCCCGCCTACGCCAGATCCATACCCAACTCTTCACAGTGGCCACGAATCCACACAGCCCAATCACCCTCGCCAGCCTCAATGACCACATTCTTATCAGGATACACAACCCACTGAACACCAGTCAGCGCCTTGTCCATACCCTTGTTGAACGACCGCGACTTCTCGCCGCTCCACCCATCAAACACATCACCCAGCGCCTGCCGAATGTGGTTCTTGAAAGCAGCTTCAGCCATGTAGGTATACCCCCCGATGTACTTACGCCGCCGTGTTTTGCCTTTGCGATCGTCGTTGGGAAACTTCGAGGAGCATCCGTCTAGCAGGCGCAGGTGCTTGATATATGCGTCCAGCGCGGGCACGATGTCACGCACGTGGCGAAGAGCTTTGGGAAGTGGGTTCTTGTAGTCGATAACGTTGTCTAGGTGTTTGGTGAGTAGGGATGGGATGTGGTAGAGCATGACGCCGATTGCGTAGCCGACGTTCCAGGGCTCGTTGATCTTGGTGCGTAGTAATGCTATAGTGGTCGGGATTTCGAAGTCACGGTCGTTCTCTTTCGCGACAGAGTAGGTATATACCTCGGTCTTGACGCGCTTAGCACCTTTTGAAGGTGAGTCGCAGGCATCAGACTGATCTGTTTCTAGTGAGCGTTTGCCATTCATGCTTGCAGGTCGATGTGGTAGTTTAATCAACCTGATCGGCCCCGGTAAGTGGAGAATCTTATACTCAGGTGAGGTTGGTTCCATTGTGAGTTTCACGAACAGCAACTATTGACATCTACGATGCACAACGTCTTTGTACTCTGAGTCCATCGCTTTGTCTCAACAACATTGTTTGCCACGGTATGTGATGTCTTACCAAGAGTCTTACTCGAAGCCCATGAGTGGTGTCTCTTGTGGTATTTGCTGCCTACCAGGACCAGGCTGTGTGTGTGTGTGTGTGGAAAATATGGACGGCAAGGCTGGGCTGAGATGCAATTACTTCACTGGTCCGCGTTGGCGTCCTGAACACGGCCGAATCCAGCCTGACACGCGATGAGCGATCCTCTCTGTTTCTCTACACAACCGACCTCTAAGCTGAACAACTTTGCGCGTTTGGGTACACGATATCTTGCTTCTGATCTGCACCACTATCACGACAGTATCCTCGCTACCATACTTTGATACCCTTTTTCGTACGAAGCAATGACAACGGCCCAAACATGCGCTTGCACGTGCGCGACCACTGACAGCGCGCTCTCCATCACCGCCAACGTCATATCCATCGTCACCCTCGTCTATGTGCTCCTGATTGGCATCGGCTATCGGTGCGCTGTCTGTCGAGGAGATAAGGATCGTTCATCTGGTCTCTATGCAGACGCGGTCGCCCTGCGTAAGCAGATCGATTCAATGATAGACGATTATGGCAAGGAGCCGGCATGCGTCGAAGGTGCATTCATGTCAAAACTTCAGTATCCCAGCGAGGAACTGGCATCCATAGAGACGCTGTTGGCGAAAGGGTTAAAGCCGAGCGACAGCTGGTACTTGATCTACCGGCAGGTACAGCATGCAAGGAAGAAAGACAAATGGAGGATGAAGTTGGAAAGTATTCACTTCCGAGTGAAGCTTGCAAAGCAAATTTTGGATCATGTGAAGTTGGGGGCATCTCGAATGGATCCGCAGACCGTTATAGGACAGGAAGCACTGCTAAGATCAATTCTTGGATTTGTATATTCAACCGTGGCGTCAGAGATAGCGTTGATAGATTGGCAGACCTAGAATAGGGCGAGTGCATACCGTCGGTGCCGGAACACTCCATATTCTGCCATATCTTTCGTCGCTCTCCTTGTGTAGAAAGAAAATCGTGTTGTCTTTCGTGGGAAAACTGCTTCGCCTCAAATGCTTCAAAGTAACGCTTGGAGAAAGCCAACAATTCAGAGACCAAGATCGAAGAGTCGTCAGTCGTAGGACGTGAGTATCGGGAGAAGACCAAAATGTGGACCGAAGCGTGCAGGACTCAGGGCGCATTGCTGGTTGCACACAATGAATGTTGCAATTCCCTTCACAAAAAGATGTTTGTATATTACAACAAGTAGGCCATGAGGTTGATTTGCTTGGTAGAGGTCCAAATGAGACTGTTCAAGTTTCCCAGTGCGGATGACGTCCGTCCTGCTAGCGTCACAACCCCCGTCTTCCAAGGTCCCATTGCCTCGGCATATACCAGATCCATGACCATGGCACCAGCGATGCGGAGAAGGGTAACCCCCCGCGTCACTTTCCTCTACTTGACCCGACTTTCCTGGCCCCCTTGAAAGACCCGTACTATACATCATGTCTGCAACCGACGACCTTAAACACGCCGCTGGCGACGTCAACCACGCCGCCGGAAAGGTCGCGCACGATGCCGAGGCCGCCGGCTACGAGCTGAAAGAGAAGGCCGAGGGTGTTGCCGAAGACGCGAAGGACAAGGCGGTCGAGGTGAAGGAAGATGTGAAGGAGAATGCGCAATGGGCGGCAGAGAAAACCGAAGAGAATGCAAAAGCTGCAGTAGAGAATGCGCAGCACAAGGCGAAGGCTGCGGCGGACAAGATAGCCGATGCAGCGGCGCGAGCGGATCCTCGCGATCTGAAGCCCAGGAACATTCTTGACGGATTGAAGAATGTAGACAGGACGATTCTGCGATTGAACAAGTACGTCCCCTCCCTCTCTGATCTGCGTGATCGCGCGACTAACAGCGCCATCGCAGACTCCTCGCATCCCCAGGCGGTCTCTCCGCCTTCCTCTCCACCTTCAACTACTCCCTCTACATCCTCGCCTACCTGCAATCCAAATCCCTCACCCTCTCTGCCCTCGCCACCCGCATCCTCGCCCTCGTCCGCCCCGCCTGCGACGACACCAAGATCCCCGCGACGACACTAATCAACAACGCTGGCATCCCCCCCATCGCTGCCCTCGCCGTCCTCATCTCCAAAGCCCGCACAACCCTGCGCCTCTTCGGCCTCTTCCCGCTCTACGCCTGGCTGCGCACCCTGCTCGCCGGCCCCAAGCCCGGCGCCGACGTCGTGCTGCACCGCATCGCGCTCCTCCAGGCGAGCAGCTACGCGACCTACCAGGCGCTGGAAAACATCTGCCTGCTCGCCGACTCGGGCGTGATTTCGCCGTCCTTCATCGCGCGTATCAACCGCGCGGACCCCAAGACCGCGCGCCTGTATCTGTGGGCATATCGCGCGTGGTTGGGCGGCGTGAGCTGCGACTTCTTGCGCTTGGGCCGCGAGTGGCAGTTGGAGGCCAGGCGGCGCGCGACAAGGCGGCAGATGGTGGCGGATGGGCGCGCGGTTGCCGAGTATCAGGAGGAGGAAGACAAGAAGTTTGATGGCAGGTGGTGGACGGATGCGATGATTGCGAGCGCATGGTTGCCCATGGCGCTGCACTTTTCGAGCGCGACGGGCGGGTTGCCCGGGTGGAATTTGGGGTGGATGGGGGTATGTGGGTTGGTTGCGGGCGGGACGAGGGCGAAGGCTTTGTGGCAGAGCACTGCGTAAGGGAGGTTGAGGATGGGATGATACCTTGGTCAAGACTGTATACTGCGGGCTGGCGGTGATTTGATATTTGCGAGTGGTTGTATATATATCCTGCGCTGCGTTGCTAGCACCACTGTAATGGATTCTAATGCACAATACAATTGATCCACTTTATTGCTCCACCGTGCCGTATTCTGCGCAGGTCAAGTTGTAGTCTGATCTAGCTCCAGTCCATCCCTGCAAGGTGTGTAAGTGTTCCCGACTATTCCAAAGTGGGGAAGCCGTGATAGCTGAGCTCCAAACATGTAAACGTCGTCCTTCCCTCAACCACTGATCTTCGTTGCAAACCACTACTGAGATTGATTGTTCTTCAGCATCCTCCACAAAGCTGTACGAATTCCTCACAACCGTGCACAATTATACCAACTAGGTTGAGCGGTCCGGAACAGCTCTTCAGTTCACCCTGCACGGTCATCAAAACCGACACATCATATCAACAATCCAAGTTCGCAATGACTCGCTTCAAAATCGTCGAAGCCAGCATCGCCGACCACAAACTCGCTCTCTCCACCGGCGAAGTCTCTAGCGTGGATCTCGTCATCTGCTACCTCCTACGCATCGCAAAGCACGACATCTGCAGCGGCCTCAACGCATTCACCGTCTTCAACCCCAACGTCTTCGAAGAAGCAGCAGCATCCGATGCCCGAAGGGATCAAGGTTTGCCCCCACGCCCACTCGAAGGCATTCCCTATGCCATCAAAGACAGCTACAAAGTCGCCGACCTGAGCGTGACCGACGGCTCCCCAGCACTCGCGGGCCTCATGTCAAACGAAGATTCTGCCATCGCAGCCAAACTTAGAGCGGCGGGCGCGATTCTCATCGGAAAAACGAATATGCCGCCCATGGCTGCTGGCGGCATGCAGAGAGGCTTGTACGGCCGCGCGGAATCCCCGTATAATCCCAAGTACCTCACCGCGGCTTTCTCGTCTGGGTCTTCGAACGGCGCGGCGACTTCGTTGGCGGCGAGTATGGTGGCGTTTAGTATGGGCAGCGAGACTGTGAGTAGTGGGCGTAGCCCGGCGTCGAATAATGCGCTTGTATGCTACACGCCGTCGAAGGGAGTGCTGAGTTGTCGAGGCCTGTGGCCGTTGTATGTTACTTGCGATGTGCCAGTGCCGTATGCGAGGTCGATGGACGACATGCTTACGATTCTGGATGTGATCGCGACGGAGGATGAAGATACCAAGGGCGATTTCATTCGCGAGCAGAAATGTGTTGAGATTCCGAAACCGAGTGTTTTGGAGTATCACGCGCTCAAGGATAAGGATGGGTTGAGGGGGAAGAGAATTGGGGTGCCGAAGATGTATGTTGGCGAGCGCGATTTGGATCCGCATGCTAAACATCCTTACGTCTCGCCTGCAGTGATTACGCTGTGGCAGGAGACTGAGCGAAAGTTGGAAGGGCTGGGTGCGGAGATAATCCACACTGACTTCCCACTGGTGACGAGATACGAAAATGATTCAGTGTCTGGCGAAGCTAATAACGTCGAAGGCTGTCCTGCGAACTGGAACCAATTGGAGCGTGGTATCTTGATCGCAAAAGCCTGGAACGCGTTTCTTGTTGATAACAACGATCCGAACATCAAGTGTCTAGCTGATATCAAAGACCCGGCTATGCTATTTCCAAAGCCGTCAGACTACCTACCGGATACCTTTCTCGAGGTCAGGAACTGGATCGACTACGCTGGCCTCCCCGCCCTTCTTGACAGCGTCAAAGAGACATCAATTCACGACATCGAGGGCATGTCTCAAGCCCTCCAAGCACTCGAAACTCAACGCAAGCGCGACCTCGAAGAGTGGATGGACGAGCACAATCTCGACATGCTCGCATTCCCTGCCCAAGGCGACGTCGGCCTCGCAGACCTCGAATCCAACCTCGGAAGCACAAAGCACAGCCTCGCCAACGGCGTCAAATACTCCAACGGCAACCGCGCAATCAGACACCTCGGCGTCCCCACAGTCAGTGTCCCAATGGGCATTGTGGGTGACAAGAACATGCCCGTCAATATCACTTTTGCAGGCAAAGCATACCACGATCACGAATTATTGGCATATGCATGGGCCTTCGAACACGCAACACAACACCGCATCCCACCGCCCATTAACCCTCTCGATACCGACACACCACCCCTAATCCTCAGCCAGGGCGATTCGCGCGCCTTCCCCTCCGCGCCCATCTATCTCACTATCTCCGTCGAAACCTTCCCAACACTCCGCCCAAATACCTGGGCCATGGCTGTCTGGGGCTCCGTCAGCTGGCGCGGCGTGGATATCGAGTTATTCTGTGACGGGGAAAGCATCAATCGGGAATGGGCCGAGGGCCAGCACTGGCGCTTCGACTTCGAATACACGCCACAGCGGCCTGAGGTGCTGGGCTGGGACCTCAGACCGCTTGCGCCGCGCAAGGCAATGATTGTTGTTATTGTGCGGAGTGAGCAGGAAGGAAAAGTTAGGGGGACTCGGCTGGTTTGGGTGGATTGTTCGGGTGGGCAAAGCGGGTAATCGATCTCATACACGCCTATTTACACCCTACCGTACCAGTACGCAACAAATATCTAAGACTTAATACGTCATGCCCCCCGGCAGTGCACTCACCCACCCATCTAGCTTCTCGCCAACCATGTCTCTGACGTTGCATTTATTCTGCGCCGCGATGTTCTGCTTCTTCAGCGTGGGCGCGGACACGTAGCTATTCGCATTCATCGCTTTCTGCAGACTGTCGGCGTTCCATCCGAAGACGTAGTCGGCGTGCGTGCCCCAGCCCGAGGCGTCGCCTGAGGACCATGCAAAGGGCTTTTCAAGCGTCAGCGAAATCTCCATCCGTCAAAGCACAAAGTCAAGATAAAAGGGGAATGGAAGGAGAAGGAAAGGAAATTGAGGGAGTGTGGAGACGTACCTGACCCCCATCAACCGGCCACTCAGCTTTATTATTAAACGCGCGCGTGTCCCACACCGTCTCAAGGAGAATCTGTGGCAGGCGGACGGGATGTGTAGCCGGACACGGCCCGCCACTTTCAAATGTCCCGCTCGCCGGATACGCGACATGTTCGCGGTGATCCGGACTGTCGAGATTCACGCCGTCCCAGCACGTTGGGAAGCGGTGGTTGATCATGATGCCCATCTTACACGGCCTGGCACACAATCAGCCCACAAATGGTAAAATCCCCGCAGTAATGTATTTCGAGGACGAAAGATGTGTGGCTTGCTTACTCTTTGGGAAACTCCAACGTCTCGGGCTCCCGCGTGCCCTCGTCTTTCATGCAGATGTATGTGAGTTGGCGGAAGTCGCGCGCGCCTTCGCGGTCTTTGTTCGACACGCTGCCGACGAGCATGCGGAAGCCTGGTTTGAAGGCGGTTACCGGGGAGGACTGGGTGTTGCTGAAGAGCGCATCGGTCATGTAGTAGACCATCTGGGCTACGTCAGGAGATATGTAAAAAGGAAGAACAGGGAAGGGGGGAGGAAGTGGGGAGGTAAATACCATGCCGCCATTAGTCTTCTCGATGCCTTGCTGCGCGCGTTGCGGGACGCGCTTGTACGTGCTATTACGCGCTTTGAAGTAGAGTGTTGCGGTCCAGTAGTTGCCTAGTGCAACACATATCAGCTATTAGCCAATGATCTGAGTTTCACAGAACGTACTAAAGTCCTCGGCCATTTCGCACGTGGTGCATGTGGAGAGCTTGGCGAGGTCGTGGCCTTTGGTTGGGTCCATGGTTACGTTGAACGAGTTCTGGTTGCTGTTAGACGTGTGTGGTTTTAAGCTTGAGGGACGGCCTGCATACGCCTCCAATAATTTGGTGTAGGTGGGGCGATGGGTTCGCGCCGGGATTGACCAGCGGGTCGAGACGCTGGACGGTGAGTTGTGCGCATCCGAAGCGTAGAAGGCCTGCATTTGTGGGAGATAGGAGCCCGAGGGCGGCGATGAGGAAGTTTGACTTCATCCTGAGGTGTTGAGATAGGTCTGAGGAGGTTCGGGAGTGGGAGCTTGGGCATACTGCTCAGTGTTATCATCATGGTGTTGATGTCGAAATGGCACAACTGCCGTAAAGGTTGCGCTTGGCATCGATGTTTCCAGGCAAGTAAGGCGATACCATTCAATGTCCGCCTTGAATCAGTGGACGTTGCGAAGAGCCGAAAACGTGGTTAATCTAGTTGTATATGAAGGCCTGCATGTGGGGTCACACGGCCAAGGAGTATTGACGACGTGTCTAAGCAGGTCATTGGGATCGCTAATAAATCTCCTTCCGCTGACGACTAACAGATCGCTCGCTCATCCGAGTTCATATCATCCCCGACAGTTGTTGTCCAGCATCTGTGCTCAAATGACATTTTGTGGTCTAGTCATTGGCTTGCACCAGAGAAACGATACCAGTACTAAGCAGACCGTTATTGGAATGACGTTCATTTAACTTGGTACTAGTAGGTCGGGATCAGAATGCACGGTAGTATGAGTCCGAGTGTGTAGCCTGGTAATAAGTCGTCAACTTGGAGCTGATCGGCGTAAGGTGACACCAGACCAGTATCTCGAGCTTTCAACCAACATCTCGCCAACCGACTCTCGTTCACTACATCAAGTAATCTGCTCTTAAGATTAATCTTATTTCAAGCAGTCCAAGATGCGCATCTCTTCCATCCTCACCACGTTCCTGCTCGGTATCGCATCAGCACAAACATACCCCGAGTGCACGATGGAGGCCGCTAGATCGGACGACTGCGCCGCGGTGATCAACGCCAATGCCTGCTACAACAAGTTCAAATGGAATGCTCAAACTTTGACTTGTATCGATGGGACTGATAATGCTGTCAAAGCTAAGAAGGTACGTTCAAATGATTGGTCGGTTTCTGCAATGCTAAGCAGCGGTGTCAGGTCTGCAAGTGTTGTACTTGTGTTGGGAAGGTCATGTGTGATTGGGCTACGAAGCAGAAGATGTGTTGAGAGGGATCATGAGTAATGGGCGGATGCCAATCGACATACCAATAATTCGCCTGAGAGAGATGGAGCAAGCATGTGGAAGGAGAGAGACTGTGGTGGTTGTATGTTCGCTCTCCGTTGCCTACGATGGAGGGCAATGTATGAACCGTAGAACTTTGATATCACTGCAACCTATGTCATAGCAATACCAATTCCCATAGAGCTTTAGTTGGAATCGAAATACTAGCCCTGGTGTTTCAAGAAGACTCAGAGAAAGTGATTGAGGGGCTGAGAGATCGAGCCAAGGAGATGAGAGGGATGACAAATGAGGATGAGTGCCATGCGTTTTGCATGCCCATATTCAATTATGAGTATATTTTCGAGAATTGACGAGTGTTTCCACATCTCAGTGATGATGCTAGCGCCAGAATGTTTCTCCTGAATCCAGAGCCAGGCAAAATTTGATTTTTGTTGTTATGGCTTGTAGCACTAGTGCTGAAAGGAAATAACTACAAATGCATTGTGTACGATGGTTGACTTGGATTGATTCCTACGTGAGGGTGCTACAGAGGGGTATATAATCTGAGACGAGTAGGCTGTTGATCGGCTATTAGGCATTGTTAGGCAGCCTACTTACCTACCGATACTCACGAACCGATAATTTTAATATTGGACTTGATGAATGTATCTGAATCTTTAGGTCTGTAGCAGATGGTAAGAACAATCATTACTTCAATACACAGCTAAATGACCTAAAAATAGGGTCCATCACTGTGTCACGATACAGACTGATCGCTTGCTCATCCTATAGCAAATCATCTCAACGGAGTGTTTTGAGATTTTGCGTTCCATGTTTTTTTTCTTTTCTTTTCTTTTTAAAACTCTTCGTCCAGCCTTAGCCTTGGAATATTCACCAGAAAGCACCATTATCATGCTCCTATCAGTCATGAAGGTTGAAGGATTTCTCTCTTCGAGGGAGTTTGCTCCTCACTAGTTAGTACAACGGGGTGATTTAACTCACAAGCCTTCATTCAATATCGATGTAGCAAGATGACCGACACGTGAATGTTCGTCGTCTTCATGGCTCTTCTTTCCGGTTAGAGTGCCCTGTCTCTCGTTTGAGCGATGACACGCAGCTGTTTGTCCGACTGACCTTTGAAAACTACTAATGATACCGCAGCCATTCCAAGAAAGCTTTTTTACACCATTCAAGCCAGTGAGGAGTTGTTGTCCGTGAATGTGATCCTATATGTACAAGAGTGCGCCCCTTCAATAGCGCCTGCTGGCGGCTCGCAAACACCTTACCCGGGATCTCTGAACCAAGAGTCTAGATAATCACAGAGCAAGTTCCCAACATCTTCATTGCTAGTGTGATCATGAGTGGGTCAGTGAAAGCGTTCAGGCGACCGAGCACCTGTGGGGATGATTGAAATCAGTGCTACAGCCACGAGCTAGGTCATCCTCTTTTACTATCTGCTGCCGAGATTAAAAACAACTACAGCTGCCTGATACGCCAGCCCAGGACCATGAAAGGCTCGAGTACCCTTATCCAACAACAATCTACCAAATTGGGTCTTCTGTTCAGCAAGGACTCAACCCCAGGGACTGCCACCGACTCCTCAAGAAATTTGTCATTTCACTTGATTCTTGGCATTTTCCTTGATCTGGCTACGTTACTCCATGCCGCATCCATTACTGAGGACGGCTTGGAACTGATGAACTTTACCTTGCCTCAAAGAAATCTTACTGGTAAGGACACCACTTATGACTATCATCTCAGCATACTGACTCTGTTCAAAGCTCAGGGCTATGATCCTTCTTTTTACTATCACGACTACAGTACGGCACAGGTCTGGATGGGCAAAAAGATGACCACTGTTGGTAGTGTCATTGGCAAAGAGCTGTATGATGCAGTTTATGGAGCCCTGGATCGAATTTGCCCTGCTCGTCCCTATCCGAATGGCTGCAGTGGCGTCAAGAATTCCAACTTCGAAGGCTGGTGTATGAAGATTTGGCCTGCTCTCACTGTGCCTTGTAAGTCAACCTCACTTCTATTCCATGCCCTAGGACACTGAGCGTTGATATAGGCACGAAGAACATCTACGAAATCCATGCTCGCTGGGAGACCCCGGAGATCCGTCATCTCTTCATTCAAGCTGCTGCCGGTGCCTTGCAGCAGATGACCTATGAGAACGTCATTGGCCATACCAATTGCTACGACATGGCTGGTACTCGGACGTGTAACGTGGGCGATGCTGTTCGAGTAAGACCATCTCTCTGACGCCTCAAAATCATGTTTGCTAATAAGGACGTAGGTCAACTTTCCTAAGTCCGATAGTGGTAGATCAAACTACCTCCACTTCATGCTCTGGAACTACCGGACAGGCTACGGCAATTACGATTGCTGCTAGGGGAACAAGTGGGAGCGAATTGACAAAGTTCTGGACAAGCTTGGTCCAAGGATCAAGGGTCACTTCTCAGGCTGGAAGGATAAGGACTTCACTCGCGACTCCAAGTGAATCATCAACGGCTGGCAATCCTGTTAGTAGGAAGTCATTCCACCAGGATCGTCCCGTGTGTTGAATTTAAGACGTAGGTATAGGCAGGTATTCGTGTGGCACAAAAATCTGGGCACTTCTAGACCTAGTACAGATGGACCGGCAATTCCATGGGTTTTGGGATTTTTACAACGGTGCGGCACGCTCGCCTCGTATCAACCATATTGGCAAACGCTTGCGTTGCCGCGTGACAGTGATGATTCCAGGCTCGACCTGGAAGCATCAATGAGCGGTCCTGTGCAAAACAAATGAGAGTCATTGATATGCAAGATCAGTGTGTAAGTGCAGCCTGACGACAGGCCCTAAGGCGCCTGGAACTCGTTTTAAAAAGTCAATGAGTCCATCAGAACAAGCATTGCAAGGATGAGATGCACTGCTGCCTCAGTTTGACATATGGTGATGGCGGTGGGGCTTGCGCGTGCAGCTTGTGTGTTCGCAGAAGATGTCAAGAAATAGGAGAGACAGATGTCGCTAGCGCTGGATGATGTGGGTCCGTCGTCGCCTCTAGCTCGTCACGTCCCTCCAAACCTCACCTCATCTGTTCCTTCAACCCACCGCAACAACTCCCACCCCTCGTTGTTCATACACAACGCATTGTCAAAGCGGCATAGGTAGTTATGAGTAGATTTAGTTCTTTTTGTGGCCGCTGAGACCGAAGTGCAGACCTTTGTCGTTGTCAAGAAGGGACATTCTGTCATGCAGCAGCCGAAGTGGCTGTTGCGCCATATGACAACTACATCAATGTGCTTCTAGTGCTTGAAGAATCTCCATCGTTTATCTGCCTTCTACTTACCTTCCACGCATTCCGCTCTGTTTAAGACTTCTTTTGCTCCATTTTGCTTCCACACATCTACAATTCTAATTTACGACCATGGTGGGTTTCGCACATTATTTTCTAGCTCAACTGTCCTAGTAATTTGTTTTCTTAAGGATGAAAGTCAATCTCGCCATTCAAAGTTAGCAGCGATCCGTCCACAATCAACATCTTGATCTACCCTTTTACTATGGCCGTTCGTCAGTCAATCGCCACGAAGTGCCCTAGTTGCGATGGACACAACTTGTTGGAGCCACGTCTACATGCTCACTGTCACAGTGAAAGTGCCATGAGTCAACATTATATATACTAGAACAGCCAGTCCAGTCGCGCGAAGGATCAAAAATCGTCGCCGCATCACGTATCTGGTTAGCGTCCGAAGTCTTGGCTGTCGAATCTGCCCCCCCCCCCCCCCTCCGCGATCACAAGCGCAAACAACACAAACCAGTGACGCGACAACCATATCAACGCTTTAGAAGCGGCTCTTGTACCATTCTGTGACAAATATGAGTGACTCAAAAGCCACTCGTGGCAAAGGCTCCAAGGAGAAGTGAGTTGGAATGGAAGGATTCAGCGCGATTATATGCTGAACCGAAGACTAGGACTACTCAAGCGGGGGTAGAATCCCCCTCTTCACCCATAGAGTCTTCGCCGCTATCAACACCGATTTCTGATGAAGGTCTTGACGCAGTCGAGGCTTCTCAGATAGTCGGCGCCCAGACTCTGGCCCGTGAGAATATGCGCGGAGTCGTGGATAGTGGTAGCAGCGGCCTTGATGCAAGCCACGCAGTTTATGCTGATGAAGAATCCTCAGGCGATGAAGTCGATCCATCGTTTGCATGCCCCGACTGCGACAAGACGTACAACAGTGCGAGATCTTTGAAAGTAAGCGACGCTATTTCACAGTTGCACCCACCCACTGACGCCATTGCAGCGCCATATCACCGACAAGAAGGCAGTCTGCTACAAAAATCGCGAGAACGACGATGGCACCAGATGGTCTTGCCCCCGTTGCCACGCATACATGAACATTAAATTCTCGGTCATCGTAAGTCGAATCATCAGAAACATTGATGACTACCTCATTCTAACACTTGCTCCAGCGCCATATTCGAGACACGTGCTGGAAGATCTGCGACGAGTGCTGCGAGGCTGACAGCGCTGAATGTGACGGCCACAATGCAGAAGGGAATTGTGCTACGTGCGAGCAAGCTGGCAAGAATTGTACTAAACACGAAGGGCCCATTACAGATTGCGTGCCGATGCTCCTCACTGGCTCCCCGGTCAAGCCAGCTAAGGCCATCAGCAGGGTCAAGTCCGCGCTTGCTTCGCGTGCTAAAGGCCGGAAGCGCAAAGCAGTCATTTCGCCTATTGCCAGCCCGGAATCGAAGCCTAGGGCCAAACGCGAGGCGAGGAGTGCAAAGAAGGGTCAGTCTGTCTTTGGCAGTGCTCCCACAAAGGTTGAAGAACAAACCGGTGAGTCTCATAATCACAAACCAAGTACTATCCGGGGATGTACCGCGAAGTCATGCGTTTAGCAGCTTCACAAGAGAGACCATTGCTCCCAAACAGAATTGATTTGCTGACGTATCACAAGAAGATATCAAAGACACTAAGAATTCAATGACCGGAAACATTCGCCATCGCTTTCCGCTTCCTCAGCAGACCGCCGATGCTCCATCGAGGGACTTTCTGAGGCATAACCCGCAACCACAAGCACCAATGGGTGGCGCCGTAAAGCATCCTCCCGAAGGTGATGCGGCTCAAAATATCCTTGCTCCTGGATCGCAAGGTTCAGGCATGCTTCTACCTATGCTCGGTCGTACGCAGCTCGGTATGCCTACTTTCACGCCATACTCTCAGCAGTCCACACACGAGATGATACAGCGTCAAGTTCAGGCCGCTCGAAACATGAATCTGGATCCGAAATACCCAAGCAACTATGGCAATAGCATGATGTACTCTGCCTCTACCAGTTCAGATATGCGTACAAGTGCGAATCTTGGACAAGGCGGCTGGGCTCCAACACAGCCACACAGTTCTGTGCAAAACAGCGGTCGTCCTGGCCTGCCTTTCGTCGTCACGAAAGATTTCGCGCCACGTCGAGGTTTTCAGATGCCCAGCATCAGCGCAGCTGGACTGGACGTACCTTCTGGAGAGCAGATGACTTTCGAAGACCACATGCGTCTCTCAGCTCCTGGTTCGCGTGTATCATCTCGCCAGCCTTCAGTCTCGGATGGAGGTCCTTCAGCTCCTGTATCGCGAGTTACGTCACGTCAGACATCGCGCCAGTCGTCTCGAGAACACTTGCGCTTGTCGCTGAACAGCAATGTTTCAAGACCAACCGAAGGCAGCAGCAACGGCAATGGTGAAGACTTCGATCGTCTCATAGTAAAGCTGCCCATGCCCCAAGAGCTCAAACAAAAGGTACAATGCCATGGTCTTCGCTGTTCAACGAAAACTAACGAGAACTCATAGCTTTTCTTCGAGCCCATCGACCAAGCCGGCTACCCAGGCAACCCCATCATCCGCTTGCGTATCCACAGCAACACGTACGATATCCATGACACCCCAATCTTCTCCATCCTCACCATGCGCAAGCACGACTTCTTTGGCCCTCGCCTCGAATACTACTGCACCCAGCGCGGCAAGCGCTACGGCACTGACTGGAAGTTCATCTTCAAGTACCCAGCTCCTACGCCCGTCAACCCTGCCCGCGAGAAGTTCTTCGACCTCAAGTACAACATGAAGCCCGCCGGCTGCCGCGATAAAGACTACCCAGGCTGCTCGATGCGTGACGGTGACACGCTGGTGGTGGTCACTCGTCGCGCCAGCAGTGCGTCTGGCGACAACGACGCCGAACTGGGCATGCAAATTGAATGTCAGCGCATCTGCATCCAGAACGGCGAGACGGAAATCTGGCAAGTCCCAGACATCAACAGCGAGTGGTACCGCAATGCGGACGCGGACCTTGCCAACACGCGACGCGACCTAGCCTTGTACCACAACGAGCTGGTGCAGCTGCGCGCCATACAGGCACACCGTGAGAATGTGATTACGGGGCTCCAAGCACAGAACATGCAGCTCAAGGGCGAGATTGAGATGTTGAGACAAGGTCGATTGCCGTATGCTGCTGCTCCGCCGCAGTATAGTGAGCAGGATCAGTATGCGCGTTATGGCGGACAAGTCAATGGTCCTCCTCAGCCTCATGGTCTGTTTGGCGGTCATGCGCAGACTCGTTCAGGCTTCCCTCCGGGCTCGGTGGCCAACTTTCTTCAGGCGCAGAACTTTGCAGATGCGAGGCGTCGCGCGGCGGTCAGTGGTGCGGCGGACCAGGTTGGCGCTGAGCAAGGGGAGTAGGCGTGTGCTCTTGTTCGGTGAGGGCTGGAGTGTCTCAGTAAGATCTTGTGATGTATTGCTCTCACTGCGGTGACATGGCCAAACGAAAAGATTGCGGAACGACGCAGGAAATGATTGGATAGATGGTGTAAACAGCGTCTCTTCGTGGATTTGTACGTGTACAACAACTTCGCAGCCGCGTAACTTTACACACAAATAAATGAGTACAAACGTACGAATAAAATTACTTGTTCAAAGCGAATTTGCTTTTTCCGTGAACCGCCATCACCTGCTCATCAGTACTGTAAGGCCCTGCAAGGATTATATGTTCCTAAATAGATGTCAACAAGTGTGAGGAGGTTGAGGAAGAAGTTGGTTGATTGATAGAAACTATCGTAGAGAGCGAATATATATCCTCCTGTTACATAAGCAGTAATGAAACGCACTACTCCTGAGTAGGCGTACCCTCGTAGATGCTGACACACCCCCTCAGCTGCAGTGAATCGAACAAAGCTGGACTATAGCTGATACAGAGAGTGAGAGGCCTCCTCACCCCCTGAGTGTCCTCGGAGTTGATCACTGATATCGATAAGGCCTAGCTGCTCTACGAAGGTAGAGTGCTTCTGGCTACTGAGGGACTTGGTGAGGCCGTCGGCTGGCATCTGGTTTGTAGCCATCCAGCTGACTTGAAGCTGGCCAGCTTCTGCCTCCTGGAGTAGCCACATTTGATGAGTATCCACGTGCCTTATCTTTGTGTTAAGCCGATTCTCTGCCTTGTTAATAATCCCAACTGTCTGCTGATTATCGCAGAAGAGGGTAGGTTGAATACCTAGCTCAAAATTGACTTGTTTGAACAGCCTCTTCCACCAGATAAGCTCACTGCCTGCTAGTGAGAGTGCAAGTAGCTCTGCTTCTGTGGTTGACTTAGTGACTGATCGCTGAACAGTAGCCTTCCAATCGATCGGTAGACCGTATAGGCTGAATAGATAACCTTGAGAGCTTTTCCTCTCAGGGTCATCTGCAAACGCTGCATCTGAGGCGCCATAAAATATCAGCTCATCTCCTGCCTCCTGAGGCTTCGTGAAATAATAGCTGTTCTGTGGTGTATCTCCTGAGGCGCTGATCGCGAGATGCTTCGTTCTGAGCAGGCATCGCCACACCTGATACGCGGCGCTAAGGTGCTTCTGGCCTGGATTCTGGAGGTGCTTCGCGAGTACTGAATGAGCTCTCGCCACATCAGGGCGAGTAAACGTCGATATATAGGCAAGCGAGCCTACGAGCTGCTGATACGTCCTTGTTCGTTGATCATCCTGAGGCTCGCTGCTTGCCTCTAGATACTCCTCAGCCAGTGGAGCTCCTGTTGCTCGATTACTGGGCTTGATATCAAATTTGGAGATGACCTTGTCAATGAACGAGTCTTGAATCAGATAGATCTTTCTCTTAGGCTTATCCCTTAGTACACGGATTCTAAGGAACCAGCGCAGCTCTCCGAGAGATCTGATCTCATATTCCTTCTTGAGCTCCTGCTCGAACTGCAGGTGATGCGATAGATGAGATGGATGTACAAGGACGACGATATCGTCAACGTAGAAGAATACAATAAGCCTATCATTCGTAAAGAGGCACTGCACCCCCTCAACTAGCTTGAGACCTAGCTTCTTCAGGGTCTTCTTAAGATGCTCATACCAGAGCAGAGGTGCGTCTTTCAGACCATATAGCGCTCGCTTGAGCTCAAGAAGCTTCCCTAGATCCTGGGAGAATCCCTCAGGGGATCGAGCATATAGCTTTCGATCGAGAGGCGCATTAAGGAAGGCGTTCAGGACATCGTATTGGTAGGCAACTAGGCCAAACGCAGCAGCGATTGCCATCAAAAACCTGAACACTCGAGCAGCTAGTGTCGCCGCGTACGTATCGCCCCAGTCATCCTGGAGATCTCCTCGTACTACTAGCCTCGCCTTGTGCTTGTAGAGATACCCATCCTCGTCGAATTTGTACGAGAAGAGCCACATCAAAGGCAGTATCTCCTCTAGCACTTCCTCCTCTCTCGCTGATGTCAAGGCAAAGCAGCCTTTGATAAAGCAGCTATCGAGCTCAAGTTCCGCCGCCTGGGCAAACTCCTGGTGAAATAGGTGATTCTGCAGGTCCTTCCATCGCTTTGGTGGCTGAGGCAGTTGCTCGCGATGCAGCCTCTGCTTTAGCGGATCTCTCAATGAGTTCATGAACGAGGTTACATAGACTCCTGGTAACCCCCTTGTTCTCCTCCCAGAGATGATATTCCCCTGATTAAGCTGACTGTTGATCTTATCCCTTCTGGGAACGTTGTTGCTTACTCGATCAGGTGCTTCTTGATCTTCTGCTATCGGCTGCCAACCTCGAGGCATGGGCATATCTAGTATATCCTGAGTTTGATCCATCTCCGAGTCCAGATTCCCTGGCTCTGGTGTAGCCTCGGGGCTTGGTAGACCTTGGTATCCCTTGCTGGAATCTCGATGTACTTTCTCCTGCTGTCGGAGCTCATCGATCAACTGATTCTCAGCTTCATCAGCCTCTTCGATCTCCTCGATCGCTGGTTGAGTCGGCAGGTGGAGGGCCTGCTCGACCTCCTCATCTGATGCAGGTAGATCCTCGATATCTAGCACAGTAACAAGCTGCCTGAGCGTTCTCTCATCAGGATAGCTCTCCTGTCCTGATTCTCCTGGACGCATGAACACAGCGTCTCTTGTCCTGATTACCCTGCTCAGTGTAGGCATCCAGATCCTGTAGATATTGGTCGAGTCATAGCCAACAAGCTGCCCTATGAGGGCTCTCGATTCGAGCTTATCTCCTCGCTTGAGGGCGTGGTTGAGCGTGTACGCTCTAGCTCCTATCTCACTGAGATGAGCTAGAGCAGGCTTGACTCCATGTACTACCTCAAAGGGAGTCCTCCAGGCAAGAGCCTTGACAGGAGTCCTGTTCAGCAGGTATATCGCTGTCATTACACACTCGTTCGAAAGCTCCTTTGGCAGTCTAGCTTCGATCCTGATGGCTCGCGCTCGTATGATGATCATCGCTCCAGCTCTTTCTGTACCGCCGTTCTGCTCCTCAGTATATGGAGCTCGAGGATTAATTGCGATTCCGAGATCCCTGAGTAGCTCGTACAGAGCCGAGTATCCTCGCTCACTATCAAGTCTAATAACTATCACTACTTGATTGAATTGCCGCTGGATCTTAGCAAGCAGGCGCTTGACTGCTTGCTTAAGTGTAGGTCCTGATTTATCAGATAGGCAGATACCCTTATGCCACTTCGTGTTCTGATCTACTGCATGGAGCAGCCATTGGTCTCCATTATAGCACCGATCTCCTCGCTCCTGGAGTTGAATGAGATCTATTCCAATGCGATAGAATGGCCGTGTAGCTACATCCTGAGGCGCACGCCTGCTGATGAGCTTGTGAAGCTTTGCCTTGATGCAAACCTCGCAATCCTTCCACGACGGTGATCGCTGATCCTCCTGAGCTATTCTCATCCCCTCAGCGTTGTGAGGAAGATGAGAGATCGCCTCATAGCTCGCATGACCGAGGAGCCTATGAGCGCGCTCACTGCTCAGTTCTAGAGGCTTCTTCTCCTTGTACGAGGGCTTGGATCGATATCCTGATACTGCTGCCGCTGCTATGGCCCTCGGAGGTGGACGCGCCTTCTCGTCAGCATCGATCAACCAGTGACCGTCCATATACTCGAGGTAGCACACAGGATTTGAAGGCAGTCGCTGATACAGGCAATTCCTTCCTGAGTCAAAGTGGATGTCTAGGCTCCTACAGCGTGATAGACCTAATACGTTTGTGAAGAATCCTGGGATATAGGCCACATAGGTAAGCTTGAATGACTGCCTTCCTGATGGCGTATCAACTTGCAGCTCTACCTCGCCCCATTCTTCAATCTGAAGTAGCTGGCCTCCTGCATACACGCACTCTCCTTGCTGAGCTTGAGCCGTCGTTCTCCATCCAAACCATCTCGAGTTTGCCACATGAGTATTCGAGCCTGGATCAAGTATCCATCGATTAATGAGAGGCGGCTGATCCTCAGCCTTCGATGTGATCGCGGTCTGGAGTACTGCATGCGAGCTTAAATTACTCGCTGCTTGAGGCTTCCCATCATCATGCAGACCTCCCTGTTTCTGAGTCTGATCCTTGAGCCGCGCTTCTACTCGCTGCAGTATGGAGGCCTTGAGTGATTGTTCAGCTCTGACCTCATCAAACCTCCTGATAATCTGCTGATCAGGCTGCCAGTCAGGGCGCCTTCGAGCGTGGTTGACGTATGGGCAGTCTTGAAACTTGTGTTGGTCTCCACACAGGCACTGCGGCAGAGCTTGATTCTTGCCTTTGTTCTTCGCCTGACTACCTTGTCTTTGGGCTCCTTGGGCTCCTTGGGCTCCTTGGGCTCCTTGGACTCCTTGGGCTCCTTGAGCTGGATACTGCTCTGCAACACCGAGTGTAGCAAAGCTGCCAAGGTTTGAGGCTATAGGTCGAATGCGCCGATAGTAGGACTGATACTCGGCTACGAGGTCGGATATCCCTGTGAACTCCGTTTCAGCTTAATCTTTCTGTATAAGTTCAGTCAACTGCTGGGTTGACCAGCTCTCATCAAGACTTCTGACTGCTCGGATGAAGTCCTCTTGGGCTCGGTTCCCTGCAACCTCAGGTAGAGTTGCCTCCTTCATCAGCCGTGTCGTCTCAAGCCAATCCTTAAACCAGCTATCGAGATTACTCCTCTTGGGCGGGGTAAGCAGCCCCTGATAGTGAGCTCTAAGCTGATAGTTTCGCTCTGAGGTGCTCGGGCAGAGGTGCTTCTTGAGGGCTCTCAGACGCTCGTATGGAGATGAGCAATCTGAGATAAGATAGATATGCCGGGACGCGATCGTTCGGCTGATCTCATGATTGAACTCTCTTAGCGCCTTCTCCTTCTTGCTCCATTGGGCCTCCTTCCTAGTATAGGCCTTGAGCCAGAGTTCATACCTTGCCACCTCTTTCTCAGTAAGGTCCAGAATCGATATCTCCTCCTCCTGAGCTCCAGGCTGGGCTGTATGAAACTCCTCAATCTCCTTCTCTTGGGGTTTCTCCTGCTCTATCCGTTTCACTTGCTCTGCCTTGAGCGAAGGATCCAAGTACTGCCAGAGGTCATTCCTCTCAGCACTATCCTTCCTCAAGAATAGCCACCTCTGCCAGTCGCCTGGTCTCTCGAGGATAACTGTAGCCTTTGTGATCAAAAGGTCTCCTTCTGTAGCCATCGTGGCTATCAGATATCTCGCAGGGTATAAGGTGAACTCAACTTAGTATAAAAGGGCTTCCGGGCTCATAACTGTCAACAAGTGTGAGGAGATTGAGGAAGAAGTTGGTTAATTGATAGAAACTATCGTAGAGAGCGAATATATATCCTCCTGTTACATAAGCAGTAATGAAACGCACTACTCCTGAGTAGGCGTACCCTCGTAGATGCTGACAATAGATATTCGCCACACTGAGATCGAATTAGTCGAGTGTAGCTGTGGATCTGAATTACTTGGAAGGTACGAGAAGATATTCTACATCAGCTAGGAATACAGGCTAACTATAACCCTCATATTTCCTGTCCTTCTTCGTATTCAAGCCCGCAGGAGCGCCAAACGCCATTCTCCCGACCTCACTCCCGGCCTTCTCATCCCCGACAAACCCCTGACAAGCAGCAGCCGCAATTTCCCACTGCTTATCTCCCTCTGCAGCACCTAGCACCTCCGCGTATGCTGTACCCGCCTTGACCAGACTCTCTGCACCCAGTCACGGAACAAAAGGTTTCTGGACGAAGGCGTAAAGTGCCAACGCTAGGAGTCCGAGAAGATGCGCACCCAAGAGTACGGAGCCAACGATAATGCCAGCCATCGACAAGGAGGTTCTGATCGTAGGGACACCGCGATCAGCGAGATGTGCTCTTGATATGTCTTGCCTAAGGCGACTGCTTCCATCAGGTGCAAGCCAAGCTTTGTTCGCGAGGAAAGCGCCTGCCGTGAACGTCATTTGCGCCTGAGCTTCTTCGGCAAAGAGAGAGATGAATCTCTCAACCTGGAAGATAACACCTCTTTCATAAGATGACTGCCGATCGTCCCGGCATACCATTCCAGTGGTGTCTGTGAGGTAAGCCAGCGGCGTGGAAGATATGCAATTATAGCTGTAGCATTCGTCTGTATATGTCCCGTCACCGGCTGTGCCTGTGTCAGGGCGTTCACGGATGACATAGGCGGAAGGGTTTCTCAGGCGTGTGTCGATGAAGGAGCCTTCGCCGAAGAGAGCCAGTGCGACGGAGGTCAAGGGACCGATGTTTGAACCCAGTTCTTGGGTGATGTTACCGGCGTATGTATCCTTGGTTTCGCGTCTCTCCAAATTCCGAGTTCGGCGGCTATACTTGTCCAGGTTAGGCAAGATGACCTGGTCAAGTAAAGGTCCGGCGATGAACCCATTATACGCACTAGGAAGCTCAAAGTAGCCTAGAGACGTTTTGGCGGTCGCTTTGTAGAAGCCTTTGCCAGAGGGATGGGTCGAGATGTTGAGATATAGCTCTTCTGTTATATCCTGTCGATTATATGTAGCGCGCCAGGGCGGGCTGCTAATATTCTTCGGCATACAAATCGCCAGTCCCACACGCGGGTATTCAAGCTGCTTCTGGTATTCTGCAAAGAACACACCTTCCCTGTCCCGCGCACATTCACTGGGCCAGTCCCCAGCAGTGATGTTCGTGTAAGTGACTGTTGTATTAACGCGAGGCGCATACTGAGGCTCAGGATACACTCCGGAGCTGAAATCCGATATAAGAGGCGTCATCCACAGTCTCGAGTCTGTCTCTTGGTAGACTGCCCTGCTGAGCTGATCCAAGGTCCTATCATTTTGAACATGAGGGCAGCCAGTGATACTGCCATTGCACCACTCGTCGTTATTATCCTTGGACCAGAGGTAAGGTTGGTACTCATGCTCATTTGCAAACTCTAGGACACTGCGGAGTCGCACAACCGCAGTAGCCCGAAAGCTGTGTCCCTCATTAAGCAGCATAGGTATATCTGGAACCCTCTTGTTCCGAGATACTGTCCACCGACTTGGCATTCGGACGGACTTGGGTTGAACCAAAGACTGCTGCACGATCTGAAAGGAAGCTCCTGAGAACAAATCAGCACTCAAATCTCGCTAGCCCGAGGCTAGTACCCACAAGTCAATGTCAATCCAAATGCACAGTGTAGAGGCAAACTGCCAACTTTATGAAGCCTGGTCCATATCTGCGGGCTTATCCAACCCTGATCTGCAAGGGCCATAGTTTGTCGCAAGTTTAACTTGATTCTCGAGCTACCGGTTTAGATGAACGCAACCAAAACCATGGATCATATCGCTAATGTAAGCGGAATTGTGAGAAGCGATGCGATTGTCTGTACAATTTGCGCGGCCTTGACCAAGTTCTTATGCTTGGTTACGAGATGTGTCGAGTCTCATACATACGCCCTCATGTCCTGTCTTGTCCCAGCCAGACGCGTGCTCGCTATGCAGAAAACTATCCACGCAAAGAGATTGAGCGCGGTGTAAGCGGCGAGCGGCCATAATGATGTATGCAAATATCTAGTCACCGGCTCATGCGCGGTCATGGAGGTGGTTCTAGACGTAGTCGTTGGCTCGTGTGTGGCCTTTGGTACTCTTGGTGTAGTTGAGTGTGGCTGAGTCGCCTCTTCGTGCATGCTGCGCATCTCATGGGATACCAGTTGTGCCATTGCAACTTCATTCTAAGACGAGGCATTCGCTAGTGAGTATCGCACGCTGAGCGGGAGCGACAGTCCTTTTATTGAAACACGTCTTCTTTACGCAGGCGTCCAATCCTAAGTTAGTGTCCAGCCTAAACATTCGTATAGGTGTTGGCATTGGCCCCAATCCGGCTATCGGCACGCACGACATGATCCTTGTCCAGCGTGAGAGAGGCCTCAGAAAGGAGCAGGATATTTCAACATCATGATTGTTTGCGGAAGATATTAGAGCGACTCAATGTGTTTAGGAGTCAAAGCATTTTCAAAATGGTGTACAGGTCGGGATCACGCGAGGTACAAGAGCTAAATTGCCAACAACCTTGGAAAACCCGGCTTCATCCGGCTGCTAGTCGAAATTATTGAAAGATACAGAACCCAGACCAACTTCCCAGCGTTTCTCGAGAAATAAATCAAGGGGGCACAGGATGCCTGAAAGGTGCTCTCTGAAAGGGAGGAGTTGCGCCTTTGCTGCAAGTGCAATGATCTTTGCCCACGTCTGATGATGTTCATAGTAGACTTCTTATGGCATATCGGAAGTTTCGACGCGGAAGTTATGTCTTTTGGCAGCAGCGCGTCGCTAGGCAACACCGTTATCATGTCTTGAGCGGTTATGGTAACCCTGTTCTATTCGGAGAAGGACTTTAGATCATGTTATGGAGACATTGCGATGGGTGGAAGAAAAGAGTGCGGTTTCCACCTCAGGACATCTTGATTACCAAACACTTGCTAAGAACTTGTCCATGCTTGTCAATTCCAGATCCAACAATTTGTTCCACTCGTCTGATACAGACCATTCCCCGTTGGCCCAGCTCAGTAGATATTCCCGCAAAACACCCTTTGACACAACTTCCCGCATCTCAACGGGAACATTTGGGTGATCAATCAATGGATACCATGGCGTCCCGTGTTTTCCATCCTGGACATCCTTCGCATCGAGACGTGTCACTTCAAAGGGTCCCCGTAGCTTTTCCCCCAGTGCGAGGATCTCTCGCATTGTTGTTTGTGTTCCACGGATACCGCCAACCTGAGGCCAAGGCTTGGGATAATCCAGGGCTGCAGCCACAACTGATGCCATGTCTGAAACTGATGTGATCGTTACGGGCACATCTTCTGATCCAGCAATAGTGATAGCTCGTCGGTTTTCGAAGTCAACCAGCATCTGCATGCTGTGGAAGTGAGGTGAAGTGCGGTGTGGGTGCGCAAAGTACTCCGCGAAGAAGCCAGGTTGGAAAAGGCAGTATTGAAGAACCTGAATTGGGTCAGTAGACATCCAACGGGCGTATAGTCGTGTAGGCCAGGCATAAGTACCGTTGTCTTCGAATTGACCTCTGCCAAGTATTCTGATACCCTGTCTTTCCATTGGTAGTGGGCAATGTGGCTGTTGCTTTGACTGTATCCAGATAACATCATCAGCCAAAAGCTTTACCGCAATCGCGCTCATGCGAGGCTCCAGAGGTAATTTACTCACGCGGCCCATTGAGAAGGAGCAAACCTGCTGACGGCAGCCTCGATGGCCGCAGCGATTATTCGTTTTTCAAGATCAATATTTCCGTCAAAATCCATCGTGACTGCGAAGGACAAGACCGTATCAATACCACGGAGAGCCGAAACGAGGGAGGAGTGATTATTGTAGTCCACCGTGGCCCATTGGATCGCGGGTGGTAGGTCGGCGGGACGTTCAGCCTATTCTGTGTCAGCTCTTTCGCAACATCCATATACTCAAGTTTACCTTTCGACTCATGATAGTTACTACATAGTTGCCCTTCTTAATGATGGCGTCGATAACCTCCCGTCCAACATCTATAGTGTTTGATTTTAGTACTCCACTTAAGCTCCGTCTCGAAAAAATCACGTCGGGATACTCACTACTGGTACCTCCAATGACAGCTACTTTACCCATTGTTATTGCGAATCTTTGAAGCGAGGTTGAGGAAGAATATGTTACAGCTCACAGGTATCGAAGTATATATGTTGAATGGTCATTGTCAAGCGGGATGCGTTGGCTATTAATATATGACCATTGCCAGTTGCAATGGGGCATGAAACAGGGGGTTCTAATAGTCACCGCCGCTACCTGTCCGCGATGAGACGATGTGAAGGTCTTACTTTGGCCCGCTTTTGTCCGGCTCAACTTTTTTGTGATTGTCGACGTCCTTGGCCATAGTAGCTCAGTATTGCCTAAAGAAGAATATTGTGGGGGCTTTGCGCACTTGAATAGTCGTTTGGCTGGCTAACAGAACAGACTTACAGAACACTCGGCCGAATTCGTCCGTAATGGAAAAGGGCCTTAAGCACCGACTTCGCGTCAGACGACCATCACTTAAGACCTAGTCTAGACAGTTCTCAACATTCAGGAATGCAAATGTTAGACGTTACGATCATGAAACAGTCTGGAATGAAATGGAAAGATAATTTTGGACTAGTCAGCCACAATTTCCTATTTGGCGGGACGGACGAAATGCCGGATGTGCACGAAACAGGGCTGTATCTAAGCTCGGCGATATACTTTTCGGCCACCCCACCACGACGCGCTACTCTGCTTTTGACGCTCTGTACTGTCAACGCCACATACACAAAATGGATCCCCGAGAGATTGCCTAAAGTAATGCTATCCGCGATCTTAATGCAGGTGTTTTTAAAAGCCAGCGACAGGCTGCCAAGGCTCCGGCCCATGCTTCCCACTTACTACAGCCTCTAGATCTTGCTCCTTTCTCTGTACTCAAGTCACGCTATCGTAATGAGATCCGAGGTCTCTCAGCGCTTAATAACGCAGCACCAGTTAAGGAGGAGCGCTTTGTAGTATCTTATAACAAAGCCAGAGAAGAGGGGCTCTCAGAGCGAGTCATTCGAGCTGGCTGGAGGGCTGCTGGCCTCTGCCCATACAATCCAGCTGTTGTACTGCTCTCATCCCAAGTAACTGGCCGGCCAGCTACTCCACCTACCAGCCAGAGCTCAGCTGCCCCACAGTCAATATTCACTACACCTCGGAGTTCACAGGCGTTATGTAAGGCGCAACAACAGCTGTTGTTGTCAGAATCTCTCTCACGAAGCACCCGGCTTGTGCTTGACAAGGCAGGCAAGGCTATTACAGAAGCGAACACCAGGGCAGCCCAGCTTGAGGCTGAAAATCAACGGCCTAAATATCAACTAGATAGTACTAGGAATACTCGCGTAAGGAAGCGAGTTCAAGAAAATCCAAATGAGCACTTCAGCAACGTTGAGAGTATCAAGGCTGCGATTGATCGCGCAGCAGCTCAACAGGCTCAACAGGCAAGCACTTCACCAGAAAAAGAAGCTCAAAGGGCGGCGGCAGCAGCAGCAGCAGCAGCACTTTCTATTAGCTCTACGTGTAGTGAGTGGCAAATACAGTCGTTGTTGTAAAGAAAAGCGCATGTCAAAGCAGAGTAGCGCGTCGTGGCGGGGTGGCCGAGAAGTACATGTGGCCGAAAAGTATATCGCCGAGCTCACGCGTCTTCCAAAATGATCAAAGTTGGTGGGGTGCGGCGCTCGCCCGTGGAATACGTTAACCTTGGTATGTACCGTCGTATGCGCCAGGAGAAAGTGGCGATGCGGCTTACTCATCGACCCCTTATCGGCATTTGATCAGCCAATTGGCAATATCGGATGAATGGGGTCTCGCTTTTGGGCCAAACAGCAAGCTGCAGCCGAGGTGCGGCTGAGCGCTTCGAACCCGCCCACTCGTAAATGCCTGACACTTATAGTGAGGCGCAGGTGAGAGGCACGGTAGTAGGCAACAGCGAGATATAAAGAGACATAATGCTATGTGCAGCATCTCGTCACTCTTGATGATGTTATTGGCGACGTGTTGGATTGGGATAGCTGGAACTTAGCAAGTTTGGGGCGACGCAAGGCAGTCTGGCTGACTTGTTTCTGTGCTCTTCGTCTCGGTCCGAAGGAGTGGAGAGGCACAGTGTTTCACAATCCTTTGAGGAGACGTGCCATGGCAATGAGAGTCACGAGAGAAGCTGTGCCTCATAAAACAACACGACAGTCAGGCGGGTTCAGCCTGCCATCCACCGAATGATGGTACCGATGGTATAAATAGACTGGGAAGTAGTCATTCTAGTCAGACTGAGGGTGAAGGATGCGGCGCATACATGGCACCCGCAACAAGGTAAGCAGGACAACTATGGTAAACCTGCTTTCATTGGTGGTGAAGGACGTGGATAGCGAACTTGCCGCAATGATCATATCTTAGCAAACTTTAGTCCGGCCGTGCCACATATCTGAGACCGGCGATGTTGGTGTGGCTTTTGAGGCACGGCCAAGTCGGCGTCAGATGGATACTCAGAGAGCTACAGGCGCAGCAGGCTGACATCCCTCTGATCCATATTTAAGAACCTCATCATCGTGAGATCTGTTGTCTCATTGAATAGAAGTACCCAAAGAGCTCCATCGTCTTGAGTACTTCAATGGTCGATGTTATCAACCTACGAATCTTTTCTTACAGCTTGCCCAGTTCATATCGAGAACAAATCAGGCAAACCTTCAGGAGATCAATATGCGGGTGTCAACTCTACTACAACATTTCTTCTTTGGAGGCTGTGTCTGTACAGTGTTGCAGCCGACAAATACTTTGATCAGCGTATTGGTACGCAGAGACGACCAACCAGCAGTGACAACAGTTGGGGCACCATCAAGTGGCCATTTTAAGGGTGCGATGGATTGACCATAAGTGCAAGGTAAACAGTAAGAATTCGATGGAGAAGAAATCTATCTGAGAGCAAGAAGTATCTAATATACGTAAGTTGTCATGCTTCGAGAAGCTTCGCCGGAACTCTTAAGGATTCTCCGAAGTTCTTGTCAATGCACTGAAGAGCGCCGAAGATTCCACCGAAGGCCACAGGCCAAGGAACAACAATCAGGGCTTCAGCCCCTTACAGCCATTAATCGGGCGATATCATCATGACTGTGCCCGAAGATGATAACAAGGTTCTCGATCAGATCATCAGCCAAAATAGTTGTCCAGACTCGAAACTTCGCAAACGCTTCGTATACGGATGCTTCCTTGAGAACGGCGAAGCCATGTATGGCTCTATTCATACCGGAAGAATGCCCGGCCTTGTCGCTGCAGCTAGATCGGGACTTGAACTGCCAATACCGCCTCCCGAACTGGGTGGAGGTGCTTTGGCTCAATTTGGCCAATTTGGCGCTGACCTACCTGATCTTGACCAGCAGGCTCAAGATCGGTTAGGGAGAATAATATGGTGGGTTCAATACCCAGCTCTGATATCAAAAATCCCAGCACAGAACGCCGTCAAGGTAATGCCTGCAGTCGTTGCTACTAGGACAGTACCTGTAGCGCCTGCAACTTCGTCAGCAAGATGTCACTATCCAGATCGAATTCCTTACTGTACCAACTGTGGAGGTCTCGGGGTAGACCCGGATAGAGAGAGTTGTGTTGGGGTAAGATACTTTAGAAACCTTCATGATTCTTTTCGCTTACGATCTGTATCAGTTTGGTGATCTATGGAAGTCTTGTCCGTGTCTCAAGCGCACACCATTTCCTCCAAACAAGATTCTCCCACCAAAAGAAGACCTTCAAGCATTCCTAGCTCAAGTTAGAGATAGTGCGAATGTCACTTGTCTTGGAAGCAATACAACACAGGACATTGGTCTCTGGTCAAGGTCAGTACGCAATATCTTTGAGCATTTTACACAAAGCTAAGAATTATTTCAGCATGGCAGAGAAGTCCTGCGAGAATGTTGATCTCACCAAGTCTTTTCTGCATGAAAACATGACTATCACTATCACGGTTCATGTAATAGGCTATTGGGCAGTAGAATTGATAGGAACACTGATGTTAAATTGAAGTCAGTCTACGTGCTGATTTACCGGAATGATCGGAAGTAAGCAGGGTTGAGGTGAAACCCTATTCACATAGGGCCGAGCAGTATCGGGCCGAGCAAACTGTATGTAGACCGTGACAATCACAGATCTTACCGACACGAGCAAATATGCGATGTACAAGCGTTACAAGTACACATTTCGCTGGGACCCGCAGCCCAACCAACGTTGTTCCTAGTCATGCAAGGACTTGTTCTCTTCATTTTCCAAATATAAGTGTAGTAGATGCCAAGTCAGAGGAACGCGACTAATAAGGATCGGTTTCTAGGTGGGGACGTGTCGAAAACTGAAATGGCAAGGACTGGCGCGTCTCAAGTTCGATGTGGGACGGCTTCGTACAAGATAGATGACAATCCAGCTCTGAGGGTCGCCTGTCGTCACAAGAACTCGCAAGCACCACGAGGCGATAAAGAAGCAAGTGGTGCTTCCAGTCTTGACAAGGCGATCGGGCAATCTTGCGCAGATAACGATTCGAAGAGTCTAAAGAAAGGCGCTAACATATATTAACGCTACGGGATAACGGAGTACGGCGTCAGAGACCGTAGTTCCTTCTGGCTGCGCGGCGCAATCACTTGTGGCGACGAAGACCATATGAAACGAGCAGACTGCGTCGATGCACTCAATGAAGGCACGGGACAATGTGATGCTGGAAGTGGGTTTTCTCATGGTCTAGCCGCCTCTTATAGTTGCGTTGACTACAGTATCGACCTAAGTGGTGCGACCCAGGACGAATCACCGCCGTGGGACCAGAAGTTCCAGTTTCCGCCACCTGAAGATGCAGAGAGACCAGATGGAGCTCAGCACGAATTCATATGCACACAGAGAGCCTTCAAGGTTCGAGAGAATGCTCTACCAGATGAAGAGCTCAACCAAGCTATCGACAAGTTTTGCCAAAATGGTGCCGACATCGCAGGGCTTGGGACAAAAGCCCCTTGGCTCGATAAAATGTTCTCATAGCCATCCGGCAACAATCCTAAATTCCTAATGGGGGCCATTCTGAATAGCGACAGCAAAGCAGTTGTCAACGACAAAAAGAACTGGAAACTATATAAAGATATGCGGTGGTGCGAGTAGGTCTTACTGCTTGATGATGTTCGTGGACTTCAATGACTGATAAACGACAGTACATATGATTGGAAAATGGGCAAGGATGACTGTACCTATGCCATGGGCAAGATGCATCAGATGTGTACTCACGATAAAGTTCTGGCACAGGGCGATTACACGTACAGATGTGGTCGCTACACATACGCTTACCCGGGCACTGCGCCAGGCAGAAAACGGCACCGAAACGCAGATTAATCACTGGTCACGAATGGAGAGAGGAAGCGGAGGGAAGGAGGGGGGTGGGGGGACCGCATGGTTATAGTATTTTAAAATGATGTTTTCTTCCACATACGACCATAGGAGGTTGAATACTAAGCTTCCCGTCCGCTCAGCCATATTTAAGCAGCGCACCGGAGGATTAGTAGTCAGGTGGGTGATCACTGGCGAATCTCCGCTGTTGTATGTTTTTGCCCTTCTTTTTGGACGTCTCTAGATCCGTCCGAAAGGTTTGCTTGCTGCAAATCATGGATTGAACGTGGAGAAAGGAGCACTTGATGATTCTTTAGACAACTTCGCATTTTTCACGACGCTGTTCTGCCTATATCTACGATCACAATCAAGGTAATGCAGTTTATCAACTAAGTTATGTCAGATTATATGCTGAGATGGTAGTGATATGAATTTTGATGATATTGATCCTCGTCGTGTGCATTCTCCTATTGTCTCGGTTCCGACGATTTCGTGTTCTGGTCTGCCAAGCTAAGTGGTCCCTGCTCGATTGTACAGATCCGACCGTACTTTAGCTCGTTCTATCTGACAAGTTATTACAGAGAGTGAATACGTGTATTCTGTAGCCTATACCTTTGCACAAGGTCATGCTGTTGAATTACAAAGCTATTTATCAGATGGGCGGCCTTTTTGTTGCACTCTAGTCACTTTCTGTCGAAGACAAGATCTTCTAGTAACGGTAGATGTGTACCTAGGTATGGGAACGCATTTTGCAAAAGACTCTTCCAACTGGTTTACTTCTTCTGTGATAATAAAATCCCTCCTGCACGAACTTGACCATAGGCAACGCGACCGTTTCCTGCCTGACAATCGGTCCATGGCAAAGTGGTAGCCCCGCACGGCTAGGTCATGATAAATTTGACCTTCAAAAGGCGCCATCACACTTATACATTTCCACAGCAGAAAACATGTACTGTCGGATACATTCTGGACTGAGCGCCCTTCCTACAATAAATCTAGTTGGACATGCCTAAAGAAGCGTAGCGTGCTCTGGCCTTATCCCCAGCAAGCGTTATCCGGCCGCCGTGATTTGTTGACCGTGGCGATCGCCCCAAAAGGAAGCTTCTCCAAGCTTTGCCAATCAACTACCAAGCTTTAGACACCCTTGTGCATAAAACTACAAGGACGGCGGCGATTTCGGCTACAACAGGAAGCTGGTTCATGTAGCTCCCAAACTATGTTATCGGGAGTGGAAGGTGGACGGGTGCTCCCTCTCGAACGGACGGCAATGTTGGCCAGCGAGCCACAGGTGACCTGGGTGGCATGTTGCTAATGCGCATGCGATGCTGGGCCTATTTGGGCAGGTAACAGATACGTGATGATGCAAGGAGAACATCGATGGGGCATAAGAGTGGCTGGCCGTCTGCTGTTCATTGTCGTCCAGCCGCTCGTTCGCTCTCATCGTCACCATGTACACCCATCAGGTGCTTTCTTGGGTCGCGCTTTTGGCGAATGCGTGCGTCGCACGGCCAACCAGCGATGTTAACTTCAGCAAAGCCATTGTCGAGAAGTTGGATGCTGCGCCTATCGGTTGGGTGAATGATGTTTCTACAAACTTGGACAAAGATATAACCTTGATTACTCTCAAGGTCCATCTCGTAAACAAGGACATGGACAAGTTCCACGATCTTGCTATGAACGTATGTTGATGGCCAAAATAACAGTCTGGTTAGATTCAAGCTAACATCAACGAACAGATCGCTACTCCAGGTCATGCACAATACGGTAACCATCTTGACCACGAAACGATTCTTGCTATGATTGCACCGAAGCAGGAATCAAGTAACCTTGTCATGCAATGGCTCACGAGCGAGAACCTGGGCCCCGAAACCAAGATCACGACGAAAGGCGACTATGTCACCATTGAGGCTGATGTCAAGACCATTGAGAAGTTGCTAGATGCAGAGTACAGCGTCTTCGGTACGTGTAGATCCACACTAACAATCTCTTCTCTTATTCTAACGAATACCAGTGCGACCTGGAAGCAACGAAAAGGCCCTCCGAACTCTCAAATACAGCCTGCCAACCAGCCTGAAAGGCCATGTAGACATGGTCCAACCCACCACCTTCTTCGGCCTTAAGCAGCTGCGCTCCACCATTTCCGAGCACCACTCAATTCAAGACTCCGAGTCGCCCAACAACAAAGCCGCCCAAGCCGTCACCGGCTGCACCGGCACCCGCATAACCCCCACCTGCCTCGCCAACCTGTACAACTTCGCCTCCGCCAAAGTCCAAACTGTCGGCCTACTCGGCATCGCCGGCTTCCTCGAAGAATACGCCATCAAAGCGGATTTCACAACCTTCCTGAACAGCTACGCCTACTTTTCCAACAAAGCGAAGTCCTTCACCTGCACCGCAGTAAACGGCGGAACGTGTCCCTCCTCCCCACCAGGCGTGGAGGCGAACCTCGACGTCCAGTACGCAGGGTCGATTTCCACATCCGTGCCGAATACGTACTACAGTACCGCGGGGCGCGGGCAATTCCTCGGATCAGGAAGCAATACAAATGAGCCGTATCTCGAGTTTTTGAACTACTTGCTCGCCCTGCCGGCAGCGCAGTTGCCGAATACGCTCAGTATTTCGTACGGCGACGACGAAGCGACCGTCCCGCTTGCGTATGCGACGAATGCGTGTAATCTCTTCTCCCAGCTCGGCGCACGAGGAGTATCGATTCTCGTGTCCTCGGGCGATTCGGGCGTGGGGTCGACGTGCAGCGTGAACGGCAAGGCGCAGTTCACTACCGCGTTCCCGGCTGCTTGTCCGTGGGTGACTACCGTGGGCGGAACGACGGGTAATTCGCCTGAGGCGGCGTGGAACAGTGGTGGCGGTGGGTTTTCTGAGATCTTTGGACGCCCGGCGTACCAAGATGCTGCTGTGTCGAAGTGGTTGAGTACGGATACGACACATGCTGCTGTGACGAAGTACTTCAATGCTTCGGGGCGCGCGTATCCGGATATTTCTGCGCAGGCGACGAACTTTGTTATCATTGCTGGTGGGAGCGCGCAGTCGGTTTCCGGGACGTCGTGCTCTGCGCCTACGACTGCAGGTATTATTCAGCTGTTGAACAGTGGACGTATTGCGGCTGGAAAGAAGGGGCTTGGGTTCTTGAACCCGTGGCTGTACGGTACTGCCAGCAGTGGTTTTACTGACATCAAGACTGGAAAGATCACTGGATGCAGTGGTCAGATTTCAGGAGCTGGGTTCAGCGCGGTGAGTGGATGGGATCCGGCGACGGGCTGGGGAACGCCCGACTATGGTTCTCTGCTCACGTTTGCGACATCGACTGCTTAGACGGCAGACTGGTAGTAGGATATGCAACTACAATCTGATTATCATACAACAATGCAATCTCTCAATGGAAGCAGATGCGATGGTATCGATGTTCCCACTGGACTCCAAAAATGTAATCGCCAATAACTTTGGGCCAATATAGACGCTGGTGATGCTTCAAAACGCCCAAACCATATACAATATCAAGCACAAAACCACAGTGTCTATTCCTCATCATAGCCCTTAGCCTTCTTGCATTTCACCGACACGAGCTCCGTCTCGCCTTTATCATCCACGACAAGCGCAGTCAGGTGTCCACCGCTGGCACAACCCGTGTCCAGCCCTTTGGTGTATTCATGAATATTCAATCCGCGCTTCCGATTGTGACCGTAGATAACCGTAGTGCGCTGATGCTCCTTAAGCTTCTTCTGCTGGTGGTTCCAGAACTTTTCCCAGGGTGTACCGCTGTGTTTCGACGACGGGATGCGCGTCTTGAGATCGATTGTGCGCATGTTCATAACATGCACAGGATCTTGCTTCTCAAGCGGTGTATTAGGGACGAGGCCAGCGTGGACAGAGACGAGGTTGCCGAGATTCGGGACGTGGCCGACGCGTAGGATGACGGGGCATTGTTGGAGGAAGACGAGGTCCTTGCGAGAGAATTTCTTGGCGAGCTTGAGCAGTTTCTTGTCGGCGTTGGAGTGCGATGCTGAGTCAACGAAGTCAAGGTGATGCTCGTCATCGGCGAATGAGGGATGGATCTGTTCGGCCCCGGCGATGGTGAGGAGGAGCTTGTCTTCCCAGTTGCCGCGGACGCAGGAGGCGCCGAGTTGGCGAACCAGTTTGATGACCCCAGGAGAGTCTGGACCTGCGTATTGTTAACCTTACATAATACATAAAACTGCGGGAGATGTTGCCCTACCCTTCGTGATCATGTCGCCTGCCAGGACAAGATGATCATGCTTATGCCGGAAGTCCACCTTGTTAAGCAAATGCTGTAGCTCTTCCTTGCAGCCGTGCACATCGCCCACAAAGACGAGTCGCTTCCCCTTCTTAGGAAGATGCTCCTCGTCCATGTCCTTGACCTGGATCATGTCCTTGAAGTCCGGGCGCAGGTTGCTACCATAGCCCATAGCCGGTGCCTCGTCCATCAGCTTGATTTCGTACAGGATTGCTGCACGCCGTGGCCCAAAGTATGTGCACCAGCTTAGTAGGATCAGAATTGCGACTCCAAAGGCAGCGAGCAGGTTGCGCTTGATCCGTCGTGGAACGTTGTCGATTCTGTTCTGCCACTTGACGGGGATCAGGAAGTCATCGTCTTTGCCGTAGAAGCTGTCTTCCTCATCAGAAACGTCTAAATCATGGCGGTGGTCTGGTATCAGGTCGATGAGGGGAGTGTGTGCTTTCGGCGCGTACGGATTATCGCGGTAATACGTCATCGGTACGGTAACCCTCGAGGAAGCGATGCGCGGTTGGACAGGGGCTTCAAAAGCGTGTGGAAATGCTGGAGAAGGCTGTGAAATGCAGCAACGTGTAGTTTGCGCCTTGCAGTATCACTGAGATAGGCAGCTTGGGTGTCGCGCTTGCTAAACGCTATTGATCAGGGACAAAGCGAATGCGGCTTTTTCTGGCCGCCAAAGTTTTCCTGGGAGTCACGGGTATGGGGAGCATGTGATGATGTCTGGGCGTGATGCAGCAAAGGAGTGACTGAAGTGCTGATGAGTGTGAAGAGGTCTGAAGCAGCTACGGCGCGCGCCCTCGCCGCACGCCCCTGCTCTTTCATGGTGTCGTCGCTCTTCTAGGCAGAGACGATCAGCAAAAGGCTTGGCCGAGGTTGGCTGCCACGTGCCGTTAGTTCCGGGGTTAAGGTTATCTAGCGCCCGGAGCCTCATCGCTTGAGCGTCCGTCCCATCTATCTTGACACGCACTCTCTGACCTCTTGAAAAATTTGGCGATTCATCAGTTCGATCTCCCCTTACGGACCTCGTCTTCAAATTTGAACGTCCTGGATTATAACACTTCACTATCATGATTAACGCTTATCGTCTCGCCTCTTCAACGAACAATGTCAAGGCTATGGGTGAAGTTGCAGTCTTTGGCGAAGCTCAAGTAGGCAAGACATGCTTCATAGACATGGTAGGTCACTCCGTCTGAATCTACCTTGATCCCGAAATATGCGTCGCTTTAGCTAGTGCATCACATCTCATGCTGTCACGCTAATGTATTCAACACAGCTCACCAAAGGCCACCACTTTGCTCAATACATGGGTTTAGGATTCGAAGAAGGTGTCCACCGCATGACCATCGATGGCGAAGCCATCGAGGCTTACTTCACAGATCTCAGCTCTACCACGCTCAGAATAGCGGATGCAAACTTCAGCACGGAACTATTCATACAAAGTCTCTCGGGTGCTGTGGGTATCGTATTGCTGTACGACATCACATCTCTAGTAAGCTTCGATCACATCACAGAGAAGAGCTATGCTTATGCTTGCATGTGTAACAATTACATGGGTGAGGATGCTGGCGAAAGGATTCGCGAGTACATCTTAGTCGGGAACAAGAAAGACATCGTTGAGAAAGAGCCAGAAAAGAGACAGGTCGATGAAGAACTAGCAGCGGAATGGGCGCAGAGTCAGGGCATGCGACATGTAGAGCTCACCACACATGACAGAGAGGACGTAGAGAAAGCGGTCCATGATCTGATGCGATCCATCTTGCGGGCAAAAAGGTTTGCTAAAAAGGGAAAAGCCAATGTCAGAGCACCGGGATTGAAAAATCACGGTGATATCAGTACCAAATCGAAGATCAAGCAAGCTTTGGGTATGCGCAAGAACGATACTTGAGAGTTGGTGAGCATCCAGAACAGCCGCACCAGTACCCACTACGCGTGCCCCACTTTTACCCCACAACCTCCCGTCCCTGCATACAGATCCACTGTTCGAGATCGCCCATCAGTCCAGAAAGCCGAGCTAGAGTCGAGCGAAGCAGAATCTCAAATACCCTCGAGCATCCAAGACTTCATCAATGACGTAGCACGGAAATATCTCCGCGACATGAGTACATCAATCCTGCAACGACCATACCATACGAAGATGCACCCGACGCCCAAATCTCACTCATAAGACTATACTGTTTCATTCCTATACCATCCTGAAGTCTAGCAGCAATGTCTACCCCAGCAATGGAACCTCTCACCCTCATCTCCGCTACGCCTTCCCCCTTCGCCCGCATGAACCGCATCGCCCTCTCCCTCAAATCCATCCCCTTCACGCTCAAAAACGAAATTCCATGGGAATCCGCCACCGAAACGCCCAAATACAACCCCCTAGAGAAACTCCCCATCTTGCTCTTTCCAGACTCCCGTGCCCCCGTGTATGACTCCGCACACATCCAGGAATACATCGTCGCGAAATATGCCGACCTACCCCCGCGCTTAATCATGGGCAACGTCGACCAAGACCTCGAGATCCGCCAGATCGTTGTCCTGGGCGAGGGCTGCTTGGACGCCATTGTACTGAATCGCTGGGAAGGACGGCGAGACGAGGACAAGCAGAGCAAGCTTTGGATGGACCGGCAGAACCGCAAGATTGATGGGGCATTGCGCGCTTTCAATGACTTGGTTGTTGCGCGCGTCGATGCGGGCAAGGAGTATCTTGTAGGCGAGGAACTGACGATTGCGGATATCGCGGCTGTGTGTACGGTGGGGTGGATTGGGTGGGCGGGTATTAGGGAGGGCTGGGAGGAGAAGTATCCTGTGTTGGCAAAGTGGGTGGGGGAATTGGATGGGCGGAAGGAGTTTAGGGAGACGAGGCCGGTGATGTTTGATTTGACGGAGACTGTTGTATAGGCTGCTTTGATAAATCTTGGTGTCTCTTGATCCTTTAAGTTTGTGTCAGATGAACTGTAGCGCATGTGGCTTGCCTGAATGTGGCAGTTGGAGTCTTCGCCTTGTGAAGCCATGGGTAACGCCCGTGGAATACTCATTCATGATTGGCCTACTTCGTCCCAACACTAGCCGTGCCGCAGATGTCAGCGTTTATCTCTCAAGTTTGTGATGATGACACGACAGCTGCTTTTATTTACTTTTGTCGCATATGCAACTGTCGTACGTACAACCGCAATCCCACACGCCCATCGCACTCCACCCACGCATTTCCTCGTCCTCGCAGCTAGCAGCCAGCAGCGATGTTTCTGACTCTAGCATTGTCCCTCGCTGCATTGCCCGTGACTCTGATTTTATGGTCTGCAATCTTTCTCAACGTAAACATCCGCAGAGCAAGAGCGATAGGCTTACCCATCCTCGTCCGCTGGACCACGCCCACGAACCCCCTGTGGATGGCTTTTGGAAGCGACATCGTCCGACTGGCTCGCCGTCTCGGAATCGCTACCGAGAATTTCTCTCGTTTCTACCCCTTCGGCTGGGAAGCGAACGAGAGGTATCAAGTGCATGCCCAACTCGGTGATGCATTTACACTAGTCGCGCCTGGAGGTTATTGGATCTACATCGCGGATCCAAAGGCTGTCTGGGATGCTCTCAAGCGCCCCCGAGACTTTGGCCGCAATATTGAAATGCTTGCTGTGCTTAACGTATATGGAAAAAACCTGTCGACTACAGAAGGGCATGAGTGGCAGAAACACCGCAAGATCACGGCTGCGACGTTTACGGAGAGGAATAATGAGCTAGTGTGGCAGTCGTCGCTTTCGCAGGGGAATAGTATGCTGCAATATTGGCTGAATCGCGCACCAGAGCCGATTCGAAGTGTTGCGGATGATTCCAAGACTTTTACTCTCAATGTACTTGCAGCCGCGCTATTTACAAAGGAATATCCATTTGAGGGACAGGAAGAGATGGAAAAGCGGAACGCCAGTGTCAAAGACCCATCGGACGACTCCCATCAATACCGCAATTCCTTCTCCAAAATCCTTCGCGGAATCGTACTCATCGCCATCTTCGGGGGCGAAACGCTTCGAAAGTCCTCATGGATGCCGATTTCATGGAAGCAAGTCGGCCAGGCAGTTCAAGACTTCAAATCCTACGTCATGAACATGATCGAGGAAGAGCGCGAGAGTATCGCGAACAACACATCGACACGCAAGGACCTTGTATCCGCTTTGGTGCGTGCTTCGCTCGTCCGGCAAACCGACGACTCTCGCGACATGACCATCACTGAGCAGGACATCATCAGCAACACCTTCGTATACGGCTTCGCGGGGAACGACACTACCGCGATTACGCTAGCTCACACAATCGTAAACCTGGCTGCACACGCCACCTCGCAAGCATGGATTAGAGAGGAAATCCAGCACTACTGCGCGGACGACGATTTCACCAAATGGCCATACGCCACTTGGACGAAACTCATACGCTGCCAAGCTGTTGTTGTAAGCACCACGTTCCACCCTCCATTTCTCTGTTACTTACAAAATTAGATGGAAACCCTCCGCCTCTGCCACCCCCTCGGCTCCTCCTCCAAACTCACCAAAACTGACTGCAACATAACCGTAGGAGATACTACATACACTATTCCCGCAAACTCCAACGTCTCACTCAACTTCTCAGCCCTACACACTAACACACAAATCTGGGGCTCGGGCGCGATGGATTGGGATCCCGCGCGCTTCATCGATGGCACAGGCATCGGTGGTGAGCAACTCCGCCTTTTCCCTGACGGCGTGTATGTACCATGGTCCTATGGTGAGCGCCTATGTCCGGGCAAGCGCTTCTCGCAGGTCGAGCTCGCGGCTGTTGTGGCGGTGTTATTTCGTAAGTGTGGCGTGGAAGTTGTGCCAGAGATGGGAGAGGAGGCTGTGGAGGCGAGGAAGAGGGCGGAGAGGGTGGGGAGAGATATACAGATGACGCTGCTTAATGAGATGTATCAGCCGGGGAGGGTAGGGCTGGAGTGGGTGGAGGTGTGAGTGAGAGCGGCGACTTGGACATAATTGATGGATCTGGTGTTTGTACACTGCATCATGGTTAACAGGTGTTGGAATGGTTCGTGCGCGCTGTGTTTAAAGACCTGAATATTATCCAAGCGCAGTTCCGTTGAGCCGTCTACCTACTTCAAGGCTGTTTTGGCACAATGTTTGTAACATGCCGGTAAGTTTTCGAGTCTATTCAGGCTCATGTATAACGCGACACCTGCTTTCGTAATAACAAGAGCTCTACTAGCTTACGGCATATGGAATGGCTGACTAGTACCGGACTCAACCGTGGTTCACTGCTGACTTCGGCCCCGCAGTTCCCTCACATAGCTTTCAGTGCTCGCTCCGCACAAAGTAAGAAGGCTTTGATATCATGAATTAGCACAGTCTGTGGTTCAAAATTGTGTGATGCTTGTTGTCAGCCATAGAGCTTATCCCTTAGCGCATAAGTGATGACCCAAGTTCCGTTTTCACCTAAGCCTGTTTCAGCCCAGCTCCTTCACCCTCTCTCTTTTGCGTAAAGAGGCTCTCTCTCCCATAGCCTTGCTCATATCTGACACTCCTCAACCTCTACGCTTAACACTTGTCTTTTCTTTGCTTGTGATGGTTAGCCGAATACCCAGTTTTATCCAGCAAAATGAAGGTGATTCATCGGAGTTCCGAATAAACCATGGATCAGTGTCCCTAGTCCGCCCAACTTTTCATTACCAGCATATTAAATTGCTCTCCTGTCCTACTGCACGATCAAAACTTTCTTCAATCACCCAATACTACTACTCAGAAATAAGATATCTCCAGCTCCAACCTCCGCTCAAACATTCGCGTATGCCTCGATCATGGGAAGGGCACCCGCTCTCTTGATAATGGCCCCAAAGCTCGGTCGAACACCTTCTCGTCTGCTATGCCAAAGAAGCGCTAAAAGCGGCGAATATGCCTCTAAGACTACTGCCCCGTCGAATGCGACAACGATATCAAATTGCACAGCTATCTGCCTGGCCAGTAAGTTATCAAGTGCCAAGTAAATTTGCGACAGCTTACAGAGCCGGCCAGTCTGGTTCATCATGGTTTTGGTGGGCGTTCAGGATGGCGTTTTGGCCTTTTTTCTCTGAGTTTTGCATGGAAGCTTTGAAAGAGGTTCGTAAAAACATCTGAAGAACTATAAGTGGAGTTCTAACTAAGTTTGACATTTTAATTCACGACCACGCTGGAGGCCAGATCGTCTTCAAATCCAGACAATCTGGAAGATGATGAAAGTGGTAAGTATCTAATCTTAGATGCTTTATGGACTGTGTTAACTTAATATACAGCAGAAGAGGGTACGGTCATGGAGATCAGGTAGATTATAAGTTACTGAGAAGGAAGGCTGGCATGTTTGTTTATCGATTGATTTACAGAGTCTGATCTGCTGGCAACTGGAGGTCCCTGATTCTTCAGGACCCACGCCACTTTTGTTCCCTGTATGTATAGATGCCAAGTACGGAAAGCGAGTATTTGATATGCATACGCCGTCAGCCGCAATCCAACAGCACATGACTCTTGCAGAATTTGCTTGAGGAGATGAAGCTACCAGCCACAACCTAAAGGATCTGTATCAAACATTCACCCTCTGCATGTTGTACAACTGTAAAAGCTCAAGCTATCGCTGCTGTTCATGGTCTAGTCTGGTCCTCCAAAAGTCGATCCAATTTCTCCCCATTTAACCTGGCTGAAGGTGACCGTTGGGTTCTTCACCTTCTGCTGAATTGCGTCTGGGAAGCCCTCGGTGGCATTGCAAGGACCATTTGGCGCACCATCGAGCCAGGCCATGCCACCGCTCTTATCCCACCACAGACTGAATACAAGAACCATGCCACGCTCCAAAGCGTCGCCCATAGTCTTATGGCCGCCGAATTTGTTGTATTCCCTGGCGCGAGGCTGAGCTGAGCACCAAACCTGGTCCATGGTGACGTTCTGCATGGCATTTTCGATAACGATGCCGTCTTGGACATATTTACGAACGATGGCTTGGAGCACGCCGTACTTGGCTGGGAACTGAGTGACGACGGTGAAAGGCCGCGTCGTGTCAACCTTGAGGCCAGGGCCGTAGAAGTCCTTGGAGTTCCGGAAGTTGTAAGCGTTGTCTCCGCAGCCCGTCTTTCCACAAACACCAGTGACGCTACAATCGTCGCCAGTGCATCTAAATATTCCCTCCTTCGCGCATACATGAGGCGCGATTTGATTTGCGCGATTGTTTGCCTCCCAAATGTCCATTTCGTTGCAGCATGCGCCTTCGTTGTTGACATTGGCCTATGGGACATCAGCTGTTGCTCAGCCCAATGTACCGGATATACTTACTTCACCATTTATGAATGGTTTGACACCGCACTGAGCATCGCAGTATCCTGTCCCAAAGGCGGCGCCCGCAGGGTTGAGGTCTGAGCGTCCACCAGCGGCATCCATCTCGCTCAGATACAAAGCGCTGTTCATACCACATGGCAATTGCGACATGTCGACGTCAAATGAGAACTCGTTGCCGTTCAACTGTAGCATCTCGTACTTTTCTTCGCCTTCAGCCAATAGGTACACCCTAGGGCTCATGTAATCGCCAGCCGGATTGAACATGTCCAAGCGCAGCTTTCCACCATCAGTAAAAACTGACTGTGTTGTGTAGTTTTGGATGCCTTCGATAATGCAGTTCTGGGCGCACGTCTCCTTGTCAGGACACGCCGTTGGGTTAAGTGGATTGTTTCTGTCACCGCAGCTCACAGTCGAATTGGTTCTTGGGTGGATGTTGTGTCTCAAAGCATCGATAACAATCGCGGTGTCCAGCGCCCTGCATCCACCAGCTTTCGTGCATTTCCAAGTTGTCAATTTGGGTCGTACTTCAGGTATGGTTCCTAGCGTTTGACAGGTGGCTAAACCCAGCAAAGCTGTTGCAAGAATGCAAGAAAGTATCATGTTAAAAAAATTCGAGAATTGACGCTTGCTCAAGAGAGGCAATCAGCGAGCTGGTTCGAGTGCATTACCACACTATTTATAACTCTTCGACCAAGAAGCGCCGAGTCCGAAACCTCTTCCTGGGATGTGTGGACAATAATCTGGCCTGTCCGCCGGTACTTGCTCCGTTCTGAACTGACGCTTTGGTGTTGTTTTGGGTATAGTAGTGACAAGGGGCAGTCAGCACTCTTCCCAAAACGAACGAAATGGAATGATCAAAAATTGAATGATCAAATTAAATCTTATTCATGTACGCGACATACCACAGTAAGCTCGGACTTTCCGTCCCTATTGCGGCTGTTCAGAGAGAAGGGGAGGTAGTACTAGGGGTTGTCAACTAGGGCGAAAAGCGACCAGAATGCAACAAGCAGCAGCCTATCCTACAGGCTGAGGTCATACGTAATGTCGCTAGGCTTCGACCGCGAAGCGAAGACTCGGTGTGTAGCTCCAGGCTATCAGAAGACACACTCCACTTTCCGTCGTAGTTAATGTCCTGCAGTATGTACAGCACAAGTGCGACGCTACCGTAGTGGCCGTGCTCACCTTCCCGTCTCCCTGCGGCCGACGAATATCCCTTTTCTGTCCGCGACGACTTTTGGGCTGTGATTCATGTAATGATGCAGGAAATCTGTGGCTACCATGCGACTGATATCTCTGGGAGAAGAACATTTGTGGCGTGCAGTAACGCGTACGTGTGCGGCTACCCCTCTTTCGCAGCAACCTTGAAGCGGATGCGGCTGCCATCGATCTTTATAAAGCCTTATGGACCGCAAGAGTTCTCAACACCTATTTTGCGATAATCATGGGGAAAGACACGATCGAAAGAAGCGATGGTGGCGATGTTGTGGCTGACATAAATTACTTCCCGGCCACCAGCAAGCCCATTTCCAAAGCATCATGGAAGCCGCGATACCTGGATGAGCCCGACGATTTCACACGATCCATGACCGTACGCGATGTGCGTAGAAGCGAAAGAGACTTTCATCTCGATACAGACGGTTTCACCTTTATCAGCCTTCCTCCAGCAAATCGAGTAGCACGTGAAGATGATGAAGAGACAGTGAAGCGCAGCTACTACCCCGAGCTCGAAGAAATTGCGAGAAAACTGTACATCTACAACATCTAGCTTTATGAAGAGCAGAAACTAACATCGCAGAACCGGTGCATCAAAAGCACACGTCTTCAACCACGTCATGCGTGCACACACTTCGCCCGCCTCAAAAGGTGTCCAAGATGCCCAAGGCCGCTGGCAAGACATTCCTGCCGGTCACCCACATGTCGACTATGCCGATACACCTGGCGCCATGTTAGGCACTCGAGCGGAGCTAAGCCTTCCACCCTCCATCGACACGCTCTTCGATACCACCAGTCGCTATGCCTTCCTCGGCATGTGGCGGCCGCTCAAAGCTGTGCGTCGAGATGCGCTCGCAGTATGCGATGCAGCAACAGTGCCGGACAAGGATTATCAAGTCCGCCTACGCGAGTTCAGCCGGACGGGCATCAAGAGCGCGAACTATGTCATGAGCCATGCTGATGAGAAGGAAGCGCATGAGTGGTGGTATATGAGCCAGATGCAGCCAGATGACATGGTGGTCTTCAAGGGATTTGATACCAAGCAGGACATACCGGGGTGGAGATGTCCACATACGGCATTCAGAGTAAAGGGAAGTGAGAAAGAGGAGGCCAGGGAGAGCATTGAGGCCAGGGTCATTTGCTTTTGGGACTAAAGCAGGATCTTCCCTAAAAAATAGGAGGCCTGTCAGAATTTTATTTCTCGTACGAAAACGATCATATTTCCGCCTCAGCTTCTTCGGCATTCACTCATGATCCGTCTTCGTTATCACACCTCCCCACTCCTCCAACAGCTCCAATGTACTCGTACACTTTCCTCCAATCGCTGCCGGCGCATCACTTCCTAGCGGAACCCTGATTGGTACCTCTTTTCCCTCCCCTATACCCTCTTTGCACAAGACATCGACAATAATTTTGCTCCCCTTTTCAACATCGCCTGGCTGCTTCCCATCTGCCGCCCACGTCGCGGCCAAGTTCTTCCCCACCCCGGTCTCACTATAGCAGTCCAATTCCTTGGCGCTTCGAACCCTCTTACTCGGATTGAGAAAATCGGTGCGGAAGTACCCAGGTTCAACGACTGTGACGCTAATACCAAGAGGCGCGAGTTCCTCTCGCAATCCTTCCGTCAGGCCTGAAACGGCAAACTTAGTCGAGCTATAAAGCGCATACCCAGCTCCACTATACCAGCTTCCTATGCTGCCGAAATTTGCAATGGCGGTATGGTGCGATGCAGAGGTAGCGCGCATATGTGGCAAGAAGGCTTTGCACACATTCAACGTACCCAGCACATTCGTGCTGAAGATGGCGAGATCTTCGGCGGGAGAGGTTTCTTCGATGGCGCCGAACAGCATGTAGCCGGCTGCGTTGACGAGATGGGTTATGTAGCCATATTTTAAGACTGCGGCTTCCGCTACGGCTTCAATGGAGGACTGGGGGGAGGTTACGTCGAGAGCGACTGTGTGGGCGCCGGCGGAGGCGAGGGAGGACAGCGAAGAAGCTGAGCGCGCGCTGGCGATGACTTTGTGTCCGCGTGAAAGGGCTTCGAGGGCGATGGAGTGGCCGAATCCCGCGGAAGCGCCTGTGATGAACCATACTGGTGTTTGAGGAGAGTCGGACATTGCGAAAGCCTTCGTTTAGAGCCGTCTGCCCTTTGGCCGCGCTTATCGTTATGAAGCTGTTTCAGAGGGAATCAACTTTTTGGCGTTATATGTGCCTTATTTTGCTGTCTTGTAGGTTGTGAAAAATGTTTGGTTTCTTTGTAAAACAAACCGTAAACAGTCGACTGGGCCTCATTATATACGCAACCCTCGTCCCACATATGCGTCCATCCATCTCTTACAATCCTGCTTATCTCCGGCTAATTCCACTACTATGCACACCCTCAGGATACCTTGGCCCGACTTTGGTCGGAATTCCACCAGGTTTGGGAGGGCATCGCTTGGCAGTGCCCGAAAAAAATCGGCAACCTATCTTGATCTTCAGAGATGACATGCGACTGCAAGAATCGTCTTCTTGCATAGAGTGCTTAAAAGGTAGCCTGTGAAGCTTTCCTAGCTGACGCAGGTGGAGCGCGGGGCTCTCGGTCATAGGATAACAAGGCGACCGGAAATCACCACCTCCCCCTTCAACTATATAGTCGCTTTGAGTTACACGTTTCTATCGCGCCTGCGTAAGCGTGGTAGACTTCGATAATAGATCAGCGAGCAAATTCTTGGTCGGCGTGAGTTATACGACGACACGTATGGTCGTCATTTCCACAATTGTGGAGCCTGCTGCCTGCGGCGAAGACTTGTAACTCGACTCTGACTTGCACGTACAGTCTTTTCAACTCCAATCAAAGTCAAGCTGTCACGACATGGAGGAGAATACATCATCATTGCGAGAGCCCGCCACAAATCTCTTGGACCTGCCACGAGAATTACAAGATGCAATTATCGCACACCTTAACTCACGCCAACCAAGTAGCGAACGCCGATTTTGTTGCATGCCAGATCGCACTCTCCTAGACTTGTCATACACATGCAAAGCCCTACGCACAGCTTGCCTGCCTACGATCTACAAAAACATCAATCTCATTGCATGGGAAATGAACGTAGACCAACCATTCCATCGCACAGCCGCCCTCCTCCGGACACTTTTATCGTCCGATCACCTGGGTAGATGCATACAGACACTCGAAATACGGCGCTTAGACCCAACGGATAGAACAACTGAGCAGCTACTGGAGCATACACCACGACTCGCACATCTTTCATACTGCTACTATATTGACTTTTACGAGGAGGGCGACCCGCTGCCAATCAACACGGAACGTCTTTCAGGCGCGCTTGGTCGCGTTGGAGGAACTCTCCGGCATCTGACGATTGGATACAAAGCAAGGACAAAGTATCACGGGCTGTCAAGTCGGCCGCGACCGCCGATATTACATTCTCCTTGCTCGCTTAAGCATCTTACTCTGGTCGAACACCTGGTCATCCCGCTGGACGTGCTTCTCGGTTCGGATGTAGAGCAGGCGCCACCACTCGCCGACGTTCTCCCGCCAGGTCTGATAAGTCTCCACTTCGAGCGAGGAGCGCAGTACGGCTTCCAGGACCCAGCCGAACACGACCCGATGTATTTAGTACTGGCGCCATTTGTCGAAGGATGCCAGTGGAAACTCCACACGCCGAAGCTCAAGCGTGTGAGTGGAGACATACGCGTGTGCACTGCTGTGCGGGGTGGGTGTCTAGAGTTGCATAAACGCAGCAAGGCAGTGGAGAAGCTGCTCAACGAAAACGGGCTGAAATACCCGGAAGATTTGGAGCTGCTGATGAAGGATAATTTCCTACTGCCGCAGGGTGAATGGGGAGGGGGGAGGAAGGGGTTTACGGAGCGGTTGACTTGGGAGGATCTCGGGCTGGAGGATTGCGATTCGGATTAGTGAGTTCGAAGGGGTGTTTTGTATTAATCATGCTTCAGCCACGAGTTTTTCGCGAGGATAATTCAGGAATTCCTCCCACTCAAGTCCCAGGTGGTTCGAAATAAGCTCAAAAATATACACGCCAGCATCGCCGACCTGCCACAGCTCCTTGCCTCGATGTAAGAGCACCGCATAATACGCCATAACGACCAAAGCCTCTGGCCTTTTGCTTTCGAGTAGCGCGGTAAATTGTGGCGGCACTAGCATCGCCCAGTTGTAGATCATCTGGTGCTGGTTCTGACGAGCACCCATTTCCGCGTCACCCGCATCAAAGCCAAGCTGTAGATACTTGATCGCCGCGCGCGTCGCCATTTTCTCTTCTTCAGACAAATTGGGCGATCTGTCGATGAAGTCATGGAAAGAATGACACTCCTTCCCAACCGGTTCTCGCGACGTGAATGCGCGGCTCATGGACAACATGGGCTCTAGTTCCGACTGCATGAGCAGCGGCCAGGCCGAGTTGGCGATCACGAAGATTCCTCGATGCATGTTGATGCACTGCACGTAATGCTTGATGAACGCATCCAAGCCGCCAGGATGTCGTCTGCTCAGCGTCTCGGCCAGGAAGTGATGGCCCAGTACTGACGAAAAGAGCAATACTGCAACACAGTTCGATTCATCTACCGCGGTCCATGTAGCGTTGAACAGCGATATTGCGCGCGTTTGTAGTGAAACTGCTTGATGCAGATAATGTGTGGCTCTCTCGGGACGAATGCAAGCCAGATGCTGCGCCGAAAAGGCAAGGATGGCGTGTAGTAGGTATGGGGTTTTGTTGGCTTCTCTCAGACCAAGACTGAGACCGGAATACTGGTAGTTCTCAACGCCAGCACCAAGGTTGAACATGTCGCTGTCTTGGGTCACGTGGATGAGTAGATCCATGTGGTCGAGATTCACCGCAGCGTCTGAACTTGGCTCTTGGGGAAGCGCAGGGCCTGGAGCGTCGGTCGGCGTCGGGGGCGTTAATGGTAAGTTGGCTGGACAGGGATTTCCATAACCTGATGATGATGGATCAAAGTACGGTTCGTGCGGGCTCGAAGCAGCATCGACGAATTTGTTTTCCTGCGCCGGAAACGCATAGCTGCAAACCCGATCGGATACTGTGCAAAGACCGCACACTGGACGACTCTCATCACACTACAAGACATGGATATCAGTAAGATGTCGAATGTAGGATTAGTGTTTCCGGGAACTAACCTTGACATGTCTCCGTTTGCTATTCGCCAGGATCAGCATACATAAGACTACAGCAACCGTTCCGCGACGTACCACTCCGTGCACCCACCCCTCGACTTCCTATGGCTACGTCTCAACATCCCTTATTACAATCGTAGTAGAAATAGCCATGCTTAGATACGCGTGTTACATGATGCGCGATGAGATGATAGAATGAACCTCGGGACTGCATCCCCTCTTAGCGTTCCTTCAAGCTGACGTGATACGCGTATTTGGCCTTTCCGGCCTAGCTCATCTTCCATGCCCCATTATGCAAACTTCTTCAAAAACATCCCAGTTCGGTTTTGCAATTCTCGCCATATACGATGATGGGGCTGAATAGTTTCGCTCCGCTGGTAAGCGTACCTTAATCTTCTTCAACATACCTACCCCTCTAGCAGCTTCACCTTAGCGGCCGATCGACATGATAACAAACATTGATATGTCCCACACCTTCCACACAACTCTACGGATACGACCAGGTTCAATCGTGCTGTCTTGGTCATGTACCAATTTTCGGCTTCATTGGTTCGCAACAACAGCCTTCTTCAACATGCACATGCGTTCATGACAATGGGTCTCCTTCAGAACACACATGCACCCCTCTTTGGGGCATGACTTTTTTCGGCATCTTGTTCTCGACTACAACACAGAACAACCAGTAATATCCCAAAGCTATACAAATATAGTTTCAAGCTTTTTTTTCGTGTAATCGATAATCCCCTAACATACTTCTCATCCCACTCTCCCGTCCTTCACACGCAAGGACTCTCAGCACCTCACGAGGTCCGATGCCCAGACACCACAAGCCGTTTGATTGGAAGGATGGTAATGAAGATGAAACATTCGGAATATCTCAATTGTAGAAATTCGACCTAGCTTACTTACTCCTCTTCGAACTCCCTCTGCCATCTCCACTCGATTTCCTCTTCGCTCCCGACTCGGTACACGCGCAGCGCTCCCATCCAATACCGCAGCAACAGGCTGAACTGCTCCCGTACTTGACAACTCAGCTGCGACAGCTATCGGCGCTGCAACAAGTAGAGAGCCTTCCTCCATCCCCTCCTCACCTCCTCAACTTCCTTCGTAACATGCGTCGACATACTCGGTCGATAACTTTCTCCGCCAAACCCCCCGTCAATCTCATCTCTACTTCTCGACCCACTTGCATCAACTACAGCGCTTCCATCTCCCAACGCCACAATAGGATCAGCAGGATGTCTCCTGCCCCTCCTCGCCCTCTCCATAACCTGCTCCGCCATACTCAGGCGATAACTCTCGTCGCCAAACTCGTCCTCATCACCCGCCCGCCACATGTCCGGCGGCCCGTCTAAGTCCTCACTCGAACTATCCTCGTGGCCCGGCCGCCTTCTGTCTTCCCAGCGCCAACGCTTCGGCACGCGGTCGCCCATTGCGAAGTCTTCTTTCTTCCATTCCCAGACACGTCGGAACCGGAAACGTTCATGACGGTTTGCTCCCATTTTTTCAGGCCGTCGGTTGCACTTCGCAGCTTTGAGGCTTTATCTGGATACATGTTGTGTGCCGTATGGCCAAAATCGATCATCAGCGCTGTCCTGTAGGAGGGATGGATACATACAAGTGGGGTGTTGGGTGGCCAATGACGACGTTTCGAGTCTTGATGTCCACGTTCGTCAGGGGTCGCCAGGCAGCAGGTCTGGGTAGGTTAGGATTCCTCATTCCCTTGTTGGCGAATGTAGGTTCGTTGTGGGCGACTGTGCGACCTGTATACATCATATGCAGACATTCGGCAAGGCCACGGATTAAAGCCAAAGCATTGGCTCTGGAAATTGGTGTTTTCTGTGCGGTATTAGCTGCTTGTTTATTGCGACAGCAATTGATGAACTCACCCGGGCGTTCTCTTTCGAGTACTCTCTATCAGGTCGTGCAAGCTGCCGTGTGGCGCCCAGTCCAGATAAAGGTAGCCAAGGTATCGAGGAACACCGTCTCGACGTCTATGAGACCAACCTCGTGTCTTTAGAACATTGTGGCAAGCTTGAAGGGAGGCCTGGATATCATGTTCCGCCCCTACGAAGTCTTGCACACTCACCAGATTGTGTTCTCCTTGGAACTTGACAGCCATACGCTTTGAAAAACATTAGTAGGTAACAAGTAGTGTGAGTCTAAGCACTTACGTCTACTACTTGTCCATACTTATCGACGCTGACAAAAAAATTCACTACTCTTTGGTACGCTAGATGACGACTCGGAGGCTCAAGGTGATGGTGCGGGTTGCGATAAATAGTCTTTTCGTATCTCCGCCGACTCTTTTAGCTCGTACTTCGACCACGTCATTGGCGGTTGGGCGCGGGAAGTCACCTGGCGTGGCTGCAATGCAAATGTGATCGTTTGCTGATCCCGTATCTGATGATCCGGTATCTGCTGATGCCGTGCGAGGAACCGGGTATGTTTCCCACATGTATCTACGGTTCCAGTCGTGTCCGATAGTTTGGTAGGATGTGAGATCCTCGGGGACTTGTGCAGCCCAGTTCGTTATAATCTCGGCCTCGAGTGTGGCTGCACGCGTTAGCACGAGCTTCTTTCCAATATTAGTATCTGCCTATCATCATTGTTGGCTCTGTCAGTCGCCACAGTCCTACCAATAGCGTAATTTCGAAAATTCCCCCGTTCGGCTACGGTAGCTCTGGGGATAGAATCATAAAATTTCTATATTGCGGCACTGAGCTCGTAGTTCTGCTGGGCTAGTCGCGGATCACGCTCTTTTGTCCCAGCTTCTATCAAAGCTTGCGCTGATGAACCTGGGTAGGCTCTACTATACCAGATGTGCTGATAGTCTTGAAGATTTACCTGCACGTCTACACTATTGTTAGCGAGGCATGGAATAGGGGGCCGAAGATCTCACATTGAGACCAATGCAAAGGTCTTTTCTCTCGTTGGTTTGCATTATTTTGTGGCTCTGAATTGACGCCTAGCTTCATCCCAACCGAGTAGAGTCGGAAATCTGCCTTATAAGCATCTGGTAAAGCATCATAGTAGTCCTGGTCCTCTCTGTTGAACTTGTAGATCAAGTCCTGTTGGACCATGTAGTCGCTGAAAGGGCCGTTGTTTGCTCCCAGGTTAGCCATTTTTGTGAGTAGACGCTAGTGAAACCAGCTCGATAATCTTGTAGAGGGTGCGTATATGCGGCTTGTAGATTGTTGTGAGACTTTTGTCTTGGAAGCAGGCCGTCCGAAGACACGCGCGGTATACCTGATTTTGAGCAGTCATGTTGCTGAAGCGCGTCTTTGTCCGTATGTGCTGCACAATGCTGTTGTGCTGCTTGACAACAATGGGGAAAGACTGGCCTCGAATGGATAACAATGCCGTGAGTGAAATGGTTACCGCAGTACGTGTGTCGTAGAATGATGTCGAGATGTCAAGTCGCACCTGCCTCTCCAAGGCATCCCACGTGATCATCGTTGACTTTGGAGCCCACCACAGCCTTGAGCATTTAGATTATCATTACTTATCGCCGTCCTAAAAGACAGCATCTTCTCTTCTATACATATATACCCATATTCAAACGCCATACCATGCCCTATGTCCCATCATGATGAAATATGTACAACAATCTTATGCACTTCCACCAAGCCATCCCCGCCCCGCTCTACTAACTACAGCTACCTCCGAACCTCCCAAACCAAATACGGCCCAATAACACACGCCGCCGTCCACACAATCATCGCACTCTCGACCGTCACCACATACGGCGCCTTCCACACACTCTCTTCTTTCAACCTACACCAAACCGCGTAAAACGCCACGCTGAAAAAGTGATAAACCAACACTAGCGGGTTTTTGATCAAACCCGAGAGTAGACCCGCAGGCTCGCTGATGTGTTTCCCGCCGAGCTGGAAGTACCTGAAGCAGCCGTTCTTCAGCGCTTCGACCTGCGGAGTGTTTGCTGCGAAGAGGGAATAAAGCGCCATGGCGAGGATGTTGATGACGCTGGAGCCGGACTTGCGCGCCCAGTGGAATTGCGACATGGCGTTGAGCACGGCAGAGGTGTCTTCGAGATTCGGCACGTTTGCGGGGGATAAGAGTGTGGATAGCGTGACGACGTCATTGAAGCCGACGGTCATGCCGCCGCCGGTGAGTGGGTGGCGCATGTTCATTGCGTCGCCGAGGATAATCAAGCCTGGGGTTTTCTGCGTCTGTGGGGGCAGGAAGGAGTTGGGCATGGAGCGCAGTTTGCCGGCTTCGATGGCGCGGCGGAAGGAGGGTTGCACGCACTCGGGCAGGTTGGGCAGGGCGACGTTGAGCATGTGGTTCTTTACGCCGCCAGCTTTGACGCTGGCGCTGGGCAGGCCGTCGGGGATGTCGACGAGGATGCGGGTCTCGTGGGTGCCGATTTGGTAGATGAGGATCGGAGGTGCGTCGGTCAGGATCACGTGGCCGTGGTTGGGCATGGGGAGTTCGGCGTCGATGAGCTCCAGGCCCCAGAATTTGCTGCGGACTTGGGGCTGCTGATTGATGTACTCCTTCCGAAACTTTGACGCATAGCCGTCTGCCACCAGCGTCACGGCGCCGAAGTAGTAGTCTTTGTTGCCTGCGGTCTGGCTCTCCACCCCCAGGACTTGATTGTTGTACTCGCTCTTGACAATGTCGGTGACGGTGGTCTCGACGACTGTGACATTGGGCGTGGCGCGGGCCTTTGCGCGCAGTTTGGAGATGAAGCGGCCATGGTGGAAGGAGCGGCCCTCTGGCGGCTTCGAGGGGTCTGATTCGACGAGGTTGTTGGGGTAGGCAATGCGGACGGGTTCGCGGTGGTACGAGACTTGGTAGCCGTAGCAGGGGATTGCATCGATGTCCTCGAGGCAGTCTGAGTTCATATTAGCCTCAATTGTGGTTATGAGATTAACGGAGTATACACACCCTTCATGCCCAGCTTCTCCAGCGCATTCACACCACCGGGCTGCAGCAGCTCTCCCACGATCCTGTCCGGCTCCTTCAAGCTCCTCTCCAGCAGCAAGACGCTCCGGCCCTGCTTGCCAAAAGCCACCGCGGCCGCGCACCCGACAATGCCAGCCCCGACGATGACGACATCCGCCTCGTGGTGTTCTAACCGCCGCCTCTCCTGTGCGTCTGTGGTGTTGATCGTCTCCGAGTTGGAGGTGGGCACTGACGACGTCGACGTGCCGCGGTTACGCAAATGTGGAGGCCGGAGTTGTGACGACGTCGGCGGCATTTCCGCAATCTTCGTGCCAGAAAACATGGTGAGCATGACGGGCAAGTGTGTGGTTGTGGTGGTGGTGTCTATTAAGTAGTAGTAGGTAGTAGTAGGTAGTAGAGGAATGCGAGATTGCGAGAGTGCGAGATTCAAAGCGATTAATTGAAGTGGGTGTAAAAGGCAATCACCTCCAACTTTGTTTCGTAGATCTTCCTCAAAGAGTAGATGTAAAACGTCAAAACAGGAGTTGGTTTGCTAGCTGCAGGGTCCGCAGCCTTGCGTTTCCCAAGTGGCGAACCCGCGATCTTAAATCGCCATGATGCGCCGCCCCAATCGCGTGGCGGTGAGCCTTTTCTGCCAGGGGTACGCCGCCCAATCACCCGCATCACCTGAGCATCATTTTATGCAGAAATCGCACGCTGGTCGAATGATGTTTACTGCTGCGTGGAAAATTTAGGGCCTGTTCGGTGCACCAGTTTTGAAACTCCGTTTTGGTAACGACATTTTTATGTTTGGTATTGCGCGCCGAGGTGACGAGTGTGCAGAAGGTTCTTGACCGTGTGCGTGATGCAGCGCATATCATGTCGCTCTTGTACGCAATCAACGTAGCTGCGACTATCACGAATCTTCCGCGGAACACATAACTCGTAATGCGCTCATCTCTCATGCAGAAGTCTTCGATGCGCTCGTCTTTCATTCAAAACTCTTCGATTTGTTTGATAGGATATCCTGCTCTCGTGAGCCATTTTCCTGCCCTTCATCCCCCCACCACCAAGTATGTATACTAGAAATTAGAAAATAAGTATATGTAACAGTACAAGTAAGCGACAGTAAATAATAAAAAAAGGGAGAATCATCGTCATCCCATCGTAGAAGGTTTCCCAGCCGCATTCATCGTAGCATTTTCCTGCGCGCGTCCGAAAAGAGAAGTGTGTGCCTCCATGCGAAAGAAAAAACCCGCCCAATCGGTCCAGAAAAGAGAAACTTTGCCGAGACGAAATCGTGTTGATCCGCCACCAAAATCGGCACGCGGGAGATCGCTCCTCCCATCCCATCCCATCCCATCCCATTCCATCCCACGTCAGCGTGCATCTCAGCCACCACCCCACCCAAATCTAACATCTGCACTCCGCGGTAGACGATTTGTTTCTTAGAACGCCGCACCAGGTTTCGCCTGCCCCATTGCCTTGCCAAACATCGGGCTCGCAAGCGGCGTCTCGACCTCCACAATCGTGCTATGCCTGCCCACAATGCGCTTCGCATCCACCGATTGAATCGGCTGCATCTGCGAGTTACGATAGTACGCGTCGTAGAACTCGCTGAGTCGTTGCTCTTGTCCGTTAGGCGCGATGCTGAGGCGTGATGCGTCTTGCGCATTGGGCGCGAGGCTGAGGCGCGAGTCTGGTTTGTAGGAAGGTGCGGAGAGGGGTTGGCTGGGTCTTCGGTCGCCGTCGTTCATCGCTACCGAAGTGCTCCTTGAATCATCGCTCGAGGAGAAATTGTACGTGTCGTTGGAAGCGGCCGACGTCGAGCGGTCTGCTTGTTTCTGGTATGCCTGGTATGCGTCGAAGGTGCTCAGTCGCGTCTGGCTGTACAGACTGGCACTGCTATCACGCGTATGAGTCGGTGCTAGTGATGTTGGCTGTGCGGTCGGTGCTTGTGTAACCTTAGAAGCTTGGGAAGAAAAGTCAGGATATGGTTCCATCATAGGTAGTTCATTAAATGCTAAAAAATACACAAACGCACCAGGGAAAGTTTCTACCTACTCGGGTGCTCTACCCTTCCGCGGGGTTGATACGACTCTGGTGATGGGGAACGCGACTCTTTGCGCATTGCAGTCGATGGTAGCGTCGGGAGTCGGGATGCTGGCGGGGCGCCAGGGTGGGGAGGGGTAGGTGATTGGAGAGGCGAGTTGTAGTACGAGGCCGCCTGAGAGCGAGCAGTGTCTTGAGCATCGTGGTATGTGACTTGGAGGGCTTCGGGCATTGGGATAATGGGAGCTGGTGCGTAGGATTGGGGGTGAAAGTCGGCGGTACGGGGAGAAGGGCTACGGGGTGTGTTGATGCCATCGCTATCGCCATCATCAGATCCACCGAAAGTAGGAGATGGCTGGCGACTGTGACCGGGTGAAGGAGGGACTTGTAGAGACATGTCGACTGCTCCATGCCTGCCAGTCAACTCAGCTTCGGATGGTCGTAGTTTCGAGGTCGGAGGTGAGTTGCGTCGGGAGTCGTTCTGGCCGCCCAAGTGCAAGCTCATTACACTGGTGTTGGCAGAATGTCCTTTCATCAATGGCGAGTTCACGCTTCCTCCTACAAGAGTGCTAGTGCTCATGGTGCGCTGGCCAACAACGGATCCGGCCCTCGAAGTGGGGCGTGATTGAGCAACACCGGCATAGAATCCTGCCTCGATGGCGCGAATACCGAAGAGATCTCCTTCATCTTTCTCGCGTTGGTTGAGAGTGAGTTCCACAGTGTCTTCTTTTGGCCCAGCCTCTAGCTCCTCCTTCTTCACAATCTGCTTTAATCTACCAAATTTGTAAGTTAAAAGTACTTGGACGAAGAACATTGATACTGACTTTCTGCGATCGAAGAAGACCTTGATCAGACCGGCTACAAAAACCAGTACGAGCAGTCCACAAAATACAACACTGAGTTCATTAGCTTGACGCCGAGTGACTCTGTTGGAGCCCTTACATGTACTTGTATGCCAGCTGTAGGCTTCCGAACCAGTTGCTTGAATCTGCTTGAGAAGTAGACATCGTAAGGGCAAACTGAAGTGAGCCAGCTCAAATTAAATGTAATGTTCCTTCAACGTCGTGATCCGTTGGTGTCGGTATGTGTACACGGGTAGACTGCAGGGCAGTTGGCGTCCTGTCGATCGAATATAGCAAACTGTAAACAGTTCCAAAAAGTTCTCTGATGATCCGAGAAGGTGATAGTGGGTAGTCCTGGTTGGGAAAGTCGTAAATAGGCAAAAATGATTGGAACACGGGGTCGCAATGTAGATGGAGCAAAGCAATATGCTGATGCTAACGAGAGGACGTGTGAAATATCACACTGCAAGTGAGGACTGTAAAGCGCAACCACCTGGAACAAGGAGTGAGATTTCGGTGCGAGGAGCAAGAGGTAAAAGGCCTTGCTTCTAGCTGGCGCGCTCTGCCTGCTCGAGTCTGGCGCCATGCCTATACTCGGCACGTTTACTCTGGATCTAAAAGCGGATGACGGGCTGGATCACGCTGCTAGGATCCGTAGCGAGGCCAGAGTCCAATGGACGCACGGCATGCTTTGCACGGTGCTCGAAAAGGAAGACTATTTGGGATGCTTTAGCTCATCTAGTAATGGCCCCGTTTGAAAGCGTGGATCCCGACCTACCCATGAGAGCGAGCCCTGCTCCTGCGTCGGTGCTGGAAGAATGTGGAAAGTCTATGTTTCGTTTCAGAGTTCGCAGGCCGGCACCTGTTCTGTTGCTCTGAGATCTGCTGCTGTATGTAAGACTCGCAACGCTCAAGCTGCCGATCAAAGACAATCGTGCTCTCGACCAGCAAGCACATGCCCTTGCTCCAGCAGGACGGAACAATTGCCACTACCTCCAAAACTGTCTGATGCCATGTTGATGCTGATCAGGCGTGATTCGCTCTTCGTCCCGTCCTACCCCTGAACCTGGGCGGGGACGCCCAGAGGAACAGGAAAGGCGTTAGACCACACAGATCCGGCAGTCCACTATTGGAAGCTTGGCAGGGGAAAATATCAGGCGCGTAGCCCGAGCAGGTAATGCCAAGAGTGCCAGTTGGATCCAGCGCAGCGCTTCTTTTAGCCCGATAGATCTGGCACGGGGATGATGGTTCATTTTTCGCCTGCGCAAGCCACACGTCCCGAGAGCGACCCACCCGCCCATCCCTGTGGCTTCCCTGCAGCTGGACAATAACGATGAATTCGAATTTGCAAATCCTTGATGGCATCTTGTTTGTTAGTTGCGAGTGTCAAGAAGTCGATATTGAGTTGGTGAAGGTGACATGGTTTTCGCGTGCGCCGCCACGCGCATGCATCGATGGATCTATTGGCAACGTCTGACAGGCATGGCAAGTGTTTCACCACGTTGGAACCGGCAGAACTCCGTCAAGACGAAACTGCAGACGTTCGCTTAAGAGCGAGCGAATTCGACCGTGTTCTCGTATTGAAGCACCGTGCAGCAATCACACCTGGTCGGGCGGATGAGCGGCTAGACCCTGTGCTGGGCGACGGTCGTCAGGTCGCGACAGCGCGGACTCATAAACAGAGTGACAGAGCTCCTCATCTCCATCGCACAGTGTACTGTACTTTCGTGACTACTGAAAAAGCATCCAACAGCTGCTCTCCTGAGCTGATGGTCTATCCCTTTCTTCGTAACAGAATGGCTTGAGCCTAGATCCTGCTTGAGAGGACCGCCCGTACGGCGTACCGTTGCGCATTCGACTCAGCAACTCTCTGGCGGTGGGAATGTCTCCGCTTGTCACGACTCCATCGTCATGCGCGGACCGGCGTGCGCCGAGTCATAGCCACAACGCCTCAGGCTCGGTGGCGGTCGCTACTCATGCGGAAAGGAGGTGCCGGTATACAATCGAAATTGCAATTGTCCAAAACGTCGTCTTCGCCATGTTTGCGGAGACCGATTAGGTTTCCGCACGGGATATTATGACTATCGATTGTGAGCTTCGACCCGAGAGACCGTGAAGATGGCGGGAAAGGGTGACGATCCCGTGCGCCACGGAACTGATGACCATCACAGCGTAGATTGTTCGCATGAAGTTAAGTTCCGAGCGTCGATCTTGCCTGTCTGATTTGTAGCCAGTTGAATCGTTCCACGACTACCGGTATGTTTTTGCTGTTAACTATTGCTTTGCTTAATGACTTTATAATTCGGTGTTAGGGTTTTATGTCGCACTTGGGCCGGAAAAGGTGTACACATATTCGTACAGAAGAACAGTGGACTTGGAATGAAGCAAGCTTCGCGGTTAGCTCGTGCCTGACGGCGCTTGGTGTAGTTTGGAGGCAGCTGAGCTCGCTTCAAACAATAATTCTTAGCTCCTAGTCCAACGCGATGAAGAAGGGGCGCCCATCACTCGCGCAGAGGATGGCCGCATCGGCACAACTGCGGCTGGCATCTAAGTGGGTAAGCGATGGTGAGAGGGGCAGTCGTTATAGAGGTGAGGGGCTTGGCGCGATGTCACGATCTTTGTCGTCATCAGTCTTTCTCCCCCCACCTTCGACCGCCAAACATTCTCCCTGCATCAGTCGCAATCCGCAATCTGCTACTCTACAGTGCATCGTAGAGTCAACATGGGTACCTCTGGTAATTTGTCTAGCAAATCCAAGGTTCTCAGGACCGAGCGATTGGTCAGTTGTCGGCCGGCTTGCGGGTGGCAAGTGGGGCTAACCCGTTCTAGGACACTGCAGATGCCAAATGGATGACTATGAAGAAGTACGTAAGCGGCTGATGCTCTCCGCTGCCCAGACTTACCTAGGTACACCTCTGTTTCTGCTTGGAACACATGACTAATCGCAGGCAGAATCACGTACACCGACCCCGAAGGAGTCGAGCGCACGTGGGAGACGGCAGAGCGCCTCACCCGTCCCAAGGGGAGTGAAATCGATGCTGTCGGCGTTGCAGCGATTCTTCACGATCCTGCAAAGCCCAACGATGAACCGCGCATCCTGCTCCAGAAGCAATGGCGAGCTCCCGTTGATCAGACTGTCATCGAGGTCCCCGCTGGCTTGATGGACTCAGGCGAGACACCAGAAGCGTGTGCTCTACGCGAGCTAAAAGAAGAGACTGGATATGTGGGCGAGGTGGTGAAGGACAAGTCATTCGACGTTGGTCCTGTGATGTTCAATGGTGAGTTTGCTTGCTGATGTTTCCTTGCAGTTTTCTCTGCTCCACACGATTGTCATGACAGTCCTCTACGTTTTGTATGGCCTTGTCCATTATCGCCTGTACGCATCTGTACAGCATTGCCTACGTGGCATGCCAAAGCTCCGGGCGATGGAGAGTAGCACTGTTCTTCCCACCTCACAGAATGAGTGTATCCCTTACTGGTTGTCCGGTGTACACTACTCGAATGGCACTATCAACAGTCTAGAGTCTTGTAAAAAAGCAACTCGATATCTTCTTACTGTCCTAGTCATTGCGACGATTTCGAACCTCATCACGATCTTTCGGCGGCTAGTTGAACGGTCGATAAAGACAGCCCTCTCCCGTGCACATCGTTAACTTCAAACAGACCCAGGGTTCTGCAACACAAATCTGCGAATGATACACGTCACGGTTGATCTCTCGCTCTCGGAGAACCAAAATCCCAAGCCGGAGCTTGAAGACAGCGAGTTCATCGAGACTTTCCACGTACCATTGAATGACCTTTGGGTTGTGTGCATGAAGTTTGAAAAGGAAGGTTATGCCATCGACGCAAGAGTTGGCAGTCTGGCTGAAGGCATAGAATATGCTAAGCGCTGGAAACTGTCATGAAAGGACTGTATGAGTTTAAATGCGACGACAGGCAGGTATTCCTTGTCTCTCCCTAAATAGATTTCGATTCCCACACCTGATGCGCACTTCTGTGCCCCAATTTTGAGATCCGTCTATACCTCAAGCAACAATTACACGGCCGTCAGAAGATGCGCTACGATCGGAGCGTGTTCTAGACGTTCCAGGATATTCCCATGCGTTCCCATCGCCTTCTGCGACTTTTAGCAACCTGACTCGCGGAGCCCCACAAGAATACACGGATTTACTACTCTTTGTGATTTCGGCTTCAGCTCTTACGCCTCCAGTTATGGTTCTATGGGCCGCGTATTTCGATCAGCTGCAGCCTTACCAGTCGCATGTCTACGTCCAGCATGGTCTTGCGCATCAATGCTTGTAGAATTTATGAAGAATGACTGGGACCAAACCTTCGACCAACCTCACACCCTTGTCATGGTTCTACACAGTCGAACGGGAAGTGTTTGAACCATAGCTATTTCCATAGTCTTTGCGAGGATACATAGCTGCGGCCATGTCCTCTTTTTCGATCCCTCAGTCTGCCTCTATATTTGCGCTGGTACGCCCTAGGCATGTCCTCACATCTCACTACCGCTCAAGGTCTCGCGAACCAGCCGGAATGTGTCGCTGTTGCTGCAGCACTGACTTCGTTGTCAGGTAAACATTAATCTTCCATATCAGTCTACTAGGCTCACACTCCTGCAGGTATCATTGTTACACTCCGGACGTTCACTGGTGCTTTTATCGTGCGAAACTTTGGTCATGATGACTACGCTATGCTAGTAGCTCTGGTATGTCGATTATCGCAGCACCAGCGAGACTAGCTTACACAAGCAGGTGTTGATCATCGGATACTTTGTTGCCATTATCGTGCTGAAAGACAATGGCCTCGGCTTGAGTGGCGAAGTGCTTTCGCCAACGCAGATGAGGAACCAAGTGCAGACCACACTTGCCATACAGGTCATTTACTACCTCGTCATAAACATCATCAAGATATCTGTACTGTTCTTCTACCTTCGCATCGGTACGTCTATTGCCCATCTTGGCGAAGCCAGACTAATGACCTAGTCAGCTGCGCGAAAGCGACTAGAACTGCTCAGCAAAGGCACCATTGGCTTCTTAGCAGCATTCTCTTCCATCTGCATCATCTGCACCCTTCTGCAATGTATCCCGCTACACAAATTCTGGGACTTGACCGGTACTGTACCAGGAATGTGTAGTATCGACGCCACCGCGCTTTTCTACGGTGAGAAGTACCACTACCCAGAACCCGCATCATGCTGACACCACACAGCAACAAGCTCAATCAACATCGCAATCGACATCTGGATCCTCGTGCTTCCCATCTCCACCCTACTTAAATTCCAACGCCCCACACGCGAAAAAGCAGCTCTAGTCGGCATATTCAGTCTCGGCGTCTTCAGCACCATCGCATCCATCGTGCGTCTCCACGCAATACGCATTTACACCGAATCCTGCGACCCATTCTTCGATAGCGTGCCTATCAATCTATAGAGCATGGTTAAAGTCAACGTGGGCATTCTATGCGCTTCGATCCCATGCTTAAAGCGCTATTTTCCTCGAGCCAGCGACATAGGAGCAAGAACGGAGCCGGGTATCAATATCACAGTCGGGCGAAGAGTGGGGTGCAGGATGACACTGCGGCGAGCGAGTCTGTCAGACTGCATGATGTGCAGCATGCACCAACGTCGCATACCTAAAGTTGGTGTGATGATGTATGGATCAACTCCGGACGTTCCTTCAAATTGCAAATCCCAGGCAAGTTCGCAACAAGCAATGATCGCCACCCGGTTTCCAGAACTGGTCGAGAAGATTCGGCCGATACGTGACCGAAACGGACAACACACTCGCCCAAAGTTTGAAGTTGTGTGGGTCGGGATGTGGATGTGTGCATTTAACGGTCAGACATGGGTGGTGGTTGAGGCTAAGCTGCAATCGGGCCGTTCCCCGCATTGCGCAATCACAGGGGTGTCGGCTGCGTCGTGTTGTTTGTTTACCTATATGAATGGACGGACGGATTGTTTTTTAATTTGTGGTACCAGAGAGATTCGCTAACATCCGAGGTGGAGAATCGTTTTCCGGGACTGAGTTGAAGGATTCATGCATGCAAATTAAATGTTGTACGACGATGATGGTTCAATGTCGGTTATAGAAGATGCATATGCATGAGGGCCGAAGGGGTGCGTGATTGTCAACGGTCGCTTACAGGATGACGTGCAGATCGGGTGTAAGGTGAGTGGTGGATCGGCAAGCGTACGGAGGAGATGGCAAGAAAGAGGTGGGATGCGCGTGTGTTCGGAGGGAACAGGAGGGAAAACAGGGTGTCGAGAGATGGCACTCATCGGGGTATATGCTACGCTGCTGACTGCGACCACAGAGGCTGTGATTTGGCTCATGGGGAACTCGCCGGTAGACTGAAAATCCATTTGTCGGCATCAAGGTATAAATTCCGTCACATCGCCCAATTACAGGTTCTGCGTTGATTTCGAACATGCTCGGAAAACTCAGAAAACCCCTGTTTCAGAGGCTCCATGTCTGTCTTTGGTCCGAAAAGGGAGAATGACGAGCTCATGAGGTCATGGAACCGAGCATTTTTGAAAATGATTGCCTGGTTTTCATATGTTCCAGAATATTGGTGCTAAAATGCAAGGCATGTGATTTCATGAGGTTTGTGAAGTGATTCAAAGTACTAGGCTCCAAGTCTATGTACTTTGACCACCGAATCCGTCAAATTGCGAACTTCGAAGCAGTATGACACAGTCGTTACACAGCAGAATTCCTTCCATACCTTCCCTTAAGGGACTTGTTGCAAAACGAGATTGAAAAGAACGAAGAGTGATTTCGAAGGAATCTTGGCGAACCAAAGATCGTGACATGCGGCCGTATGAGCTGAATGTGTCGCTTCAACAATCATGAGGTCGATTAGCATTGACCTCCGTAAGTCAATTTAAATCGACCTTCTCTTCTGTTTCTTCTTTCTCACCATAATTGAGTTCCTGGTCTCCAAGAGAGATCGCTTAACGAGTATATGATCTGCTGCAGCCAAATTGGATGGATATTCCTGGTATGTGTGGCTTGTGCTGTCTTTTGCCATTGGAATACGAAACGCGACTACAGAATTGTATGAGGAAGGACCGCAAATTGGCAATGGCACGAGAGGCGATAAGCGTTGTCACGCAATGTCCGAAAGATGTTTTGTTTTTGTTAGTAGCACTTCGTCTGCAGCGCGATAGTTGCAGTAAGTGGGTGTACAATATTGTACGATGGGGTTGATCAAGTTACGAATGTATATTGTTGCAGATTGATGGTGTTCTATCTATCGTACGAACGCGTTCATATACAGTTCTGCCGCGCACAGGCCTGCAGGCCTATGCATCAGCAGCTCACGTGATAATGAGGATTGCTATGTACGGACAGTTTTCGAATATCGCTTACATCGACCAAAGAACGAAATTACTTCAATATCCCCATACATGTAGGAAGCTTTTCCTGTCCGAGTTGTAAACTTCCGCGGTCGATACCGTAGTCACTCATGACTCCATTCTTGTTGTGAGGAATTCCAAAACGGTCAAAGGTTACCATACATGTTCCCTTCAGCCAAATGTGGGAAGAATATGTGCTGTGTCTTCCGGTCCATAACACTTATATTGACTATTTTCAAAATGTTTCAAAAGTGCGACTTAATGCAGTTCATGTCTCTTCCTTGTCCTATATCAGCTGCCACGTTCTTCCGAGGATGTGTGCAGCATGTTCTATCTATGGGTGGCAAGCTCAGCAACAACTTCGACCATACAATTTGCATGATCAAAGTGCGCAGGAGGTGCGGCATACCATGCCCACTGGGTTGCCTTCACGGGTCAAAATGGACGATCTTAAAAGAGCACTTCTGCGCTCTCTGGCATTGAGTCGTTGGTACGATATACTCCTCAAGTTCCAAGCTCGAATTGTAGTGCTCCATAGCATACAGCAAGATCACTTTGCATCCTCTCCAATTGCTCACCATAGCCACATGTCATTGCCGCTCTCCATCTGGATCAAAGACCCGCCATCATATCTCCGTCGTACTCGACTTCTCCTTCTCCTCCTTCACAATCCCCTCCAACTCCCCCACCAACTCCTCAAACTTCTCCATAACCGCCTCTGCTCTCATAGTTTCTTCTGGCGCCTGACTCGTCGCCATGTCCGTCGATGGCAAACTGTCGCTCTCGCTCAATCCTCCCCGCGACACCCTCCTCGTCGACGCAGCAACCATCGTCCGACTCACAGGCGTTCTCACCGACGCAACCTTAGCCGCCGCCGCACTTGCCGTAACCGTAACAGTATCATAAATGAACTTCCGTCTCCAATTCCTCAGCCCCGGATTCCACGCACTCCCATTGAGCCTACTCCGCACCTCCTTCGGTGTATGCACCGGCCGCGGATTATCCAGTACCTGGTGGAACAACCACGCGACCGTCATGCTCGTCGCGTTCGGATGCATCAAGGGCCAACTCGCCACGGGCCCGATTTTGCGCTTGACGCCGTACTCCGTATACGGCCAGTCTTTGGGTACTTGCGAAAGATACTCTGTTGGGATGGGGCCATCAGGGGATAAGGGCGTTTGCCACCACGGACTCGCCGGCCCGTCGGTCGCGCGATTCATGCCGTCCGTCCACGTGAAGTCGTCGCGGAGGGAGGGCACGAGTGCGGTGATTTGCGCGGGCATGTTAGAAAAGGACGTGGGCGCGTCGAGGCCGGCCATGAAGCTGAGAAGGTGGTCGAGCAGGTCGTATAAGCTGGGTTGGTCGGTGTGACAGAAGTCGTGCACTTTCCAGAGGAAGTCTTGCGCAGGCGTGTTGGGGGTTTGGGTGTCGATGCCGGCGCTTTCGAAACATGCAAGGCAGGAGTACATGGGCGTGTCGGGGCCGGCGAGGCCTTCGAAGATTATGCTGCTTGGTGTTAGTAGGTATGTGAGGTGGATTGGAGGGAGGGACGGACTCTTTGTACCCGCTGTCTCCGCAGAAGTGGGATTGGAAGACGTGGCTTTGGTCGCTTGTGCCTTTTTGGCTGCGCTGATTGGGATCTTTCATGTCGCCGCTGAGTTTGTAGGCGCTGGCTATGTCGGTGACGAATTGGGCGCAGGGTTCCGAGACCCAGCAAGCTGCCAGTGTTGGTTTTGGGTCTGGTGGCGATGGAGTCCCCTTCGGTTTTGTACTGGTTCGAGTCGTAGAGGATGGCGTAGAGGATGGTGAGGAGGATGGTGTAGAGAATGGCGTGGAAGATGGCATATAGGATGGCGTGGGAGTCGGCGTGGGAGTCGGTGTGGGAGATGGCATGGAAGATGGCATGGTAGTAGTGGTGGTTGGCATGACAGTAGGATCATTCATTCCACTTGTCCAGGTGAACTTGTCACCGACTTTACCGGGTTGATCAGTCATATCTAGACGCCCGCCGCTAAACGTGTCTGGTGCTCTGCCTGCTCGCATGAACAACGTCAACAAGTTTAGAACCTCGTACTCATTTGGCCATTTGCTGTGGCACATGTTCCAAACTTTCCATTTGAACGTCATTGCAGGGCTTTGGGGGTCTTTGACCTCCAGGCCCCCATTGGCGAGGCAAAAGAGACATCCATCGAGACCTTGGGATGCAGGAGTCAGTTCCTCGAATTTTATACTGTGTTTTGATTAGCAGAACCCAGGCGTGGGAACGAGGATTGCTGACTCGCCGTACTTGCGATTGACACATAACTCTTTCTGGAAAATAGTACTTTGGAAACGTTCTTTGCTCCCATCTCCTGGGCTGGGTTCAACCAGCTTTCCACTGGCGATGTAAGCTAAATTGAAGCTATAGACAATCGGGAAACAATCGCTATTCCAGTTGTTCCAGCATGTCATGGAATTCGCCGGCGGTGGAGTGTTTGGCTTCGTTGGTACCTTGCTGCTCTGCGCAGATGCCCACTGCGCTCCAACAGAGGGTGGGGGTGGAGGTCCGTCATGCAAGAACCGTGAGAGCGTCGTCGCAGCATTATTTGGTAGAGACGCTCCATGTACCGCCGAGCCCACAAAATACACGATTACAGCCGTCATTACGGGGAGGAAACGCATCGTGATGATGGTTTGCTGCTGAGGGATCAGATAAAAATCGTTGAAGACACCGTAGGATTTACGTGTTCAGAAGTGATGTTCCATACCACCTTATTTTCTGTTGACGATGCAGTGCCCCGAAGTATATGTTCACATGGTTGGGCGTCGTCGTTCGCAGACGACACGAGGCACTTATTTGGGTCCTGTGAAGCGCGAACCTGCTGTACAGTCACATAGCAAACACTGCACCCAATCTCGACGTAACTCCTGTAGCCCCACTGCACAACTACTCTTCACGTTCGCAAGGTGACATCAGGCTTCCGAAGTCCAGCGTAGGACGCGGGAGAAGAAATGAGAACGTGCGTAGCTGACATCGCACCGCATCGTGCGCATGATTACCAAATGCAGTTGTTATTAGATACATGTGTAATGCTGAATACTCTTCGCCTCATCATGAGTAATCCGAGATATATAAATAAGCATAGAGGTCTGCAAGACGCAAGACCAGCGAGAATGAAAGTGCCGTTGAGAGAGAAGACGAAGCGCGATTACCGAATAAGCCCTAATGCAAAAGAAAGAAGACGCCGAGGCAAACAGATGGTAACAGAAGAAGCAATATTGATGTTCGAAGGAAGGGAAGAGGCAGAAAGATCAGCAGACGCGCCAAAAATGCCCAGAAAAACCAGACGCAGAAACAGACCATGGAGAGACATGAAGACGAGCTGGCGCGTACTTGTGCTGTCGTATCAGAAAATCTCCAAACCTTCAAAACCTACACATAGATTCCTGTTCCCAAACGCGTTTGCGCCATTACTCTGATCATACATACTGAATCCGAAATTCGCCGGCCGACTTGCATACACGCCCACGCGCACGGCCTTGTCCTCGACGCCCCAGAAGAACCAAGTGACTTCACGCAGCTTCTTCCAGCCATGGGGTCCGTCCTCGTACCAGAGCCACAGCCCATATCCGATGCGTTCAAGTTTGACGCGCAGATCTGAGCGGTTCGCATGGTGTGAGGAAAGCGGAGAAAGGGCCCAATCTGCGCCTTCGCTTGTGGCTACAACGGATGTCGCGTGGCATGCGTTGTTGGAGAATTCGAGGCCGACCTTGACCCATTTGGCTGGGGGCACGGGCTGGAAGTACGGCGGTGGAGGGGTGCGTCGTCCTCGAGATTGAGATTGCGAATTCGTCGGGTCGTCGCTATCGTCGTCTAGGGAAAGCGAGATGACGCTCGGGGGTTCCAGGTCGGGCGCGGGCGTGGTCATTCGCCCTGGCGGTGAGCCGGCGAAGATGACAAGCCCACCCTGATCCCATTCAATTTTCCAGTCCGCTGACACTGTCACTTCGGCGGATCGGAACGGATCGCGCAGCGCCGTGTAGAGGATCGGGGCGGTCGATGTGTCTTGCGAGGGTGGCTTTCTCCACAGATCGGTGTTTGGCGGCGCGACCATAGTGAATGAGTCCATACATTGTGGAACGACGTCGTGGGCGGTGTTCAATGGCATGAACGAGGAGCTGGCGGGGGGCATGGCCTCTGAATCGCAGCTTTCGCTGACGGGTTTCGCGATTATCGTTTTCTTGAGGAATCAGCTGCCAGAGCTTTAATTGCTTTTGTTGTCGACGCTTCCACGTCCGGCTCGTGTGTTTGTATATGTAGTGGATTCCGCCAGCGCCCGGCAAAGTACCCCCGCTGCAAAAAGTTGCCGAAATGTGTGCTGGGTATTGTCTAGTCTCGTACAACCTGGAGTCCGAAGGTCATTCGCTTCGTGGGTGAGAGTTGTTGCAAGGATCCCCAATGGCGCATGTAAGCTCCAAGCTGACACGGGCAAATTAGGGCACCACACCAGATCTGCAAAGAGGATCGTGAGCTCGCGCAAATCTCGTCAAGCCTGTTCCGTCGTCAGCATGTACGCTCGCGCTTAAAGGCCCACGATGCAGGTGCCCAGAACGCCTGTTTTCAACCGACGAATGCTGTTTCGAGTAACTATCCGCATTCCGCGCCTTGTTATGCGCGCGGCTACGCTGCTTACTTTGACCTGGGGGGAAGCGGCGTGGCTTACCCGAGTCTTGAAGATGACGGTTGCAGAGCTGCTATGCCTCGACCGGAACTCGATCAAATCAGCAGGCAAAAGTGTGCAAGCGGCGCAGCAAACACGTCGAGCACTAGAACGTGTGCCCGCGCGCTTGCACGATATAAATACTGCTCGGGGCAGAAACGACAGTGCGGACCTTGGCTTTGCGTGCATGGCCGCGCAGCCCTGAGCTGAGGTGCTTCCCGCCACGCTGAGGGACAGCAGCTATACGTCCCCATCACGAAAGGGGGGGCGATCCTGTCGTTCCATCGTGCGGCCTTATCCTGGAGGGGCTATGGGATGGCGAGAGTGTATTTGTCGATGGTGAGGCGATGCGCCTAGCAGGGCGGAGTGAGGTGCGATGCAGACGGTGGAATGGGACCAGGTATCTGTCGGGATGCTGCCGCTCCCCGCCGCTACGTGGGCTCACGACTCAGCATGGAGAAACGGCCCCGTTGTCTAGCCCACGACCCTCGAACAGATGCAGGTGGCTCGTCCTTTCGGGCGCTGTGCAGATGCAGTGCGTTGCAGCAATGATGAGTTGTCGTCGTGGAACCAGGCAAGCCAGACATGTTGTGCAGATTTTTGCAAGCATTTTCTGCAAGCAAGCGTGACAGCGAGCAATTCATTGGAGGGCACGTCTGTTGTCGCAATTACGTAGGGTCGTCAGCCCAAATAGGCAAGTTTGAAGGACAACATTGCAGAACATGCCTGCTAAGAGCATCAATTCGACGGGCAATTAAAAGAGTCAAGGTCGCCAGTCTGACAACGCAGAGCGACGAAACCTCAACAGTTTGAACAAAACTTCACGTCTTTCTCGCGAGTCCACATGCAAATGTCCACATGCAAATGTCTAGGGTAGGGTGCTCGTAAGGTCAAACTTTGTTACATCGCGGACGGATGTGGCTTTCGGGAGCATCCCCTACTGCGTAAAAATGCTACGCTCTCCCAACCTTGTGTAACACAAGTCAATCGCATCTCGCAGCTGCAAAAGGAGTTGAGCGCAACTGGCGTTCCGCGGGCACCTATTTGGGCAGCGCTCTCTCTGCCATGTCGTCGAACTATTGTCAGCTACCCGCTGCATCATTCAACATGTTGATCCTTGAGCAAAGAAGTTGGCACTTGTTTAGGTCAATTGGCATCGCGTTGGTCTCGACTCCGGCTGGTCTAAATGACACAATGGCATGCAGGTCGAGACTTGAATGTTCCCGTCGCATCGTGCAGTATGCTCACGAACGTCGAAAATCAACCTTCGTGTCATTGTTTAACATTTGTTCGGAAGGACCGTTCTTCCGTGGCCGTCAGGATTATTCAAGTTGGGTTGCCATGTCCAGCTTGCTTGTCGCGTACTAGCTGTTGTGAAAGAAGAAAGTCATGGGTGGGTGTTAGGATTGCAGCGGCCTAGCATCGGGGGCGCAATGATCATGTATGCTGCCGATTGTACTAATGCATCATTCGAATGCTGTGTGATCGAACTGCTGCCGACTTTATCACTCCTGAAAACGATGTGACATGATGTTGACCACTTGGGCAAGTCATCTTCCACAGCAGAAAAAGCATGCGTGAACGGGCACACCACGTTGCCTAGCGATCAACGATTGCTCAAAGTGTGACTTTAGTGCTGCTTGTGCCATATGGTTGTTCAGAGCTGGTGGAACAAGCTCCCCAGTTCCCGTACCAAGCTGAGCGACAGAAAGACGTTCGTTCGGCGATGCAAGATGAAGCAACAGACTGACGATCTCTGGGACAGACGCAGACCATACCCGGAGCTAAGGTAGTCGGAAATGTTCGTCAATGTTGGTTCAAGGTGACCACGAAGCCTTTTAGGCACGAGCCAGGGAATCATTCTTGCCTCTCGCAGGTATGATTCATTCATCAAATTCTGTAGCGATGGTATTAGAAGCTTTGCATGTAGCCACTATACATTGCACTGTTCGCTTCGCGGTTCCGAGAATTCAATAGTGTGGGTGGTACAACGGTGGGTAGCCCTTTTCGTGCAGACAACACGATTTTCTACTTTCGAGAGATTTGAAAGACATTCTTTGAGGAGTAGATTTGCACAAGTGCAGACGGAACTGACTCTCCATCTGCCAGTAGATTCGCTGTAAATGAAACATGTAGGCGGTTTATTGCACCTGATTACCTCCGGCCGGCCTTGGTACTAGTGCTCCAGTAAAGCCGCCGCCTCAAAACGACGACCATGTGTGGACTTTCGGATTAGGCAAATTCCGTTGAGACTGACACGAGGGATTGGCCGAGACACAGGCAGGTTTATGACCAGACACGGTAGGTAGTGTAAGGATAGCGGGATGAGGCGATGTATCGTCTTCAAGAAGGACCGACTGCGGGAGAAAAAGTGGAGGGACCCATGCGAAAGTCAGGCCGTCTCTGGAGAGTCATGTACATATTTCACATGTCTCCTCGCATGCTTGCGATAATTACTGGAGGCTGATTGTTCCTGATACGCATCAAATGTGTACACTCGCCATTGCAAGGAGTGCGAATATGATGGCATCATCTCATGATTGTATGCTTCTCAAGCGATGGATACAGACTTTGGTATGAATATCGAGATGCTGGCGAGGATCGTCTGAGTGGGTACTGCAACGTTCGGTTCTTTGCTTGATACGTAAGGTGGGGTCTGTACCGCGATTTGTGGGACAAGTAGTACTTCGAGGCAAGTGATCGACACAGGTCGTACGATGGAGTACACAGATTCCAATAGGCTGTGGTGTGTGAAATTCATAGAGAAGATGGATAAAACACAATAGACGCTGAAGCATGGAAGGCCCATGTAATTGCAGCCGTTGCGAGGTGGGTTTCCACTCAGTCCAACCGTCTGCCTTGTGGGTCGGGCAAGACTCATGGACAGCAGTTCAATGAAACGTCGAACGACCAGTTAAAAGAAAACGAGTCTTCACGACCTGAAGCGGAGATTGGGCGCAACCAGTTGTGTTCGCCCATTTCGCTGCTCTGGTGATGTGACAGTCTAAGCGTGTTTGAACGAGGAAAGAACTCCGAGTATAGTTCTTCGGGTTCTAATATAGCCTGGGCAGATCAAGGCTGCCGAGGTCGATATGCCCCACTCATTCTGGCAACGAATGACCAGATGAACAGATCCTGGTCTGACAGATGATAAAATCCCCGAGCCGAGATTTAAATTGATTGCACGGTCGTTGAAGTGAAGGAAGTAGCCGAAACGCACTGGTACAGTACGATTGGCAACCGAATCAACCGTTTCCAGGCTCTCGGTTCGTTGATGGTGCTGGTTACGCGGCGATCATATCGTTTCAACAAAACAGGTATTGCGAAAAGTGGTGATGGCGACTATGTGACGCTGTCGCAGTACTGTCATTTCTGTAGGCGACAGGAGATCATCTTGTTCAATTTCTGCGCCTGTGACGACCCGAGGCTGGGCTCATGATGTTGAGTCATCACGGCCTGGGCTCTGCTTACGATATACCTTTATCGGACGTGGTAGCACAAGGGATGAAGCGCAAAGCTGTAGTCCTTCTGTCGCAAGGAGCTCATCGAAAGAGGTTTCAGGACGGTACTGTAGCTGCCTGAAGTTCTCAATGAAATGAGGCGCCTTCTGTGGGCGGATAGCTTTCTCGTACGAGTCCCAAGTCTGTAACTCAATGATGAGATAGCCACCCGATGACAGAGATGATGCACATTTCCGAAAGAAGGTTACAAGACCTTGGTCGAGATGTTCCAAGTGTATCCACTTTATGACCTGGGTGTTCTTAGATGATGCCGGCAAACGAAGTGTTATACTTACACTTAAGGCTAGGATCACATCGTAGGGACCTGAGCAATCTTGGTCAATCGCCCAGTCGACGGAATGAAAGCGCGCACGGGGCCATGAAGAATGGGCTGAGGTAAAAGTCGAGCCGCGCAATGTGTCGTTTTGCGGCTCAATGTAGCCATGGTCGAGCACGGCGGACATGGGAAACCAGTCTACGATGTGCTCGGAGTCCTTTGTCGGAGGCCGCGTCCGCGACGCGCGAAGCGCAAGAAGCTTGTTGGCTTGTCCAACGAGTTTCGGGTCGATGTCCACCCCAGTGACTGAAGCAGCGTGGAAATCGAAGGCTGTGAGATGGTCAATATCAGCGTCTCAAGAGGTATAATCGCTTGCAGCACGCGGACAGGGGTTGTTGTTTCGCTTACCTAGCTGACAAGTTACGCCACCCGCATTGCAACCGATGTCTAGACAATGCTTGGCAGTGAACAGATTCGGAACTAGGTCTCTGGCGATCAACTGTAGTCTCGGGTCTAGGATATGGATGGCTGATCCTGCAGGCTTCGCTGGACCGCTATAGTCTTGGACTGCAGTCAGTGGAAGAACCAGGGCAGCAAGTGCCGGACAGCGTCGGCTTCGAGGGCGAGTCTCGAGATGAGCTCACTCTGGATATGACATACCACTATAATTGCCCCACCGCGTAGCCATGCTGGAAATGGAGGGGAGGGTGATGCAGCCAAAGCGCAGATGGTATCGGCGGAAAGTTCCCGAGTGTCGACCTGTCAACGAGCGCGGCGGGCAGGTGACGATGTGATTGATGCGCAGTCGAACAGCGTACACAGTAGAGAATGTCTGGACGCAGGTGGGACGGGCGGTGAATGATTGACGGTGAATGGTGGATGGCGTGGGCCTAGCAGCGGCAGGTGCCTTCCAGGCTTGTCGACGACGCAGCTTGGGGCTAGCGCCAACCACACTCAATCCTGACCGCAGAATATCTCGGTCCAAGAGAGAGATGTGCCGCGCAGCAAAGGATGAGTCAATTCGGAGATGCAACCGCTCGAGGTAGCACTGCGAATGGATGGCTCAAGGGTGTCGTAGTGTACCTGCGTGGGCGACCGAAGCAGAAACAGAGACGAGGAAATCAATAAGACTTGCACCGCTAGCGCTATAGCGAGTGCAAGGATGCTGTGACACTGTTTATCCAGATGCCAGACCAGGACCCAGGTACGCCGTGCAGCCGGTGGTCGTGTGGTGAGGTGTATGGAGGGGATCAGGAATTCAGGAGCGAGTGCAGGACATGTCACGGGACATGGGGGACTGCTAGTGCAGCCTGCAGGCTGTCAATACCAACAATGACCATGGTACTGTGGACGACGATCCAGCGCCGATGGTGTCTTGGAGTGCATGTACCGATCCAGGACATGGCTCGAGACACGGAAGAAATTGGCTTCCAGGGCACAGCGAGCGCTGCTTCCAGATGTCTTTGTCCGAATGCGGCTAGGCGTGGCAGCGAAGAGTGGTTGAAGTGATTGCTCCCCTCACCATCAACTGCCGCCCATATGAAGCTCCTGGTCATGTTGTCGCGAGGTCCCATGATCCCATGACCATGACGGCTTGTTTCAATCTCCGCCCACTCTGTCTGCGTGCACCCTCAGGCTCCCGATGGCGGTGCGCCTCCAGGCAGGCCAGACAGCGCAGGCAGAGGCCCACGCACAGTCAGCAAGCCGCAAGCCACATGCCACATGCGAGCCCTGGCGGCTGTGACCGTTGCCAATACTCAGTCCGGCTCCCAGGTGGAGGCAGACGTGTCTCACGTCGTTGATTGTGGTGCATGAGGGCACATCCACAAGCCCGGTAACAGGACCGCCTCCTGACTGGCCTCGTCGCCGGCGTTTTTGGGGCCTCGTCGATGGCAGACCAGGGACTGAAGGCTGAGGGAACAGGCCGCGCTGCGAGTGTCCATGTCAGTGTGCAGCAGTCCGCCAGCCCAGCCCGCAGAGGGAAGACCTGCCAGAAATCGCCGTCTACCCGCTGCCGCCGCGCTGCTGATTGGCAGCCGCCTGCAGTTGGCAGATGAAGCGATCGAGCAAGCCATCCTTTCTGCTTCGAGCGCCGGCCGCCCTCGCAGATGCTGGGCAGCCTTCGCAATGCTACCTCCGCTCCACGGTGCCCGTCGACCGAGTTACGTGGTAATCTGGCATATTGCTCCATATTGGGTGCCGTCAGGTTACAGTGTGCGACCCCTGGCCCGCCTTGATTCAATCGACCAAGTTTCGCAGGCACGTCTGTTTGTCTTTTTACCCGGCCGCGAGCCTGTTCGGTGACGCCCCACGAGAATACAGCCCGCCAGTTGGGCCACGAGAGCTCATGTTTCGGAGCAATGAGCGCTGCAAGAGGCCCGCTGCTGCACATGCAGGCGGCGCCTTTTCAAGAAAGCAAAACAGTGGGTGCTGCTGCAACACAAGCCCAGCATCGCGCCAGCATCACCCTGCCAGCACCGCGAACACCATCACAACCACCACCACCACCGCCGCCGCCAGCAGCAGCACCCCCATCGCCCACCGCCAGACACGCAGCCCGCGAACCGTGCATCTGCCTGCGCTACTCTATGCAGCACCGCACATCGGCCACGCCAGCCTGTTTCTGAACCTGGGGATCTTGCCCTGTCCGCCAAGCATCCGGATCCACGCAGCGCGCAGCTGGTCCTAGCTGCACTTATCACTTTCCTGGCCTATTTTATGCTCCGAGCCGGCTACTCTTGACGGTTGTTGGCGCGAGGCTTGCAAAAGAGCAGGGTGTGGCGGGCTAATCCCCGTCTGCATCCTGTTCACTTCCCGGGTGCCGTTGTCTTAGCATGTCTGAGCGCCTCCGCCTAACGTCGACGTAACTGAATTGAAGCATCCGTACGGCGATCTGGCTGCTGGCGATCCAGATAGTCCAGGGTCGCTACAAGGGCACTCTGAACTATAAACCTCTCACGCCGCCACACTCGAGGCAGTGCCCACATTCCTGACGTTCCTGTCCCACACTGCACGACGCCCTGGCGCTCCCAATCTGAGAAGGAGCCTCCGAACTGAACACAAGTGTTGGTCCCAATGCGGCTTCGTGCATCGTGTCCAGCTTCGGGCAAATAATAATACACGCATGTCCCAACCACCTCCACCTCCGCCGCCGTCGCTCCCTCCGTCCAAACCACCTCGCTCAGCTTCAGATATGACTGAGACTCAGAAGCTTCCTCACTTCTCGCCGCCTGGATTCCACGACTATCCCCATCGGCGATTACCCCCGCCAGTTCTCCCGCCGTTGGATATTCCGCCAGACGCTGTACCACCACGCACAGATTACCAATTCCGCTCACCAAACAACCAACTTCCCTCTATTCACTCAGGACTGCCGCCACGCCACGACCAGTATCATCCTTTTGCCCCCCACAGGTCAGCTGCACCCGTAGAGAAACTTCTCCTCGCAAACCCATATACCCCACCTCGGTCTGATCCGCCTTATTCGCCCCAGCAATATGGCCCGTCGATATCTCCTCGATCCGAGTTCGACAGCAGAGGTCCGAGAAGGTTAACCGAACAGCGATATCCATATGAAGAATCCCGGCACGCGCAGCATTATCCCCACCACGAACAGTCCTACTCTACCCTTGCGTCTCCAGTCGAGCATTCGCAGCAAAGATCGTATGGCCCAATCCCATCGCCGGGCTATACGCCTAGCTATGCCTCGAGCAGTACTCCATTCCGAGGATCGATAGGGTCACATCCCCAATCACAGCGCGGTTCTGTAGCGGCTCCCTTGGGGTCGGTAGCGTACCCCGATCCCTCCACGACAGGACCTCCGCCCCGGAAACAGTCTCGGCCTATCCCATTACCTGGGTCCATACCGCAGCCTGTCTATAACGAGCAACTGTAAGCATACCTCGCGTCTAAATAAGGAAACAAAACCCGGCTGACACGACTGACAGGAATCTAAACTACGAGCTTCGCGTGCGACAGCAGCCTATCGCTGCCCGAGCGTGTGGCTTTGGAGAGCGCGATCGTCGCGTGATTGATCCTCCGCCAATCATCCAGCTGCTAGTCACAAATCCCAAGACAGGCGTAGCAGAACAGGAAGAGCTCAGGTACTCGCTTAACGTCGTTCATTGCACACTCTGGAACGCGGAGGGTACGAATGAGGAAACTGCACTTATCCAACCTGACCGACGGACGACTCGGAGATTGATGGGACAACTGGTAGCTTCGCCGTCGGTGGCCAAGGACGAGCATGACGTCGAGGGCTGCTTCTTTTGCTTTCCAGATCTGTCTTGTCGTACACATGGCAAATACCGGCTGCGTTTCGTTCTCATGCGCATTGACCCTATGAACCTCCACGTTGGGGGCTTCTCGCCCATTCTCACAGAAGTGCTGAGCGACGTCTTTACAGTCTATACCGCCAAGGACTTCCCGGGAATGCGCCCGAGTAGTGCTCTCACACGGGCACTAAAGCTGCAAGGCTGCAATATCCAAGTGAAGAAGGGCAACGAAAAGGCTCTCGCCCGCAAACGTCTCACGGCCAGCCAGGAGCACGACGCAGAGGACGAGGACTTGAAACGACGACGACGGGAGTGATACAACATCTCAATATCTCTTATTCCATACCATCCCATTCTTACCTATGGCATATCACCTACAGCACGGGGCGGCGCAACTGGTATTTCGACTATCTGAAGCATTTTCCACAGATATCGATATTTTGCATATGACGACCCTTGACGAACGAATCTCCCATTCTCACCTTCTGGCAAGCGGCGGTATTATCTTGTTCTGGAGCGCACACGCACACGCTTGGTGCGTTGGGAGCCCCTGCAGCCCCGAGAGGGCAGCCACGGTGTAATGCATTTTGAAGCCTAGCAGCGCTCTACACGCACGATACCATTTTGATAGCTTAGCTTTTTGTATTCTGTAGCAGATCCGATAATAGAACAATCAGATTCTGGACATATTATGGGCGGTATTGTTGCAGTGACGTAGGCGTGAGCTTCTCAGGCAGCCCCAAATTGAATGCAATATCTATCTCACGCTCTGGAAACAGACAGCGTTCCAAGACGACAAGAAAATGCTTGACATGAAGTCAAGATAAGGCAGGCCGTCAAAGGAAAGGTTCCCATCGAAAGCCACGACCTGGGCAGCCCCGCCGCCAATGCCAATGCGGCGGCCCGCGCTAGCAAGTCGGCGAAACAAAACTTTGTAACCGCGTCACAACTTTTCCACCTTCCTTCCTTCCCCTTCCCCCAAACCGCAAATACAGCCATAATGAAGTACGTTCTCGTATCCGGAGGCGTGATCAGCGGCGTGGGGAAGGTGAGAAGCGCATTACTGTGTTTTTGATCTCTTAGGACTAATGTGTAAATGCAGGGCATTATAGGTAGGTCAAGAGTCGCGTGGGCAGTCGAGTACACGTTCGAGCGGGGTGAAATGCGTGTAGAGCTTCGTACGGCCTTGAGATATGTTCAGGCTACTGAACCAGCACGCTTCCCTCGAGTCTTGCTGCTCGCCCGCACAACGATGGCCACACGGCTGCCACAATTTGCAGAAATGGCAACAAATGACTGACCAGACGCGTCACAGCCTCTTCAACGGGTCTCCTGCTCAAGACGATCGGCCTTAAGATAAGTCATGCGAATTGGTACGCGTCTGGCTCGTACTGACATGGCTTTACGTCTCGTCTATCAAGGTCGACCCCTACCTCAATGTCGACGCAGGGACTATGAACCCCAAGGAGTACGCCCATTTTGACTCATAGACTGGAATTGACATACTGAACGGCTGCAGGCATGGCGAGGTCTTCGTGCTGTCCGACGGCGGTGAAGTCGATCTCGACCTCGGAAACTACGAACGCTACCTCAACATCACCCTCACCCGCGACAACAACATCACGACTGGTAAGATCTACCAGCACGTTATCGAACGCGAGCGCAAGGGCGACTATCTCGGAAAGACCGTGCAGGTCGTACCCCACATCACAGACGCGATCCAGGAATGGATACAAAAAGTTGCGCGGATACCCGTCGATGACACTGGCGAGGAGCCGGATGTGTGTATCATCGAGTTGGGAGGAACAGTTGGCGATATCGAGAGCATGCCGTTCATCGAGGCGATGAGCCAGTTGAGGCGGAGAGCGGGCAAGAACAACTTCATGCAGATCCACGTTAGCTACGTGCCTGTCATTCACGGAGAGCAGAAGACGAAGCCGACGCAGCAGGCGATCAAGGCGGTGAGGAGTAATGGTCTGATTCCGGATCTGGTATGTTGAGAATGAGGAAAGCAGAGATTTGAACAATAGCTGACCTCTTCAGATCGCTTGTCGTTGTGAGCGCGAGCTTGAACCTTCCTCTGTCGAGAAGATTGCACACTTCTGCCAGGTCGATACCGAGCAAGTCGTAGTTGTCAGGGACATGCCCTCCATCTACCAAGTCCCCATGCTCCTCGAACAACAGAGACTCATTCCTATGGTCCGCCAGTTCCTTGACCTCGAAGCCCTTCACATCTCCCCCGCCATGACAGACAAGGGCAACAAGATCTGGGAGCAATGGCAGTCCCTCACCAGTCACGACACTCGATACCACGACCCCGTCACGATTGCACTCGTGGGCAAATATGTCGAGCTGCAAGACTCGTATCTGTCGGTGGTAAAGAGCTTGGAACACGCTACGATGCGGTGCAAGAAGAAGCTCGATATCCGCTGGGTAGACTCGGACCACCTCGAGCCCAAATGCCAAACCTCAGACCCGGCAAAATATCACACCGCATGGAACGAAGTCGTCCAGGCATCTGGCATCCTCGTCCCCGGCGGCTTCGGCCAGCGCGCCACCGAAGGCATGATCGCCGCCTGCACCTGGGCGCGCGAGCACAAGAAGCCCTACCTCGGCATCTGCCTGGGCATGCAAATCGCCGTCATCGAGTACGCGCGCAACGTGTGCGGCATCAAGGACGCGACGTCTGAAGAATTCAACGGCGACGCGGCTAACAAGCTCATCATGTTCATGCCCGAAGTCGACAAGACCACCATGGGCGCTTCGATGCGTCTCGGCCTCCGACCTACCCTCTTCCAGGACGGCAGCGAGTGGTCCCGTCTCCGCGCGTTGTACGCAGGTAAAACCGAGATCCTCGAGCGCCATCGCCACAGATACGAAGTCAACCCAGACTACATCGACACGCTCGAAAAGGGCGGGTTGACGTTCGTCGGCAAGGATGAGGCGGGCGTGCGCATGGAGGTCGTGGAGATCAAAGACCACCCGTGGTTTGTCGGCGTGCAGTTCCATCCCGAGTACCTGTCGCGCGTGCTGGATCCCAGCCGTCCATATCTGGGCTTTGTAGCTGCTAGCGCGGGCATGTTGGAGGAGATTACGCGCGACTATCAGCATGGGGCGAAGAATGGGATTGAGGCCGAGGGCATTGCGAATGGGGTTGCGGGGCTGAAGGTGAATGGCGAGCCCCCGAGTTTCTAGGTGGTGCATGCATAGAAAAAAAAGAAAAGGACATGGAGGGCTAGGATTGGAGTTTTGCGTGGCATTGATAGATTGGGCTTCGGCTTTGCTGGCATGTGTATATGTCCCGTTACCTGCTAAATAAAACGATGGAACGATTGCACGCACGCGCTTCATGATAATATCGATGTGCCTCTCCCTGCGCCATGGAAATGCTAAACGCCCATCCATGCCCATATGCCCTGTGAATGCTCGCCCTACCACACTCCGTCGGGCCAGCTGTCTACACCGGCTTAACAAACGCTACTTATCGTCAGTAACCCCTCTCCCTAAACACATCATTTCAACTTACTAGCATCAATCTGCACAATCCGCGGCAACGCCAACCTGACCTTATTCCGATACAACGCGGGCTGTTGTCTCTGTAAGGGATTCCCTTCAAAATACACCGTCTCGAGCTCCTCCTTGTCGCCCAGCTCCCTCTCGATCTCCTGGAAACTCGCCAGCTTGCAATTACTCGCCCAGAACTCTGTGAGGTGCGACAGCCCATCTAGGCCCGACAGGTGCTCGATGGGATTCGCGCTGATGTCGATGACGCGCAAGTTCTTGTTGTCTGAGAGACCCGCGAGGGAGGTGAGGAGGTTGTGGGAGATGTGCAATTCTTCGAGGGAGGTGAGGGAGGAGAGATTGCTGATCCCGCGCAGGCGGTTGGATTGGATGCTCAATATCTTGAGATTCGTGAGTGTCGACAGTCCCGATATCTCTGTGATCTTGTTCTTTCCAAGCCACAGTTCCTCAAGCTTCGTCAGCGTCTCCAACCCCGTGATTTCCCGGATGCGGTTCGCGCCCAGCTCGATTTGGTGCAGATTTGTCAGCCCTTCGAGGTTCTCAATCACGCTGATTTTGTTCTGGACAAAGTACAAGTCTTTGAGCTTCGTTAGGTGGGCGAGGCGCTTGATGTGTTTTATCTTGTTGAAGGAGAGGTCGAGGGAGACGAGGTTTGTGAAGGCGTCGAGGCCCTTGATGTGCGCGATGAGGTTGTCGTAGAAGTCGATTTCAGTGAGGGTAGGGGCCACGGCGACGGGAATGTCGATTGCTTCGATTTTGTTTTGGCGGAGGCAGAGGCGCTGTCGGGGTACGTATCAGTTGGGAAGCTAGAGGGTGTTTGTTTGTTTGTATTGCGTACCTTCATCTGCTTGAACCGCTCTAATCGCAGTGACGCCATGTCCGAGATTTTGCAGTGAACCAGCTCGATTTCTTCCTCGTCCTCTGGTGTGTCGTCGAGCAAGTCCTCGTCCGCAGGCAGCTGTTCTGGTGGCGGTCCTTCATCGTCTGAAACCTCGGGGTCGCTCTGAATCTCAACAGTCGGATCTCTGGGCTCGTCGCTCAGCGCAAGCTTGTCCACTCTTAGCTTTCCGTCCCAGCCATTACTGTCCCGCGGCTTGTGGTCGTCCCTGTCCTCGTCGCGTAGTTCAGACGTGCCGTTCGCGTCCGTGTGAGTGGGGTCAAGCTCGCTGCGCGGGGCAGCATTTGGTTTGCTCATGACGTCGTGTTGTGAAATGTAACACCGAGTAGGTAAAAGGAAATATGCCGGATCTTGGTAGCGAGTCTCGTACGGTGACCAGACTGTGTAATTGAGGCTGCAAACAAAGTCTTTGTATATGCGAAGCAGTCACAGCGACAGGCAACTATCGATAAGCTAGTTCCGAACAGGGTCCTGCGGGGTGACGAAAGCGCTCAAACTTCACCACTCAACGCGTGGTTCCGCGTTTTTACACATTTGCGCCTATTACATCGCTTTCTGCACATGCAAATGGAAATAACTTGTAGGAGCGCAGGTCAATAGGCGAGTCCCGCTTCCCTAGGCAACCATATTGAAAACTTCATGGTCACGATCACCACCACAAATCCAAAGACAGACAAGCATCCCGTTCAACCCGTGTTACATCATTCGACGTCCATAAATCAACAGTCTCGAGCCCCTGTCAACCCAGGACCATCAACATATCAGATGCTATCATGTCGGCTCAACATGAATCTCAAGAGACTACATGTTTCTTTACAACCTCTTATTTCGAAAGCATCCCACAGTCATGAATCTTGTTCCTCCTATCGAGCCCAAATGAGCGATGCCTTGATACGATTCCATCATCAGCGCAACACCTCTGCAACACTCAAGCGCCCGATGACACAGCTCAAGCCTCTCTTCCACTTTCGCCTGAGCCCTGTTCTAGAACGGTAGTACCCGAACCGCTACTTCTCACGTCGACCTTTTAGCGCGTCTAGTATTGAGCATGTCTTGAGCACAAGCGATCCCGGACTTGAAAGCTGCCATTATCAAAGGAAGGCAAATCTCAGCCTCGTGGCTGCACACCCACTGCAACGGGGACGCGGGTTCCTGCACACCCTCAGATGTTCGACGTTGGTCTCATGACATAGACCCGCTACTGCGAGATCGCCGCGGGATGACCTCGACGTGCGACGGGCCTTCTGCTCGCCACACTGTGGAACGTCTAGCATGTGACAGGTCAAACAGGGATCATCCACACTCGAGGTGAAAGGGACGATTACGTTGCCTTGGACTACGAAGTACATGGTTACCAGGGGCTTAGGGCCGGAGTTGATCTCGTACACGGGGCCTTTCACAGTCACGATTTGGAAAAGAGCAGCTGTTCGGACACCTCCATTTCCTAAGTGCGGCTGTCTTCAAGAAATCTACCTAATGTTCGGCTTCACTGAATAGGTGCGATTATGGGCAAAGTCTTGGACGAGCTGTAGTTGGGCGTTGCGATAGCAAGGGACACTCAGATACTCGGCGTTACACAGACTCTAAGCAGGATCGATCTTCCCTTCTCGTGCAACAGCTCATGCTGAGGATTCTGTCCAATTCGACGATGCGGAAACCATGGAGTTGGGAAATTGCACACCTCTGCGTCGTGAGGTCTTCTGCAATGCCCCTCCCCGCGCGCCGATCTGATCCGCTTGACATAGCCCTTCAGCTATGGTAGTCATCTGTGCCGGACGGATGGACGGACGGATTTTGTTCACTTGTAAGATGTCTCGTACGAAGTTCATTGGCATTGCTTTTCTACTGGGTGCACTTCCAACGCCAATTGTATCGTCCTTGAATGAGGTTTCTGGATAGCCTTCTGGATGTTATGTCACGGTTATCGAAACTACCTGCAGGTTTCTTCGTTCACCTAGTGCGTAACAACAAGTATCACTTAGAACCCAAAGAAGTACCGCTGTCAACAGATTGTTGATCATATGCTGTGACGGTACAAATGAGTCCAGTGACGCCACCACAGAACTCAACACAGCAAAATCACTAGGTAATTGTCAGGGCTGAAGGACTGGTTCTCCGGTACAAATTACAGCAGCACTGCCATATTAAAAGGCTTCGAACGCCCAGTACATGTTCGCTGGACGTAAATTTAAACAGTTACCCTACCTAGACACTAGACGCTTGCTATAGAAGCTATTTGCAGGTTTCTCTACTCAGTTCATGTTCAAATGCCTAGCATGACCTACGAATCAAAAGAATATAACTTTATCCCAACTAGACTATTGACAAATGCCGTGTGCTCCTTGCAGCGCGGATGAACTAGCGATTGACAACCTCATCAACACGGGAACTAGTAACATCGCCTGAGATTTTGGCGCGGCCCGTAGAATTCGTGCTCTGCAGTTTCCGGGATCTTGCAATGAGACCTTACTCGCGTTAGTCTTTTCTCGTCGCCTATTGTTAGCCTGGGTCTAAGGACGACCCGAGTCTAAAGGATGGCATGGTACACGACTTCATAAGTTCCTTCAACGGCTCAAGGATGCGAAAATTTACGTCACTTACCAACTGGCATTGCAATGCCAAATGCATGCCAAGTACGCTAATTGTTGGTTCATGGGGAGGGCTGCATGAGCTACCCGGGTTCATGATACCATACATAGGTAGCATAGTTGAACAGTATTACAAGCGATCCGGTGCAAAGCCCAGGAAAGATTGTTATGCACTCGAAGCGTCATCGTTCAGACACGACATTCATACAGATGACTTCGTTCGGTCACGCTATCATGAACGCATACAGTGGTGGCCTAGATCCAGGAAAAAGATATCTGCACGAGTACTGGGTTTAAGGCCACCATACCCCGCATGCGCCATAGTCGCAAGTGTTTCGGCTTCCACCCGAGGCTAGATGGAGCCGATGACATCCTGGGCCGTGTATGCAGAATATATATGGTGACCGGTATGCCAGGTGGCGCACACTTGTCACCCCTCCCTCAGACCCGAGGTTTCAGAACGCACTATTATGATGCTTTGGAAAATCCATGCATGATCGATGTCAGTCATTATGTTTGGCTGGACAGACAAACGGCGTTCACGTTCATACATGCCCGTTGGCGACGTTACAGATTATGAAGAGAAGTCCAGCCTGCGCAAAAATCACCGCCTATTGCAGATTACTTTATGCATAGGAATCGCCTTGATCAGCCTTGGCGTTGGATACTTTATTGGCGGGGGAAGAGGTCCTCTATCGCACAGGGAGATAGTCGGTAGGAATGATTTATTTTTGAAATATTTCCAACGTTTACTAACGATGTATAAGAACCTTTTGGCAATACCAGGAAGACATTCCAACCCAATCCAGTCTTTCTGGACTATCCTTCCAACGCGTCTGAGGCAGCATGGGAGTCTTTGTCGTTATGTACGCCACTGCTGTGAAAACAATCATTTTCAAATAGCTAACGATTCTTCTAGCCAACGGCGGATTCATCAAGAACCCCAGCAATGAGTCGGCAGCATTAGGCGTGTCATTCTATCACCAGCTCCACTGCCTCGTAAGTCCGCCGTCGATCTCACACAAGACAGGCCACTCACTCTCGCAGCATATGATCCAGTTACAATATTTCCAAACGAAGCACGAACTCGTCATGCTGCAAAACGATAGCGTCGAGAGCACCTTTATAGATACTGTCGCACAACAGAACGTGCTTCACCTGGAGCATTGCTTCGATTACCTGATACAATCGATAATATGCGCTGCGGACACGAACCTCGAGCCTCCGGATCCTGTTTTGGATGAAACCAATGGTTATGGGTTTGAGCGGAGTTGCAGAGACCACAAGGGTATTCATAAATGGATGGAGAGCCATGCGTATGTAAAGCATAGCGAGGAATCAGGAGGTTGAGACAGCTGTTCAGGAGTATAGGAAGAAGGATGTTCAATGCGTGTTGGATTGAGGATCGATAGTGCTCTAACCTCGGTTACAATACACCTGCCTTTCTGCAATCCAAAGCCTGTGCGTAGCGCGGAGGCTTGTTACCCTGACTCTCAGTGCCCTGTGGCTCAGGCTGTCAAGTTCTTTAATATCCATGCCCAGGTAGCGTTCGTCGCAATGTGGGAAATGCCTACAGCACGCGCCGCTTAAGTTAAGGTAATCGGCTGTCAAAAATCCGTTAGCACAAATGTGTAGTAGCATGCTTCGTTTAGTACAAACCTCTTCATCAGTACGTTGCGGCTTCAGGGTACGTTAGCCTCACCACAAATATGTAGACTGAGATGCTGAGGAAAGACTTACGTCACGAGCTTCCAGCGCATCAATGTTTATCTGTAAAGCCGATTAGTCTACCATTTCTTGGAGCATACGAGGAGGGGACTTGCAGGTTCAGGCGGTTCGGTGACTTGTGGCTTCAGGGTACGTTAGTTCCACAACGAGTGGATATGTTGAGGCGCGGGATTACTTACAGCACGTTCTTCCAACCCATTTGCGTCCAGCTGTGAAGTTCATTAGCACACTAATGTCTAGTAGCATACTTCATTGGAAGCGAAAGTACTCACAGCGCCAACTGCGTCCTCAGTGACCTGCGGCTGTAAAGTTGATTAGTCCATGATTGGCATTCTTGGTGGAGAAGAGATGCTTACAGCTCGTGCGGCTAGTGGCTGTGGAGTTGGTTAGTATGTCAGCGTCTAGAAGCTTGCTGAGGTGTACGCACGGGATTTTTCTCAGTGGCTTGCGCCTTGAGATTACGTTAGCGTACAACAAGTCAGTAATGTAGACTGAATGTACTTACATCGCGTTGGATCACCTTGTTTGGGTGGGCGAGGGCGAGAGCCGCGAAGGTGACTGACAGAATAGTAGAGAGATGCATGGTTGATGTGAGATGGAAGTACGACTTGGTCAGAGAGTAAAAGGGACGAGGCAGATGGGTCTATATAGTAAAGGAACGAATTTGAAGACAACACACTTGGCAACAATCATTCAGAAACGGCACTGACCGACATTGCGATGTTCAATGGATCATCAATACATTCGGTGTTATGGTGGTCACAATCAGAGGCAGTGTAGCTTGGCATCGTCGCGCGAGCGACCACATATGCTCGGCGTGATAAGGACCAGAAGCAAGATGCTGTCTTGTGGATCGCCCGATCCCTTGTGCGGAGCTACCTGATTCGTGCAGATTGTTTCAACCCCGTGCGAACGTCCATCTCTGCGTCTGAAAATCCTCCGCAATGTTTTTCCCCGCACGGAGATCTGAACTACTAAGTTCAGCAGCAATGCTATCCTACTAGAAGTACAACTTTTCCGTGTCCAATATGCGTTCTGTTCCTCGCATTCGTGGAAATAACACGCAATAACCTTATCGACGCGGAAACTGGTAAGCCGCCGAGATCTTGGCTCGGCCCGTAGTTAACGTCTGACACGAGGCTGTGGTTCCAGGAACTTCTACAACGTGACCTTGTCTGCACAGGTCGTTCCTGCGTTGCATGCAGTTGCCGGCTTCCTGGCTACAATGATAGCTAATCAATGCGACTGATCGCGCTCTATGGTGAAGTTTGACGAGGCGGCTTGAAGTGCAGGGAAAGTGGGTGATTCAAGCCTCAAAGTCTCCGCCCACGATTCCCCGATTTAGCTCGATATGTAAGCTATAGTGATCGTACTTCGCCCGCAGTAGGGCTGACGATTGGCTGATCCGATCTTAATTCGGCCTCTTCGGTCAGACTTGATGCCATCTGCACAGTACCTACATGTCAACATCGATCGATGCAGTTATCATCGAAACGCATGAGCAGTTAGTAGCTTTCAGTACTAGTGCTATACATGTATGCCTTCCAATGTTTCCTTACTAAGACGGCGGTTCCGCAATTAGATCTATCCTGATCTAATCTCGATGAGATGGAATGCGTGCTTGCATCTTTGTCTGCTGTACTGCGGCTGATGCCGTCTACGTGTGATGATGCTATACACATCGCATAGTCCGGCCAGCTTGGCGGGACGCTCCAGACAGACCAACAGGTCTCGGCCCTGAGAGGCCGAAACAGCTGACGTATCCTGCGCCAACGTAGATAAGCTTTGCAGAGGTGGAGGTACCTTCTAGCTGGTGCGGTTCCGGCAGCTCGTGTTCGGCGAGGCTGGCGGGCAAATACGGTTGTGCTGCAGTACTGTATGGCTTAGTCCCTCACATCAATTAATTACATTGCTCTCATTGTGCATTGGAGTTGAGCTGTGTGGCTGTTTACACACCATCTGAGGCCCACAGTCTAATCCTGGAATTCGCCTCTTGTCTTTACACGTCATGTACACCGCCCCGAGACTCCCGCCCAGAAAGTTGTACGTCTGGTTCACTGTTTTCTTCCTCAGCTTTCCTTTCTCCCTCTGGTATTATCGGACTCTTATCGCTATCCCCATAACGTACCAGAAGACACGTGCGCAGCAGCCGTCTGCGCAATTCACCACCTATGGCCACTCGAACTGTCCGCTTGAGATGTCCCCCCAGCTCATTGAAGAAGCTACGATAAAGCGCTCTACATGCCGGCAATACTCACCATTTGAAATCAGACGCTGGCGCATCGCAACCGTCACTGCGCAATTCGGTCGACCCGAGGAGCACTACCAAAAAGCATTTCGCACCCACCTTCTCCATGCCCTGATCCATAGTATCGACGTGAAGGTCATGTGCGATCCAATAGTCGATGGCCTATGGAACAAACCCGCTTTCATACTTCAAATTCTAATGCAGGAGATGCTCAAGCCAGCACACGAGCGTCTGGAGTGGATAGAATGGATGGACCGCGACACACTCATCCTTGACCAATGCCGGCCAATTGCGAGTTTTCTGCCGCCGCCAGAAGCGCAGCGTGTGAAGGCTGAAACGCATCTGCTCGTTACTCGAGACTGGAATGGGCTCAATAATGGCATCTTCCTCGTCCGCGTTAATGAATGGGCTATCAACCTCTTCACTGCCATACTAGCATTCAGACACTACAAGCCGGACGTCCATTTGCGTTTTGGCGAACAGTCTGCGATGGAGCATGTTCTGCGCACAGAAGAGTTCAGGTACAATGCGCAATATGTGCCGCAGCACTGGTTCAATGGCTACGAGAGAGAAAGAGCGGATATATTTGAGGCGAGAGAGAGTGTAGTCGGCATGGAGGAGCGTGAGGTGAGGAGAGGAGATTATCTGGTACATTTTGCGGGACGGCGGTATAGGCATCTGGTGATGAACGAGTGGGCGGATATGGTGGGGAGAATGGGCGATGTTTGGCAGGAGAAAAAGGTGCTAAGAAGTATTAATGCAGAAGTTCAAAAGTTTTGGAGGGAAGTGGGAGATCAGCGCGGGGAACGGAATTCAACGATACCAGACTGAACTAGGAGGTTTGGAGCCCATCTCTTCAAAAGCCACGTGAGATGTTATGTTGACGTGTCAGTTAAGAATTCTAAAACAGGATTATAACTCATCCAAGAATCGAGACGTAGCCGGCGTTTCGCAGAGCCTGAATGGATATGGTGTGGTTCTGAATGTACCGAAGATGCGCCTCACGTGCCGAACGGCGCTTAGCAATCACGTGACGAGGTTTACGGTCACGTGACGGAACAGACTTCTAGATGTCATGCGAACCCTCCATGTCCACAGGCGAGCTGCACCATCGATGATCCATTCGAAGGTCAAGTCCCTCCGCATCCTCGGTGACAGGATCATGGCTGGAGGACGACCAGGATACGGCGGCAGAAGTGCAGGCGTCTCAGACTCTTGCATCTGATTTGGTCCGTGATAGGCTGGTGGTGCATGGCTTCCGCGTCCGACGGCGGTTAGCCGTAAGTCTATCTGCGAGCCTGCAAGCCACGGCTGCACAAGCGGCCGCCTGGTCGTGGACACGGTCTCACGCGTCTCGACGACGCGAAGTCTGTACCGTAGACGTCGTGAGTTCCTGCAGGGCTCGCCGTGGACAGGTCTTCCAAGTGACCAGCATTGCGCGAACGGTGGGCACGCCCGTAAGCACGGTTTGGCTGCTCTGGATAATGTACCCTTGGTCTGAATGGCCATCACACAGCGCTGGGGCAGGGCAGTGCCATTGGTCAGCCGTTAATGGGCGTACCCACTCGCCCAGCACTATTGGACGAAGGCAGCGTGGAAGTGAATGTCCTGGGCCAGGCCGCTGCTGGGCGACCGCTCTGCTAGAGCTCTTTGGTGTTAGAGGCGAATTCAAGCAGTGATTGGGAGCAACCCCATAAAGATCCATGTGATCCCCTGTCCCGTGTGGCCGCGCTCGCACAGCCCCGGTACAGACAGCATCAAGAGCCACCGCCACGCCGTCGCGCAGTCTCGCATCAGCACTTGCCTCTTCCGCATCGCAAACACTGTCGCGCCGTCTTCAGGGTGTGAGAGAGAACGAGATCCCGCGTCGTCCAAATAGGCGCATTGCTGGTGGAGCGCTTGACGGTGAAAAGACGGCGTCTCATTTCCGCCCGCGTTAGCGAACCAGCCTCATCCCAAGCACTGATCCTAACCTCGCTCGCTCGCACGCACCCAAGCTCCCCCTACACCCTCCACCCTCCACATTCGCCCTCGCGCACTCGACCACCACCGTCGTCCAACTCTTTGGGACCCCGCGATCGCTCCTTCCATCTCGCGCGACTTCTGCACCCTTGACTGCCGCGCCTTCCAATTGCCAATTCGGAAGCAGCGACCTGTCGAGCAACCCATCCGTCACCGCACCAACGCCAGCTATCATTCCCACCACGCGGCGAGTCCACCACGCGACGACGCAAGGAATCGCCACCTGCATCGCCCTGCTTCCACTTCATTCACTACGCGTACTTGATCATCGCGCGCTGCCTGAAGAGGCATCTCCTGCGCCATCATGAGTGCCGAGTCCACGATGCCAGCGCCCGTTACAACGGTCCTTCCAACCACCGACAAGCCCAACTCCACCCTGACAGCTGGGCAATCAAACGGCACTGGTACGTCGTGGAAGCACTTGATGCTGCAGTGCACCATGACAAATGCCTCGACTAACAAGTTCAAGTAGGGCCGCAAAGCACATCAGCTCCAGGAATGTCATCTGAGACAGACTCGAAGCAAAAACAATCATTACTTGGTGTGCCCCATGCAAATGACGAGCAAACGCCTACCGGCACGGGACTGAGCGGAGCTACTGCGGCCGACTCGGACAGCATTGGCCGTGGATCGAAGCACTCGAAGCGCAGCTTCATGGGCAAGCGCCGCGCAGGAAGCACCGCCAGCAGCAGGCGTCGCGCTGCCACATCAGAGAAGGCTGCCCAGCCACCCGCGACCCCGGCTTCTGCACAGCGCGAAGGCTCGACAAGAAGCAAGTCCAAGCGATCTGGAGGCGGTCTGCTTGCCTGCCTGCCATGTTTTGCGCCCAAAGAGCACCGGGAGACAGGCGATAACACCCCTCCAGAGAACGCCAAGCAGGCCGCCCCCGTCAAGACCAGCCGGACCTCGCAATCAACGCCGGTGAAGAAGCAGGACCCAAGTGCTGCCGAGTCGAGCAATGTAGAGTCTGGCGTTCCCCTTGATGAGAAGGCAGGACATGGCGACTACTCGAGCGGTGTCGTCGAGAAGCCCACTGTAGGTGATGGCACAATTGAGCGACGGTCCCATGAGAATCGTCCCCAGATAGTGACAAGAAGCTCGTCTAAACGACAACAGGCAGAGCAAACCGCGCAGTCCCAGCCCGGCACGCTGCAGCCAGTCCCCATTGATATCCAAGTCACACAGCCAACGCGCGGCACCACTCCAGTCCATCCTCGTCCGTCCGTCGAGCAGTCGCGCATAATAGAGGACCAGACCGAAGAGCAAAAACAGCTCGATTCTGACATCGAAATGAAGGATGTGCCATTATCGACAAACGACGTTCACCAGGAGGGCGAGGACCCAGCCACCCAGGCAGATCCCGATCACCACAAGGTCGATCTCCCGCCACCTCCGCCCCTGGAGCAAAGGCAGGACGTAGTGCAGAAACAAACTTCAGAGATGTCAGAAGCATCGGAGCCACAGAAGTACCTTCTCGGTCCCATCGCTCCACGGTTCAAGGGCAAGAAGTGCTTGGTGCTTGATCTCGATGAGACATTAGTCCACAGTAGCTTTAAGGTACGTCACACGTTTCACCCATTATTGCTAGATGCTGATAACTGCTAGATCCTACATCAGGCTGATTTCACCATCCCGGTTGAGATCGAAGGCCAGTACCACAATGTGTATGTCATCAAGCGCCCCGGCGTCGACCAGTTCATGAAGCGTGTCGGCGAGCTGTATGAAGTTGTTGTCTTCACCGCCTCCGTCTCTAAGGTATGCGAAGCGTTCAAGCCATGACAGTTCTTTTCTGACACCCCCAGTACGGCGATCCTCTCCTCGATCAACTCGACATCCACGGTGTCGTTCACCACAGGCTCTTCCGCGAAAGTTGTTACAACCACCAAGGAAACTATGTCAAGGTACGCTCCAACCGTTGCATAATTTTGTTGGGTAGATCTAATTTGTGCAGGACCTGTCACAAATCGGGCGCGACCTCAAGGACACGATCATTATCGACAATTCGCCCACGTCATACATCTTCCACCCGCAGCACGCAGTGCCGATCAGCAGTTGGTTCTCGGACGCGCACGACAACGAGCTTCTCGACTTAATACCTGTGCTTGAGGATCTTGCTGGCAGCCAAGTCAGCGATGTCAGTCTTGTGCTGGATGTTGCGCTATGAGTTGAGCTCGGATGATGAGAAAAGCAATCTCTGCGTATACCCTGTTTGCTGCGCCGATATATCTTAATTCCTGGCCGTGCGCTCCACGTAGGAGAGAGAGCAGACCGTTGTTTTTGTAATCAAGCTTTGTAATTTGCATGAAGAGGCGGATCATACAGGGGGATCATGGTGGAGATTTCAAGCGCTCCAACACGCCCTGTCCAACACTGAGGCTCAACGAGGTCGGCGTTCCGGTCACTCAACCGCACACGAAAGAAAAGTTGTAATATTGGCATCTACCCACACATACCCCATCCATACTTTTCTAGTCCACGCGCCGAGGCGCACTATCAATAACCTGTTCTCCTTTGTAAGACGCGATTTCACAAGTTAAGCATTGCTGGCGAGGCTCCTCTTTCGTCCCTCCCACGACTGGAGCGTGCATCACTTCATCTCCTCTTCTTTCCTTTTTAGGGTTTTGGTTTCGCATGTGAGGAGAGCGCAGTGCGGCCTGTGGGGGGGACTGTTCTGTGGATATGTAGTGGTTCGTGCAGTGTAGGTAGTAAAATACAAATTTGTAATAACAAATACCGTTCACTGCGGTCTGATGATTCGTACCAGTCGATGACCTCGACGCTGATGTGACATACCGTGACGCTTAGGAGCCGAACTCTTGGCGCCCTTTCACATGCAGATGCATGACTCGCCCGCTGTCCGTCCCGCGCAAACCACAAACGACTGGTCGCCTGCCTGCAACTGGCAAGATCGGGAAGCGTACCACTCTATCAAATACGTCTCACTTCAGGATTGCGCTTGCTCACTGCCATATCTGACGTCCTTTCTACATGTCTCGGTGACACGACGCCCCCCATAACTGTAACTTCGCTCGAGCACGCTTCACACCATGGAGAAGTACAGCCAATTCCGCGATAAAGGTACGCCCATACGTCATGCGTATAACTTCGTCGCAATGTGAAAAGCTGACACGAAATATTGTAGGCACGGCAATTGCGCCCTTCCTGCCCGTCCCGCCTGCGCCCGCGAGTTTCCTCTGGACGCCTGTGTCGGTCACGCTGTTCCTCTGCCGGCTGCCGTTCCTGCTGGGTATATCGCTTATATACTTTGCCTTCTTGGAGTGGATTCCGGTTGGTGGTGGAGGAGTGGGTCATGCGGTCAAGTACTGCGCGCTTTGGTTGATGCTGGGGATCCCGGGGGTTTGGTGGGTGGATTTGCAGGTTGATGGGGTGCGTAGGGGGTGAGTTTTCCCTTACCTATCCAGTTGCATAGATAAGCACTGGGAGATGGACTTTTGCTAACATATGTATAGGCAGCTTCACACCTCAGGCGACCACCTCCCCCGCCCCGGCTCCATCATCGCATCCTCATTCACGTCCCCCCTCGACCCACTCTACCTCGCCGCTATCTTCCAACCAATCTTCACACGCTCCTATCCGCACACGCGCAAAGTCGAACGCATAACCCTCTACTCCGCCATAAAACTCGCCTTCTCCCCGCCATCCCTCACACCGCGCGAACCAGCCGCCCTAATCACCCTTGCCGACCTCACAAGTCAAAACCCTGGCAAGATCATCTGTGTCTTCCCCGAGACGACCACGACAAATGGCCGCGGAATACTGCCACTGTGTCCGAGCTTGCTCAGTGCGGATGGCAAGACGAAAATCTACGCGGTCAATTTGCGCTACGCACCGCAGGACATCACAACCCCCGTGCCCGGCCAGTATGTAAAGTGGTTCTGGCGTCTCCTACACAAACCCACGCACCAAATGCGCGTGCGCATCGCGACCAAGATATACAACAGCAAGACGCTGGATCAGCCAGTCAAGATGGCGGCGAGTGCGAGTGGGTATGACGTGAATATCTTTGATGGGGAGGCTTTCAGGGAGGAGGCAGGCGGAGAGAGTGATGTGAACAAGGATGAACAATCGGTGCTTGATCGTGTGGGAGAGGATTTGGCGAGGTTGGGCAGGGTGAAGAGGGTGGGGTTAGGCGTCGAGGAGAAGGTGGGGTTTTTGAGGGTTTGGGGGAGTAGGAAGAGGTAGACCTCTAGAGGAGAGGTGGTGATGGAGAAGACGGGGCGGTAGTGATGGGCACCATCATCATCGTGAGCATATAGATTAGAAATATATCGAATTCAGATTTGGACGTATTTCGCAGCTTAGCACGCGCATGTGTTCAGGGACTAAACAGACCACGGAGCGAAACATGTAGTTCATCGATTCGGTGTTCTGATCTCAGTGCCATGGGCATTTGGCCAAGAATTGTTTTTTCCACACAGGAGAGGGTACATAGGTGACACATCCAACAAGTCGCACTCGCACTCATGAGACAGTCTGCTTTGGTCTTCGGTTCAGCGGCACACATGACTTCCCTCGCTGCTTCGTTTTTCCAATCAATGCCGAAATGCAAGAGGCGCAGAGAGGCCATGAACATGGTCTTCCGCACCTGTTTTTATAGAAGCGGTTTTAGGCGCTCATCATTCATTTCACAAATCCTTTTTGATACTTTACTTTCACGGACGCGAAGCAGAAAAGTCATATGATGAGTCTTGTCTTGTTTCTCAAAAGCGCAGGACATGTCGTCGCGGTGTGTAGGCTTTTGGGAATTAGAAAATTCTTGCGTGGGAGGTTGGCATATGGAGTCTCGATTCTCTTTTATGGTAGAAGGGAGAAGTACTGGAGAGCATGAGGAGGTTTCGGGTGTTATCTGCATTCGTTTTGGAGTGGAGGTGGAAGAGAAGAGTCATGATCAATGCACATTCGGATTTTATAGGGAGAGTTATGGGGGATGTTATGGGGGATGTTGGGGTCGAGTTTTGGAAGAGACGGAGAGGACATAGCAGCGGTGAGATGTTGTTTTCGGAAACGGAGAGAACACATGGCATTCTTCATCTGCTGTCTTGAAAGGAGCGGACAGAGAAAATCAGATAGGCTCTGGTGAGCTTTTGGTACTACCAAGCAAATCCGTCGCGGTAGAGGATAATAGCTGGGAGAGCGCAGGAGGTGGGTATTTATACCTCGAAGCTAGACAGCAGATCGACATCCATTCCTACATATATGAGTCTTGGTTCCCGGTGCAGTCATGAATACTACTGCTAGTTTGTTTGTTTTAGGATAAGTCCTTTCAAAGTCAACAGGGCGCGAGCTGGAACATACACAATGGGCATAAACCTTTTTAGAGGTGGAGAGAAGAAGGGAGAGATGTCAAAATTGACTGATGTTTTTGGGAAGAAGAGAGATAGCAGAGCAGACATGACCAGTTCCTTCAGTTGGTTCGTTCCCTAGAGCAAGAAGTGTGTAATGAAGCTTGGAGGCGGAGAAGAGGGTGGCATTTATATCCTAAATGTTGGTAGGGCTATAGCACTAGTGCTGAAAGGAAATAACGATAACTACAAATGCATTTGGTACGATGGTTGGGTCGGATTGATTCTTGTTCCTACGAGAGGGCGCTACAGAGGTTTTTGTGATCTGAGACGAGTAGAGCCGACGTAGGATCGAGTCGGCTGTTTGAGCATCGTTGAGCAGCTGACGCACCTACCAATACTCACAATCCAACACTAAAGCTAGCCAAGAGCTAACATGAGTTACCGCAAAGTTGGTTCCAGGCTCTCAACCCAGTCATGGATACCATTTACTTTATTTTCAAGCTGAAGAGCCAGCGCGATGCTGGCTGGAACACCAACTGATCGAGGAATAGATTTTGGAGGCGGGGAGAAGAAGGACATGGCTAGCTTTGCCAGTGTGTTTTGGAGAAAAGAGGAAGGGCAGAGTGGACATGGTTCGCACTTCCAGTTGTTTGGTTCCTCGATGCGAGAAGTGTGTATTGGAGCTCTGTAAGAAGGAGAAGAAGGCGGTATTTATACCTCGATGCTACCCAGGTGTCGACATCAGTTGCGCCCCAGTGCGTTTTATTGCTCACCGCAGTCATAACACTTTGATCGGTTGCTTTTGATGTGAAAGCTTTGGGCCAAGGCGACGCTGGAACATCAGGTGATCGAGAAATGGTTTTTGAAGGCGGAGAAGGAGGGAGAAAACATGCGTACTTGGAGATCTTTTTTTTAGAAGAAGAGAGAGAACAAGTATGTATTCTCTAAGCCCCACTTTTTGGCCCCAAAGAAAAGCAGTGTATGTAAATAAGCTTGGAGGTCGAGACGAGGAAGGCCTTTGTACCCATCACAGCGCGGGTACGCGCGCGGGCATGAGTTGCAACAGCGGGACATTCAACCTCACTGCAGTCATCGAGCATTGCCATGCCAGTTTTGGAGTAAAGAAGCCAGCTAAGCGTGGGCTGGGACATGAGTTGAAAAGAGAGTGGTTTTTTGGAGGTGCGCAAAGAGGGAAAAGACATTTGACTTTTGATGGTCAGCTTTTAGAAATTGAGGAGGAGGAAAAGACTAGGCATGAACTCTTCCATTTCAATTTGTCGATCCTGGTAGGATATAGGTGTGTGATAAAATGTTGCGGAAGAGACACAAGGCATGTATCGATAGAACCGCAGCATGGGCTGCACGCCGACATATGATCGTCGATTAAAATACAATGTAGGGCGGCAGCTCTACGCAGAACAGGCGATTTATATTTTGGTGATTAGTGTATCCATGCCAGGTTGCAAAACATATGGCTGCCGGCGTGTAATTTTTAAAATGGAGGAGGCAGAGAAGACATGGAAGTCGTCGTTTGAGCATTTTCGTTTTCGAGTTGGGGGCTGAGTGTGACGGAATCAGAAGGTCGGAAGAGGAAAAGGTACTTATACAAGCAGCCGCCCGAGCTACACAAGACATGTAATGATCGAATCAGACTTTCAGTAAAGCAATGGCTCCACGAGAAGGAGTCGAAGACTACATTCATAGATATGCGCATATCAATCTTTGACGAACATGTTTTTGAACGCGAGCGGGCCGGCATCAAGCAGACATAGAAGTAATACAAGGTGGATTCGAAAGAGCAGGGGGCAGAGCGACCATGAGTTGAATCTTTTGAAATTTTGGTCCCAGATGGAAGAAGCGTAACTAAGATTGAGCTTGAAGAGTAAGGGAACAAGAGATATTTGTACGCGGGGTAGCTTGAATTGCACAATACATCACACCATCTAGATAGACTTTTGGCAGCGAAGACCACACCATGGGTCCAATCGATGTTGATTTTGACAATCAATATGTGTCGGCTGACCTTTGTAGCACATAGCACGCAAGTGAGTGAGTTTTGAACTAGAGAAACAATCGCAAAAATAGATCATACCAAAATAAGTTTTGAAAGAAGGAAACAGAGCAAAGATAGGTCGCTGTCGCGCTATGGTTTAGTCTCTGAGGTAGAGGATGAGTGTGAAGAGTCTGGAGGCCGAGAGAAGACGAGGTATTTATACCGACTCCGGGCTACACGTTACTGAAAGTCCACACTATTCGCTTTTGGTGGGGACGCTGACCTAGTTTGTGCGACCCAATCGTTTATTTTGAGAATAAGTATAAGTCTAATGTATTTTAGATCACATAGTGTGCTCGCGAGTGGATTTTGAGTGGGAGGAGATAGACATGGATATGGTCGTAGTCGTTTTAGGTCACGAGATCAAAAAACATAAAACTTGACTGCTACACTTTAGAATCCGGCAAGCGTGGTTGTGCGATGTGAGGTAGAATAGAAGGTTGAGAGAGATATTCATACTCCACCAATTGTGAACGTTGCTCAACAGGAGACTTGACCGAGGTAGGCTCTGAAGTCTGTCCAAAGACTAGTTGTCAGTAACACCTTCGTTCGAGTAAGAAACTTGTACATCGTAATGCTCCACTTAACTTTGAGTACAATTTTGAGATTCGAGTGGTGGCGCAGAAGCATGCATATAGTGTGTATTCGATTTAGAAGAAACCTCCCAAAGAAAGCTCATAGGTATGATGGACTTACTTTTTAATACAGGAAATGAAATTTGTCTGTTGCAACAATCGAGGAGGTATCGAACCGCCAGCAATCATTTATACCCTGGTGCCAGGAACGGGCTCCACTCAGGCAATTTTTTCGGGCGTATTTTGAGAACACAGCTCATGCATGGAGTATCTGACTCTGAATAGGCTTTACTGTGGCTTGAATAGCTTGATCGCATTTTTAATGTGATTCGATCCACGACGGAGAAGCCATTGCGGATAGACGGTGCGAAATTGAGAAGTGTTGCGGTAGAACGTAATTTCATGTATTCTGCTATTGTGTTGTGTTGTTCGTGCTCTACTCTCGGAAGCAGCAGCAGGATCTATTTACATGACGTATCTGTGATGCAGCTCAGGTAAGAGATGCTCAATAAAGTGAGGAAGTAGCACCAGACTACCAACTCGTGATCTACTTCTCCTCATGACCGTCACAAGAAGAGATTGGAAGACGTGTATGAAATGAGTGGCCACTTTTGGCCGAGTGGAGGAGAGTTGGTGCAATGAAGCTAGTAGACAGAAGCCAGCGTTCTAAATAGTTCGGGTAGCTCCTCGCACAAGCACATCAAATCGCTTGTACTCAGATTTACAGTGAACTTTTTCCAGTAACGAGTACCCGTAAATTTGATATCCTCCATGAGACGACGGTAAAACATTTTTGAAGCTTTCGGTCTTGTACCACAGGTATCGCGACAAAATGTATTGGAACCAGGAGGGGAAGACATACGAGAGCGAGGGTAATGATTTGAAGGAGGAGAGCAAGCAAGAAAAGACACAATTTTCGCCTGTATTGTCTTTTGGAAGTCTAGGAAGAAATTAGTGAGGCACGGAGGTCGGCAAGGAGAAGTATACATATGCTGTGTGCCGGTTTGACTAAGCTTTCACACTCATTTGCTTTCTGACAGTTTACAATCTTTTCTTGGATGAAAGACATATGCACATGATCTTAGATCTCCCGTCCTCGCGTTGTTTCAACGAGGAGAGTGAACACATACGCTGGCTGTCCCTCGATTCTTATGACCCGCGAATTATGACTCTGTAATAAATGCTGTGAACTCAAAAGAAAGGAAAACTCTGTACTCGCAGTATTACAAGTAAAGCATGGGCCGGCTCCTCCCCTTTCTCATAGATTGGAATCATCCGTGTTTAGGGCTATTGCTGTACTTTGATAGAGGACGATTGATATCTTCAAGCGTATGACGTGATGTGGTCGTATGTTGCTTCATACTGGGGCGGGAAAACACATACCTGTTTCTCCATGTCTTTTGAATAGAGAGAGCTGAGGACAACTCAACCAAGACATGAATTCGGATCAGGGACTATCGAGTCTTTTGATACCTACATTAAGTTTTGGAGATGCAAGTTCAATGGAGTGGCAGAGTTTTTAGATCGCCGAGCCAAACTAAGCGCGAAAGCATGAAGGCGTTGGTAGCTGTCTGTGGACATGAGCTAATTGTGGAGTTATCTTGAAACAATTGATACCTGAGAAAACTTCCGGAGCCAGAGATTCATGTGAAAATAAATGCCATTAGCACGACCAGAAGAGACATTAGGGGTCAGTCAGTCGGCTTTTAATAAGATAGAATCGTGATTCGCGAGAAGAGCACACGATGTAGTCCAACTAAGTAGGAGGAGTTATATATACCGTATGCTTTTGATGTGAAATGTTGAGCGGTGAAAAACGCTCGTGCCATACGATTTGGTTCTCGAACTTCATATTGGAAGTCTCCAGGCTCATAAGCTAGTGGTCTCGTGTTTTGGGACGCATAGTGTTCACAGCTGATCATTGATCGCACTCGGAGAACGAAAAACGAAGAAAACCTGTGGGCTAGCGTTCTGATTTGAATTTCGAGCAAATGTGCGGGCACATATGAAGAAGGAAGAGGAGTGAAGAACGGGGCTTTATATTCATGGAGCTACAGCTCTCGACTAGCATGGTATTAGCATTCACACATTTCAAGCTGTTGTGAATATTCTCAGAATGCTATGGATCCAGAGCTAGGCGCAGGTGTATTGTCTTCTCTTGTCCAAAATACACACAATATATGTACCCTCGACCGCCGGTCAAACGCCATTCGATAGCTTCATCCCGTATTTGAAGAGAGGAGAGACGGAGTAAGAGATATGATAGATGATTAGTATGACTTTGATCATTTTGGGAAGAACAGAAGTGTGACGAAGACAAAGGGGAGGAATCTGAGAGCATTTTTAATGTTAGCGGGCGATGTGCTAGTCCACTCACTGTCTCACTAGAGGAGATGACATGATTAATGGTTGCGTGGACTTGATTTTCGCATCCACTTGCGAGGTCTTCCGATCACGAAGGCATGATCTTACCCCGAATTTCTTTTACAGAGAGGCGCCAGGGAAGATATGTCTTCTTCGCCTTCGTCTTTAGGGAGGGCTGAGAAGAAACACTCGTCGACAGGGTTTGTGCGAAGGTCTATGTCCCGTCCAAACGATACTGTTTCGACGTTTGTTGACGGAGATAATACATGAGTTTGTATAAGCAATCATTTTAGAACTGCTCCAAAGCTAGTGATTTTGACTAGCTGCACCAGGACGGAGAGAGGGATGAGAGACGCTAGGCCTCATCGTCGCTGACCCTGGAGCAGAGAAACATGAACATGGACATGTAAAACTTTTCAACGTGTTGTGGTCAGAGCTTAGAAATTCATAGATCCATATATGTTGAATCATCGCATGTGTTGAGGTTGGACGCTTTAGAGACGAGAATAAATAGGTTTCATGAGATGCCCAGGACAGAAATTCGGTCCGCGACATGGGAAGATCGGCAGGAATTTTCAAGAAAGAGATCAGTATTTGACACCTTCAGCTTTCGACAAGAAAAGACTAGAAAAGAAGTCACGATTGCCGGCGCGGATCTTTCTAGAACAGGATTCCATTGATATTGAGGTAGATGAATTTTCGCAACAGAGTTCATTGTACGGACATCCAAGAATTATGGGGAGTGATAGACGGAGGAAACAGTATGAAATGACCAGGTAATAGAGGCGTGCATACGACACATGATCGGATTCATTCATGATTTTGGTCAGAACGAAATCTGAAGAGCTGACTATGAGCAGGCTTGGGACGGACATGGGCATCCAACCTCATGAAGCTTCGATGGAGGGTGCCAAGATCTGAGCTGCCGCAGGACTGGTGAACATGGATAACATATATCTCTTTATAAGATGTTTTGACATTGGAGATGGGGTTGCGATGCGATGGGGGTGGGGTGGGAAGCGGTGCCAAGCACACTAGCCCGTTGCCAGCTAGTGCAGCGACAGGGATATCTGATTGTTTACAGTAAACACCGATTGGGATCTCCGCAACACCATCGCTAACACGCACGACAACGCGCTTTTGCTTATAGCAGCGCCATAGCATGCTTTGGTAACATCATTCCTCTCTTGGACACCATGGACTACATCAAAACAGAGCCAGTAAATGAGAACGAGGTAAACCCGACACGGCGACCTGTGCATGTACAGCCTGCTAACAGACTCGCGCATTGCAGGGCTTCAGCAAACCGTCTGGCTTGAAGCCACCGACTCAAGTATCCAAGCTTGCGCAGTCGCATGGTCGTGCTCTTGGTGAATTGCAAGAGTCGAACATAAATTCGCGCAGCGGCATCCCACCGCCGACCGCGAGCAAGCATAAACCGTCTGGCTGTAAAATACCCGTCCACCTTCCCCACGGCCAGAGCCGGTCACTGACTTGCGTAGTACCCGAACCGGCCTCGAAAAGGCAGACACTGGTAGAAAAGGGCGGCGACTGCAGTCGCAAGCCCGCAGCACCCCCCTCCGTCCGCCCAGCCAGCAATGGGTTCAAAAGCGCCATAGCGCGCACGTTCGGCGCGTCCACGTCACGTATGAACCCGAGCAAGCCCTCAAGACAGGTCTCTGCACCTTCGCACAGTAGCAGCGTGGGCCCGATTGCGCGCGTACCGACTGCGACCGCGAGGCCGAAGTCCTCGTACGGCCAATATAGTCAGCATGCTCGTAGCAAATCGCACCATCAGGTTTCGCGCCCAGCGACCGCGATGCAGCAGCGCGACGATGAGGAAGATGAACTCGAGAGACAAGAGCGCAAAGGTGTGCACCCATTCTCCCTATCCGCGACTCCAAAGGAGATGCTCAAAGTTCCCAAACACGCTCCCAAACCTCTACAGAGGCGCCCCAACTCTCTCAATGTAGCCCCAAAGAGGGTCTCTCATTTGTCACACTCCAGAGCTGTATCCTCTCCTTCAAACTTTCGCCCCATCACTCCCGTTATGGAAGAGCCCGACGATAGCTGCGACGACATCTGCAACACTCTTGGAGAGCTCAGGTTGGGCCCTGCAAAAGCAGAGACTCGAGACAGCCTTATCGGTGGCGCAACGATTCATGGCAAGGAGGCCAACCCATTCCTTAGACCTCCTGTATCTCAGATCCCGATCAAGACACCAGCGCGACAGATGATGACGCCGACTCCGGCTCAGAGGCAGTTCGCCGCAGCCACACCGAAATCGTTGGCACCCTTTTTGAACAGATTTACTAACGATCGTTGTCCAGATTTCTACGACGACCGAATCGAGACCATGGAACGCGACTTCCGCATGTTCAAAGAGAAGATGGAATCTGACATGCAACAATCGACCGACTACAAGGAGACGATTCAGCAGTTGCAGAGTCGAGGTGAGTGACCACGCCATGGACTGGTATTCGTATGACTAACATAAGACCATAGTGACTGAGCTCGACGCCCTCCGTGCGCGGCTGGAGACGCTAAACAAAGGTCTGGAAGGAGATCTCAAGGACACTCAGAGCTGTTTGAGCACAGTCAAGATGGAGCTGGAGATGACGCAACGGAACCACTCATTCGAAACCGAAGATCTCCGACGAAAGCTTCGCAATGAGATAGAAGATATCGAATTCCGCTATGAGAAAGACACCAAACGGATGCTGAGAGACAAGGAAGATTCAGAAGAAAAGATGCGCAAGGACTTCGAACTCCGGGTCGACAAGTTGCTCAAGGAACACAACGAAGAGCTCGCTAAGCTTCAGAAGAAGCTAGATGTCGACGGCGAAGTCGAGAGAAGTCGGCGTGCACAGGAAGCGCAGAAGCTCGAGGCAGAATACGCGTCGCGGCTGAGGCAGGCTGAGACTGAGGCAGATGCGAAACAGCGCGAGATACAGCTTGTTCAGGGCGAGCTGATCAACACCAAGTCTGATCTAGATCGTGAAAAGACGTTGCGAAAAGGGCTTGAGGGTCAATTGACCGAGGCAACGACAAACAACCTCACACTGAGCTCTGCCAATGCCGCGATGAAAGAGAAGATTCACTTCCTAGAGTCAGACAGCCAAGCGCAGTCACAGGCTTTCAACGATCTACACCGACGGATGCAGGAAGCTATCGACGCAGCAGAGCTTGCCCACGAGAAGTTGCGACAAGAGGAGACTCTACGCCGCAAACTCTTCAACCAAGTGCAGGAGCTTAAGGGCAACATCCGGGTCATGTGCCGTGTACGACCCGCCCATGCTGAAGAGTCGGATCCTGCATCGATTGATTTCCCTGATCAGGATACCGATAGCAAGGAGGTTGCTGTACTCGGTCCAAGCAAGCAGAGCGCGATGGGGAAAGACATCACCTCTTCTTACGCATACTCTTTCGATCGAGTGTTCGGGCCAGCATCGCAGAACAATGAAGTCTTCGAGGAGATCAGCCAACTCGTTCAAAGTGCTTTGGATGGCTACAACGTCTGCATCTTCTGCTACGGTCAAACAGGCTCTGGAAAGACATACACAATGTCGTCAGCTGATGGCATGATTCCCAAGGCTACCGCCCAGATATACGCAGAAGCACAGCGTCTCGAAGAGAAGGGCTGGAAATACACCATTCAGGGCTCATTTGTCGAAGTGTACAACGAGACATACAATGACCTTCTTGGGCGCTCCGAAGATCTTGACAAGAAGAAGGTTGAAGTCCGACACGATCCAGCCAAGAAACAGACGTATCTCGAGAACGTTGTCAGCCTGCCTCTGGATGGACCAGATCGAGTGGACGAGATGCTGGAGACAGCCAGCAAGAACAGGACCGTTGCGGCTACCAAGGCGAATATGCGATCAAGTCGAAGTCACTCAGTCTTCATCCTCAAGCTCGTTGGTGTGAACGAGATCACCGGCGAGAGGAGCGAGGGTACACTGAACCTTGTTGATCTTGCTGGATCAGAAAGGCTTGAGCATTCGAAGGTCGAAGGTGCGCGTTTGAAGGAGACGCAGAACATCAACAAGAGTTTGAGCTGTCTGGGAGACGTCATCAATGCTCTCGGATCCGGCAAGGAGGGTGCTCATATCCCGTACAGGAACTCAAAGGTATGTTTCCATTCTGTTATGAGGCTAAGCCTCTAGCTAACATTCGTAGTTGACCTACCTCCTCCAATACTCGCTCGGCGGCAACTCGAAGACGCTCATGTTCGTCATGGTCAGCCCACTGCAAGCCCACTTGCAAGAGACCATCACGAGTCTAAAGTTCGCCACAAAGGTGCACAACACACACATCGGCACGGCCAAGAAGCAGACCAAGTCGTAGACGAACGGATTGCATCGGGGTATGGATGTCAAAGGGTTGGCGCATGAATGGCAACGGCGTTGCCTATGTGGATTGTAAACGACTAATTCCCAGCAGCGACCATTGAAGTGTTCGAGGTCGCCTTGCTATGTCTCTATTCTCTTCTGATACGCTGGCGCATGTGGTTATGCGCACTTTCATCAGCTCATAGCCTCGGCGTTTTGAATTGGTTCTTTGGATAGTTATGCATCACAATCACGACCAACCAACTTCATATTATCCTATTCCTTGGCATATCGTCCTTGACTTTTTCCGTCCGGCCTTTCTCCCCAACTTCGCACGGCTCAAAAGCTCTCGTGACCCGTCTGTGCCGTCCCGTCCCGTGTCTTCGCTCCACTCGGAACTTATCCCGCATGGTGGAGTCGCGTGAATCGTTGCGTCGGTGCCAATCACGAGAAGCTGTCCCGCTGGTGAAAAACGTCTGCTTTCTACACTTTGTGAGGGAGTTACTGCATGGGGTATATTGGGCGGGGTGGGCGTGCGGGAAGGCGGATGGGGAAGAGCCGAGGTGGGGCCGTGGGGGAGGTGTAGCGCGCGGAGGGGAAGGTGAGAATAAATTTCGCGATGGGTGCGAGCTTGAGACTTCAGAAATTGTGCGTGTTTTCGGGCTTCTCTGAAAGGATTAGGTGGCTTGTCTATGTGCTTTTGCTTTTCCAGAAGATGAACTCCGACTTGTATGGCCAAGTGTTGCGGGCGCTGCTCTCCTCCTCAAAAAGACACACTCAAAGGTATACGTTGACTGTGAGTTTGGCAGGTCGGTCAGACGTCAAAAACCACATGAATTTCTTCTCATGGGAAGAAGGAAGGTTTCTGGGTGGTGAAGGTGTTGAATAATTACAAGACGAGTTATCTGTAAGAATCATCAGGTACCATCTCCCATGGAGCTGTGCTCTTTCCTGGACTCAAGCGATGATCCAAAAACATTTGACCAACACGGCGATGTCAATCTCTCTCTGCTGCTGAGGCTTAATTGCGTTTCTGGATGCTGCACGAGCCTGTGGCCCGAAGATGCCGATATGCTTTTACGCCAAACCATAATCGCAGCGAGGACTGATCATGTCCGGACGACACGCCATATTCCTCCGGCATATAATCTTTCAGGGTTGCCAATCTATACAGCGCAACTCCTGTGCTCTGAACTTGTCCAAATTCTACCCGCTAATGTTTCATGCCTCCTTTTCGACTGAAAAAAGCTGCGCGAGATGGTCATGGCTCCCGTGGGGTGCGGAGTTTTTTCAAAAGCCGATGAAATCTGTGCTATGAATTTCGCCGAGGGTTGTCAGCTATGTTCACAAAAGTACCAAGAGACACGGCCCGTGAACGCTTTCATCATGTGCGTCTCTCGAGTTGGAAGGTGGGTATAAAATTGACAATTCTTCCTTTGAGTTCATTTCTCCAATCATCCAGTGCAAGAGATTGCAAGTCTAAAAACGAGTTACGACCCCTCGGTGGTCTTTCCCGTTCTTCCAAAGACACGAGGTTCCGATACATGTTGGTGCGGGCTGCTCGGTCTTGCTGTTGCACTAAAAACCCTGACGCAAGCAATGGATGTTTCGTTTTCCGTCTCTACTGGACACACCACCGTTCGCAATCCAAATTCAAAGAGACAGGCGTACTTCATCGCATGTCTAGCTTTTTTTACGTCTGCATCCAGGTAATGGCTCAGTCAGTCGTGTTACAGATTACCGTCCGGATGCGATTATCTGTACAAAAATATGCTCTCCCGAATTCGAAGCAAAGGATCAGTGGAGCAAGCATACGAAGTTGAGTCAGCCGACATATAAATACTTCAACCGCGAGAAATCTCATTTGCTCCACAAAGTTGAAGTCGAACACTAAAAGAGAAAGAACTGAGATGGATGTTGCTGTGTAGGCGTCGAAAATGGAATGCGACAGCGGAGAATGTCTGGTCGGTCTTCTAAGCCTCTATGCAGCCCCAGATATGTTATCACGTGGAGTCTGCTGATATATCGAAAAATAGTGGTTGTGTCTCCATGTCTGGGAGTCGCGGAGTTTGAAAGCGACCTCGAAATCAAGCGCGCGGTCTTGCATGCATCTAAGCCAATAAATGTCCGGTTCTAGCCCGCTGCTTCCTTTCTATACGACTTTTTCTTTTCTAAAGCTCAAAGTGTCAATACAGAGGTTTAATGAGCCTATCTTCGCGCACGTTCTCCTCTCTGGATGGAAATTACAGTGTCACCAAATCAAGTCTAAAGTTCCAATGGTTATCTTTTCAGCTTATCCAGAACCGATGGTTCAACTTTTGATGTCTTCTCCTTTCTTGACCACATAAAAGCGACCGCAAGCTATAGCATCTCCTCCAGAAAGACTCGGAGTTCGTGATGAGGATAGAGACCTTGATCGATCGGCTGAATTATGACTGCGAGATGAGCATGGATGGGAGGAACGTCTACAAACACTACTCATGTTTTCCTTCGTTTTGTTAAGCGGCTGGTATATTTGTTCTCGTACCTTGTCTACCTCTTCTTCCTCCACAAACTCGTCCTCTGTCTGCTCCAAAAAGTAGCCTTGACCACGAAATATCCTGTGCTCGGCTTGTCCCCAAAAACCCCTCAAGCAAACATGCCATGACGCAACGACAGCAAGAAAAGATGATGGGTTTTCCCCATGCTCCAGAACTGAGTTTCGAAACAAGAAATGGGTGCAGCTGTCCGTACATAGCTATCCTCATTATCACGTGAGCTGCTGATGCACGGGCCTGCAGGCCTGTGCGCAGCAGAACTGTATATGAACGCGTTCGTGCGATAGATAGAACATCATCAATCTGCAACAATATACACTCGTAACTTGATCAACCCCATCGTACAATATTGTACACCCACTTACTGCAACTATCGCGCTGCAGACGAAGTGCTACTAACAGCAGCACTATTTAGAAAGCTTTCCTACCCGCTTCCTTTCTCATTACACTCGCCCAAAAGCCAAAAAGGCACCAATGGATTACCATGTCCTGTGCGTTTCACCCGTCTCAAAAACGCGCAGTGGGAGTCTGCCATGACTGCTTTTGCCTGGATCCCTGAAACGAAAAGAACGGCGATAATCTCTATATGCCCGCACAGGATACTGTAGCAGCATATACATAGCTCGTTCAACCTAACACGCATGCTTATTGTATCATGCTTTTCCCCACTTTTCTCAAATGTGTAAGGTATATATATCACATCTTCCGCGACTTCGGCTTCTTTATAATACAGCAGATTTACCAACACAAGAAACAGACAGAGGTGCAACTCATGTTCTCTGCCTCTTCTCTAAAAAATACCTAACAATTCCGATGTATGCTTCTTCCCCGCGCCCGGCCGGCAACACAATGATACTTTCAACTCCTTGTAATGTCCCAGATTGAAATGTCGACGTATATGTCTCATGAGTTTCCTCACTCCGGAACCGTCACACCCAGCAGTCATTCTCTCCTCTGCCCTTCCTCCGACGGTGGACATATACCACGTCGCCCAACACACCATATCTCTTCAGATCCAAAGGAGTGATCGGTTTGGGTGAATGTCTATCACCTGTTCTTCTCTCAAATTTACTACCATCATCGACATGCCTTTCCCCGGCACCTGAGCGACGACACGAAAAGCTGCCGCTTCAGATGCAATGTCCCACACAAAAGATGATTCGGTCCGCGATGCATGCCTCAAAATCGCTAAGCCAAGTATTCATGTTCTCCTCCGCCTCCTTTAAGATTGTGTACATAGACTGTCTCTTCCACCTCATCTTCTTCTTCTTCTCCTCCAGACACTCCACTTCTCATCCGATATCGAAAAGTGAGGAATCAGTGGTTACACGTCTTTTGCCTCTTCTTCTCTCAAAAATGGAGCATCGACATGGCATGTCTTTTCCCGGCATCTGCGCAACAATACGAAAGACTCGGTTCCTTGAGTCACATACCCAAAATGAAAAGAGCAAAGAGACGACATGGATGAGTTGCATCGGTCCAAAATACCTTACGCGACGCCCAAGAGTTTCTCCGCCCTTTCCCTGAAAGCGTATATATATCCCCCCTGTCCCTACCCTTCTCTTCTTTAACACACCGCTTCTCTTCGGATACCAAAAAGTGACCCGTTCTAGTGCATATCTTTTGCTGTTCTATTTCTTCAAAAATGATGAAGGAGTTGCCCTGATGTGTTTTCCTGGCATACGAGCGACGACATGAAAAGAAGTTGAATCCATGCCATATGCTCCGGACTGAATTGATTCGGTTCGTGATGTATGGTTTGCCTCGTTACAAGCAGCCATGACCTTCCCCGCCTACTCCGAGTTCGAATCAGGTATATATACCACCTTCCTCAATCCTCTCTCTTCCTCAACACACACACCTTCCCTCCTTACCAAAAAGAACTGCGGGCAATGTGATGTCCTATGCTTCTCCCATTCCCAAAGGATATTTGAGATGACGACATGGCCGTCCTGGTGCGTCTGTGAAAACAAAATCTTTCCTCGCGATGACTGTCCCGACGCACTTCCAGAAAAGACCAAAATGCTGGACACAGCGTTGATATTTCCAGTTCAAAAGCACAGCCAAAAAGTGTATGTCTCTCGGTGCTCAAACCAACATTATTTCCTGGAAGATTTGTTCCCGCGCTTGCTTTGTCGGCATGAGTAGGAGGTATATAAACTCCCCTCTCTCCCACATTTCTGGCGCCATTACTCTTCCCTCTTCTCTCAGGGAAGAACGAAAAAGGGACAATCTAGAGTCGCATGTCTCTCCCCTTCCTCCCTTTCAAAAACCCGCAAGGCATGTTATGATGTCTGCCCAAAAGACAAATACTTCAGCGATGAGCAAAAGCCCCGGATTGCAGAGTGCATGTGTGAGTGTGAAGTCATATACACCATGATCGATGAGAGGTGGGGGGATGAAAAGGAACGGGGCCATGGTGTATGTCTTCTGCCCGGACCGGTGTTGCAACGTTTCATAAAGGTTCCCATGTCAATGTATCGCCTTTGCCTGCGAAAGTTTGATGAATACAGTCACGAGCACCTTTGCAAAGATCAAGCAGGTTCCCAGATGATGGACTTGTGCGCTGCAGCGCTGCAGCGCTACAGTTGTGTGTGTATCTCATTGCATGCAACATCTACTATGCCGTCAATCATCGCTGAGTAGTGATGATGGCCATCATCAATCACCGCCAAGCCGGAATTCGAAAATCATAACAATACATCATTCTCATATCCTAGCCTTGCCGGCTCAAGCCACCAACTCCTCCCTCCCCGGCGGTCTCCAATCAAACAGGTCAAACGCCTCGGTGCTCCATGGTCCAACATCAGTATCGATCACCGGGCTCGGCAAATCAGGCTCATCAACGGGCGCTATGTTCGTCTCGACGTTCAAGCTCTGCGTGCGTTGAAATTTCTTGCGCGGATCCGTACGCTTGACCAATGCCGCGAGGCCCGATGACTTCTTCTTGGGCACAGGAGCTGGCGCTGGCGCTGGCATATCGTCCACTGCCGCCACCTCACTCGATGTCTTGGATAAATTGCGCTTCTCCCAGTCATCAGCTGTGCTAGGTATCGGTGCGTCATTCTCGCTCCGCACGCGTCTCATCTTTCGAGCGGGCGATTTGCCGGGGGGTTGTGCATCGTCCTCGATTGGATCTTCAGCGCGTGCGCGCTTCTTGGGTTTGGTCAAGAGAGCAGCGAGCTCAGTTGTGCTCATCAATGGCCCTTTCTTCCCACTTCGTAACGGATGTGGCGGCAAAGCCACACTCTCGTCATTGGGTGCGGAAACTGGTTCTGGCGCTTCAACGACGGGTATTGCTGCGGCGGCTTCATTTGCGATACGCTTTGCTCCCTTTGGAAATCCGCCAGTAGAAAGAGGTTTCTTGGCAGGAGAAGTTGAGCTGGTTCGTGATTGCGCGCCGGACGTATCGGTATGCGCAGGTGAAATGTCTCTAGAACGTGGCTCTGGAGGCTTGAACACAGGTTGGACAGCTGGCGGTATGTGTACCATTGTTTGAGGACTTTCCGCTACTTTCTTCACCGTTTGCTTTTTTGCTCTCTTCGAAACGGGTGCTTTTGGTTTTACAGGCTCAGGGGCTATGACTTCTTCATCCTCGCTCCCGCGAGTTTGGGCTTTCGGGTTCTCTTTAATAACCCTTCTAGTGATAGGCTTTGTTACTGGTGGCTTTACGACAGGCAAAGGCTGTGGAAGACTTGTCTCGGCAGACGAAGATGGTATCAGAAGCTGCTGGTCCATGAGGCCATAAGTAATCTCTGGGTCATCAAAAGCATTTTCAGGTGCCTGAGGAAAGAGCACAACAGTGCGATCTTCGGCCGTCTTCGAGTTGGATTTGTGTTCGATTAGACCTGACCGTTGGGTTACTTTCTTCGCAGGAGGACTCCGTGATGGTGCTAGGCCGCTACTTCTTTGCCCGATATTTCGTTCGCCTGGTATTGTAGGTGACGACTCCTTGTTGCGTATCCGTGACGCCCGCGAATTGTTCGACTTTGGGGCCGAGGCCCTAGGCTCGCTACCTGACCTTGAGGCCGGCCGGGATATCGTCTGGCAAAGAAGAGTTCCACGTTTGACGCCAGTCGACAATCGCAATGGCTTTCCTTTCGTGACGCGGGGCGGTGAAGGTGCCGGCGAGGGCTTTTTCTGTGGTACCTGCACAGGCTGAACGGCAAAGTCCACATTCGTGACACGATTGGACGCGCTGACCGGCGGAGACGATTTCGGAGCAGGATGCTTGGGCGTTTCGACTGGCTTCTTCTTAGGCAATCGAATCCTCGGTCGTGGAGCCTTTGGGGTCTCTGGTTCTAGTGGGACTGTCACTTGTTCCGCAAACACGCTCGACGAAATCGCTGGCGCAGGGATCCAAGGCGGCGTGGGTACCACTTTCACGGCCTTTGCGGGTGTACTGGGCAGTGTCACGTCGGATGAAACGACCGCAGGATCGGGCTCTGAGGAAATGGTGATCGCTTTGGCAGGCCGTGAAATGGCTGCCTGGGGCACCCGGGCAGTCCTCGCATCTGCAGTTTTGGCCCATAATGGCACACGTTTGAGTGGTGAAGACTCGTCTCCGTGGATTGGACTTGAAGCTCTCCACCCGGTTTGGCGCTGAGCAACCTTTTGCCTCTTTGGTGCCCTCTCTTCTGCCAGATCGTTCTCCTTCTCCTTCTCCATCCTAGTCTCGTACGGAGACTTCATGGGCACGGCCTTCCCTACAGGTCCCTTGGGTGTGCCAAGAAGGGTGTTCAACGACTTGTGCCGCAGCTGAGCTCCCATTCGCGCTACATTGCTCGGTGCTACAGACGTCGGCAGCTGGAATGGCCGTGTTGATACAGAATGCGTGGGTCTTGCAAGAGGCTCCTTTGGTGGATCTTTCTTTTTTGCCACTACTGATGTGAGATCGGTCTGTGTGATGCCCATAGCCTCTGCGACCTCGACTAGCACGCCCTTGTCCAGACTGAGCTCGTCGCCCTCCTGTAGCTCATTGCTGTCTTTCCAGTATGTGTCGCCGATGTGATTTCTGGCCTGGTCGGTCACCATGACGCGGTTGTTGAATGTGTGGAATTTGAGGTAGCCATCCTGCCACCGTTTCTGCTTTCGTCTAACATCGTGCGTGAAGAGACATCGGAATTCCGCGACGGGCGCTGTCTGCGAGGCGGGGAGTGCGGTGGAGTGTGGGGTGCTGCGCAGAGGGGCTGTCATCGCGTCGACATGTAGTTGGGACGCGTCGCAAAAGTGCGGGGCGACATGGGGCCGGCGACGTAGTGGGAGAAGTGGGATGGTGAAGTTAGATGGTGACGCAGGCGCGCGGGACCAAGTCGCGCCTTCCGTCCCTCGCGAAGGCACGTGATTTAGCGGCTTCACCTGGGCACCTGGGGCGATCTTCAGGCCGAACGGAGACTCTTCCTTGCTCCTTGCCCAGCTGGACACGCAATCACTCGGAAGCCGGCAGACATGGCACAGCAGCTTGTTGGTGCTGACGCGATCAGCTCGTGTACCGCTGGATGGCACCTTGGGCCTTGAAACGCGGGGCCCTCTGCCTGATCCCGGGCACCACTGTCGCTTTTGCCTACCAGCTACATACACAGCCACTTTCTGCTAGCTTCGGCGCAGCTAGCACTCCAGCGCCCGTCTTGAGCTGCTCGACCTCATATAATTAATTCTCCTGCAACAGCGACCACCACCGAACGCACGCACACAAGTCGCCGCGATTTTGCACAATGCAGCGGGCGCAGCGCACCTTTGGGCGCTTCCTGAAAAGGACGCCCAATGAGGCCGATGTCGAGGCCATGCTCCACGACTTTAACGATTCGGAATCTATGCTCGAGAAGGTATGTGAGTTATATATCCAACAACGGCAGCCGCGAGCGTGGTTGCACAGGCATGAACTGGCGGGGCTGCATCAACCCAACAATTCTCAGGCGACGCGCAACACCCAAACGCTCTGACTCTATACTTGCGTCGCCGGGAATCACATCATGGCGTCTTACCAACCAACATGTTCTTGACTAATACCCGCGCAGCTCGAGGAATCCTCTAAGCAGTGGCGCGATGCGTGGACGAACATTCTCAACCACCAGTTGGCCGCTGTCGAGTACCTTCATCTCCTCTACAAGCCATTGGGCGGCGAGGGAAGCGCGGGAGGCTCACATGTCGCTGTCGAGACGCCGCCCGCGACGCTGGAGCGCGTTGCAGCCTTACAGACGGCCTTCGCGGAGCTGAAGACGGACATGATGGAGGAAGTGAAAGACATTGACCGGAAGTTGATCATACCCGCAAAGCTCGCGCGAGACTCGCTGAAGCCCATGAAGAAGGCCATCAAGAAGAGGGAGGATGCAAAGGTGGGTTTGTTGCACCTTGTGCCACTGCCAGTGCTGACGCTGCCCCTTCCAGGTCGACTACGAACGCTACAAGAGCCGCTGCGAAGCCCTGCAGAACAAGAAGACGCGCTCCGACCGCGACAACGTTGCGCTCAACAAACATGAGGTAGACCTCGAGCGCTCGTCGCACGCATACCAGCTTGCGGACGAGAACCTCCGCGACCGCCTGCCTAAGCTGAACGCAGCAACATTCTCCATCCTCCCCCATCTGCTGGCGAACCAAATCGTACTGCAGAACAACCTGATCGGAAACCTGTACACTGTGCTGCACCAGTACTCGCATGAGCAGGGCTACCCCGACCCACCACCTGAGCCGGAGGAGGTCATACCGTTGTGGGATTCGAGCTTCACATCCTTACGGAAGGAGATGGAGTCTGAGTTTGGCTTGCTGAAGACGGGCAAGGCAGTGCAACAGCCCATGCGACTGCCTGATAAGGGAGAAACATTGACTGGCCTCGGCCTCAGAAACAAGGTCATTCCTGGCCGCGGCGGAAGAGCGCCCAGCAGCGAGTCGGTGCCGACCATCACTCGTACAAATGCCAGGCCTTCATCGACACTGCAGTCTCCTGCCGAAAACGGACCACCGCTGAACCTCTCGAGCAAGCCTTCGTACAGCTCACTGAGTGCCACGAAGCCCAGGATCGCTTCAAGCTCACCGCATCTAGGTACCCCAAGCCTAGAGCAGTTCGGTCGCAGGACGTCAACCGCCTCACATGACTCGTCATACTCAAACGGTACCAACGGCCATGCTGACTACTTCACTGGTGTCTCCAAGATTCGGTCCAACGGCTCCAACGGTTCTACATCACCGAATCCCGCGGCAGGAAAGAAGAAACCACCTCCACCACCGCCTAAGAAGATCGGCTCTTTCCAGTCCGAGTACGTTACCGCCATGTACGATTTCGACAGTCACACGGCTGGTGATCTGTCGTTCAGAGAAGGCGACCGCATCCGGGTTGTGAAAAAGACAGAGAGCTCTCAGGATTGGTGGGAGGGCGAAATTGGAGGCGTCAAGGGAAGCTTCCCAGCAAACTACTGCAAGTGAAGCCCGGACCGCCATTCCTATATTATGCGAAGATGAGTTGTTGCCTTCGGTCGTAAATATGGTCCATAATCCGTTGACTCGGGTTTACTTCGGGCCTGCGCGAACCCTCGTATTGGAGACGTTCTCTCGAGAGCTGCATACATGCAATATGCTGGATCTTGATATGAGACGACTTCCAAAGATATCCAAATGCATGAAACGGAGTTGGGGTCTATTGGATGTGTATGTACTGGATCAATGGACAACCTGTAATGTCTTCTACCCTTCGTCTGAACTATTTCCATATGCCAAGTCATGATCACACTTACTGAGTAACTACAGTAACCGAAAGTGATGACAGCCTTCTGCATGATTAGGTAAAGTCCCGCATGGTCTCCGGATTATCATGACTCACCCATTCTACCTTCGAAACCTTACTATAAACAACTACCTGAGATTGTGATTCGAAAGCTGCATGACGTTACAGTGCCGCATTGTAGCCTAGGTCTTGCTGGTCTTTTGAACTTCGCAACCGTAGCTTTCTTGAGCAATCGTCCCACCACATCATTGTATCTTCAGCCACGCCACGATGGACGTCAGCCGTACACTTCAAGAAGCCATAGGCAAAGACGATCTAGAGACCATTCAGAACTCTCTCTCCAGCGTGCCTCAGAACCAGGCGCAGAAGGAGCTCGACGCAGCGCTAGCCCTCGCGATGCCTACCAGCTCGCTCCCCACAATCTCACTTCTCCTCTAGCTCGGCGCGAAGCTCAACCGCGCCTCATAGATCGCCCCCTTCACCAGGGCTGAAATCGCCATATTCCAACTCCTGCTCGACGCCAGATGGGACATTAATTCCTCGCCATCCAGGCTCAGTAGCCTATAGTAAACCAGCCCCCTCCCTTGCAACAAACCCTCCTTATCTAAGTAGTTTCGGCCTCGACAACCCCCCTCTCCTCACCTTCCTCCTCACCCACGGCGCCGATCCAAACTTCCTGCCCACGCGAACGCCAGGCGCCTGCTCGCACCCCATCCCCCCAGCCGCGGCAGCAGCAGAAATATCCGACGCTACCGCCCTCCGCATACTCCTCGCGCACGGCGCGACGCTCGATGCAGAACTCCTCTTCCACGCGATCGGCCAGCGGCAGAATTTTAACGGAATGGCGACGATGGCGGTGCTGATTGATGCGGGCGCGGATGCGGATTTCATCTCGCGGCGGTGAAGGACGCCGTTGTGTGGTGCGGTGCGGATCGGGGATGAGGAGAAGGTCAGTTATCTTTGCCTGTGCGACTAGCCTTCTTGATGTGTATAGGATCGAACTTGAACAAGGCTCTACCTCTCGAGGTCCCCAAGAGGGTTCTGTCGTCTGTTGCGTCATAGATGACTTCCGTCTACCGTCCAGGGTCCCCAATCTTAGGGACTATCTCGACTACCTTGTCTTTGGTTTTCTTCCAAAGTTCTGGATAACCTGCTTGATCAGGTGGGGCGCTTCCCAGTCCCATGTCCTCATTAGCCTCATTTCTCTGACTCTTCCTTGGGCGAATAAGGTACGCTGTGACGTGGTCATCGCTGAGACGGCGGCTCACAAACTCTCTTGACGATTGCTGCACTATCTCGCCCTCTTCTTCGACGCCCTTTGTCAGTTCATCAAGTACAATCCGCTGAAATATGTCCTTCGATGTTTCCTTTTCGCCATTCTCGTATGTACCAAGTTGATCTTCATCAGGATCGAACGAGATGCTTTCCCAGTAGTGGGCCATGTAGATACCTTTGCGACTGATGACTACCAGCATGGTACACCCTTTTAGACGAGCTGCCGCATAGCTGAACTCGGCCGTGAAATCACGATACATGGCAGTGTTGACATCATATTGATCATCCTCTTCTCCAACCTGCCAGATGATTTTCTCCGCTTGGCCCTGACTATCGGTTTCAGTTTTGATGAAATCTTCGAGATCGGCAGGTTGTGGAAGCCTCATTCGACGCCATAGCGTCGCATTGTTGGGTGTTTGGGTAGCAGAGTCTGGCTGAGATCGGCGTTGAGACTTTGGCTTCTTCGGTGCACTGCATTTGGCTCTTGCGGCACGCTTCGAGAGTGTATGCGTGGGGCATAGGTATTCGTCACAGCCAGTGGTGTTTGCAGTCCTATGCAAAATGGGGATGAAGGTAGGTGCCAAGTTCAAGTCTGCAGATGTCAGTCATGTTTAGCTAACTGGAACTGAACTACCCACTTGGGATGATATTGGCAGAACAGTGCCATACCACTAGAAGCGACAGCGGATTGAAAATCCTCATTTTGTGAGGTTACAAGTTTAAAGTAATGATAGTCATGGAATTCTTCGAGATTGCATATAAGCAAAGAATAGAGTCCTCTTTATATACAAAAGCAATGGCTTTCTTACTTGTGTACACAAAGCCCGATCCAAACATAGATTCATAGGTAGCTTACGGCTTCACGACGCTACGGCGCTGCGGCGCCACAGAGAGGTGTTCGAGCTGTGCCGCTGCAGTCTACTGTAGACTTTACATCATGCCTAGGTGCTCTAGGGCTGGACATCGCCGACTGGATGATGGACTGCGATGCCAAACATCTTGTGTTTTTGTCTCGGACAGGCGGATCGAAGAATCAAGATGCTCTGCAGAGATTATCTGAGCGTTCCGTGCAAGCCGAGGCCTACAAGTGTGACGTGAAAGACGCCGCCAGTATTGCCCGTGTCTTTGATGCGCTCAAGGTTGATGGTAAGCCGATTGCCGGAGTGGTCCAACTTGCGATGGTTCTTCAAGACGGTATTTTCGAAAACATGTCCTTCGATCAGTGGCGTCGTGCAATCAGTCCCAAGACTGAGGGCTCAAGGAACCTTTTGGCCAATATTTCGCCGGGAGATAAACCCTTCTTCATCATCCTTTCGTCCATCACAGGTATTATAGGTAACATAGCCCAAGCAAATTACGCTTCCGGAAACACCTTCGAGGACGCATTGGCGCATCATGCTCGCACTCATTTAGGTATCAATGCTACCAGTATTGATGTCGGATTGGTATCTGACTCGTCGCACTTTACCAAGGCTGGAGAACTCAGTGATTTCAAAAGCTACGTAGGGCGGTATCGGCATGGTTGGCGCGGTCTACAGACCAACATTACAGAGCTTGGCGTCGTCATGCGGGCCGTCATGCGCAGCTCCACCACAAATGGGCAAGCGGCACCTGCACAGCTTGTGCTAGGCTTAGGTGGTAGCATCGAGCACACTGAGAGCATGGGCGGCTTCTCACGAGACAAGAAGTTCCAGCTCCGCGTCGTCGGAAAAGGGGACGAAGGCGAAGACGTTAATGCGAAGCGGGAAATAGGCGCCCTCTTGTCTAAGGCGACTACTAAGCAGGAGGCGACAGCAGTTGTGGAAGAGCATATCAAGGAACTGATTGCTGCGTCTATGAGTATTGGTACAGGAGAGATCGATCCTCAAAAACCTCTATACGAGTATGGTGGCAGGTCTTCCCTTTCCCTTTTCGCAAACTCTTTAAACATTTAGCTGACTCCTGTAGTTGATTCTCTGCAAGCTGTGGAAATCAGAAATCGAGCCCAGAAGTTCATGCGTAGCAATATCTCCATCTTTGATATCTTGAGTGCAATGCCACTGGCGGATTTATCAGCCAAAATTTCAGCGAAGAGTCAATTGGTCAAGGTAACCGACAGCGAAGACTAGATTTCTTTTCGCGAGTGTACGGGCTATACAATGAGATACGATGAAAGCCATAAAAGTAGCAGAGCAAAAACGAAGAGCAGCTATTGTAAAGCGTAGTATCTCCCAAGCCCAAGTGAATTTCTCACCTCAAGCAAAGAGGGGGTACACTAATAAGTGATCCCTGCTTGATATCCGATATCAATCCAGCTCCCTCCCCCTGATACTACGATGATACCCTAAAAGATTACTATCATACTTGATGAACAGAGACTATGACCTGATCCCATGGACAGCCCCTACCCCAATGCCATGCAAATTCTGATCGTTTCTTTTGCCCGCTGGAGATACTCTTCTGTTTCTTTCAACGCTCCTGCTAGACCCGGATGTAAATGACTGCGCGATCGCTCCTTTAGTTTATTGATATGGCGCTGGAACTCATTGAGCTGAAGCGTGACCAGACTGTCTAGCAATAGCAGCATTTCTCGGCTGTTGACACGGTACGATGATACGAGAAAGTTAACAGAACAGAAGGCAGCAGATGAGTCGTCTCGCCCGATCTTCTCTTGTAAGGACCAGTTTGTGTTGTTGTGCTTGGCGTTGTTATGATGTAGGTATAGAGCCTTGAAAGAGTTGGCTGTTTTCGCACAGATAAGGATAATTTGCCGAACCACCTTCGAAAGCAATATGTTTTGCTCCAAGCTTGTTGCGCAGCATTTGCACCCCAAAAACACATTCAACTTCTCCATGGCCTCACTAAACCCAGCGAGTAGCGTGTCCATGCGATTTTCACGCGACACAGAGTCCGAAGCCAGGCACTCTAGAAAGGTAATTGAGAGCAGGAGGCAGTGGCAGCTGCTGCCTCCTATTTCTGATTTATTCCCCGGAGACGCGAGTGCCAGCGGCTTGTATGTGATGTCCATGGATGTGCCAGAGTCCGTTGCCCATGTCATAGTTGTGTCTGGGAGCTGCATGTCTAAGGGACCCGAATCGATTGTGCCTTCGGTGAGTGTAGAACCTCCAAGCAGCTCTGCCCCCAACGGCTGGTCCATAACTGATGACGAGGGGAATAACACCGTAGGACTGTGGGTGATTATACCAGAAGACGATTCACTTCTTCTCATCGTAGACTCATCAGCGGCTATATGGAGGAGAAGTTAGCCAAATATTGACTGTGCATGTGCTTTCCTGAGGGTCTCTAGTGGGCTGGAAAGTGAACAGGGATTTACTTACACATTTGCTTACTGCTATCACTAGTGTTCGAGCCTGCCTCGCCATCGTAGCTATATGGCGTAGTCATACTCCACGCCCAGGGTGTAGAAAGATTTTCATTGATGTGGTTGTTGTCAAACGCGGTCTGATCCAGTTCTTCGAGAGTAAAGTTGTCGTCATATTCTATTTGGATGTTCTCGGCGCTGAGGATAGCATCGCTGAATGAATCCCGTGGCGTAGTTTTCATACTGTACTCAGCACGCTGATTCTCCGCCTGGGCGGAGGTCTTGAGTCAGCCATTTCCTCTCACACGTACAGGGTTGTCTCGGTATAATTACAATCCGTTAACTTAATCCTTGTTCTTTTCTTGTTGTCGTCTGCTGTCTGGATACACGCACTCAACACCCCTTGCTACACATCTTTGACATCGCTTTCCACCACCTGAGCAACGTGCCTTTTAGTCTCGTTAGCGATTGAATTTCTTCCGTATGAAGGGAGGCGATCGGGCGGAATAGGGAAGAGCAAATGTGCCCCTGTGACAGTACGATACCAGGACACATGCCTATCAAGTGACATACTTTTCTCGAGCGGCAAAAGAGGCACGCAATACGCATCTTATCAGTGAGTTCCGACTGACTGCCGCGACTGGATCGGTATGCTCGATGAATTCAAGTATGCGCCGTCCTTGAGAACTTGTCACCAGAGTTCCAAACATTGCAAATGACTTTCCAGTGTAGGTACATGCGCTCGGTATTGTGAAAAAACATAAGACAGGTATTGAACGGTAACTAGAAAAAAGATACGAAGGCAGATTGGAAACGCTAATGCTGTTGACTATAATATATAATAGTTCCAGCACCCGAGAGTCCGGCCGGATGGAGTTTCAAGGCTGATATCAAACCGCCTGAACGCACTCTAGCCTTCTTGGGATTGCGCAGTCGCCAGGGTATTACAGTACCTTCTCAATACAGCACAATAAAGGGTTTCATCCTACAGATGTGCATCGGTTGCCGCGAACTCCCGCAAGATAGCTGCAGCCGAGGTAGGGCCGATCCAGTCCAGGGCAGGTCCGGGACGCCGGCTTAGTACTGCATGTATGTTCGACCGACTAGAATTTGCAGGGATACTATAGACTGCTTTAAGGTTGTTTCTTAAGCGTGAAAAAAGTGTATCACAGGCCTAGACGCTGCTCACGTGACAGGCGATATTCTTGGAGGCTGTTGTTTCAACTCTATCGTTTAGAACAGTACCCCTGCAACTCTCCGCCGGCCAGAGTCACAGGCGATACCTGTCACGGTGTTGAAATGCCAAGTTGCATTCTAAGAATTAGTAGTATTGGAGCTGTTAGTCGAAGCGGGTTAGAACATTAATTCCGCCGAGCATGCATACGCGGCTCTATAGTAAGCGCCTTTGTATCGGAACTGAACATGCTAAAGCGCCCAGTGTAGTGTTGCTGTGTTGGATGCATAAGAAACATATGATAATATACCCGTTCACATCAATCGGCACGTGAGCAATCCAATATCTATGATGAGGTAAATTGATGAAAGAGCTATGCTACCTGCTTTGATACCTGTGGTATCATGTCGATTGTTAAGAAATAGAGGGGGCGGACAGGCACGAGGGCAGCAAACATGGTGGTAAGCAAGGATGACTGCGAAATATACCATTTCACTCCAACGCCTGCTCCAAAATGGCGCAAAGTCAGATGTCAAATGACAGTCAGGTGGATCCGTCAAGGGTCTTCGTAGCCCCATGGGCAGACAGACATTACGACGCAAAAGCCCTTAAGTCTTGTCGGCCGCGGCGTCAGGCCGATCGTATGGCAATCTTCTACGCAATTGCCGGCACACAGGGTCACTAAGCGCCAAGCCACATCCTGTGTGATTCTAGCTACCATTAAGTATGTGTGTAGTATGTACACTCCCCGACATTGTACAAACCCTTGATTTGGCTCTTGAACGCCAAGTACGCTATGTTTCCGTTCATAGGGGAGGGGGGAGGGATGCATTGCCGTGTCGGACCGTCGCGCATCTACCTTCTTGGAGGAAAACGGCTGTAAATCAATACGAAAACGTCAGATTTGGGAATAACGATGAGACTGAATCTATTGACATTCGTGGCGACTAATCGACTACTCCAACCAGGATGCGGCTTGGCGTTTAAGGACTCTGACGCCGGCGCCGATGTTGATTTAGTGAGTAAATGGTGTGGCATACCACTGTCATTTGCTATGAGAATAATTGCTATAGAGCAATCTAAGCTTCTGTTGGATAGTGGAGTGGATGCTGATGGGCAATATTTAAAGGGTTGATCGGCGAAAGAGTGGGCGCAGTTGGATGGGCTTGGGGATCGCGTATGTGAACACAATGAAGAAGGCAAAGCCAGCGGTGAGACCATGGATGAGGATGCGCAGAAGAGATGGAGAGTAGGCTCGTAGCATATGATATTGATAGGTGCATGGGGGACAGTTGGGGTTGGTGATTGTGTGACCTCGGGAGGATGCAGGAGCTTTTGGAGAAGGGTTGGTCAGTTGACTTATCTAAATACAAAAGGCTCAACAATACTAAAGTACCTCTAGATAGGCATAACTGAATATTTGGACTAGTACCTTCGTTTTGCATGTATGTTCATGGTATGTGACCAGCAGTCAGGTCATGATGCATTATTAGCGCCTGTGATTCAAATTACCCAATCATCGCCGCTGTACGAAGTAATGGAAGCGCAAGCTTCCGCCCCCACACGCGCCCCTTACTCCTGGTAGGCGGATCAGGTCCCGTATCATGTGCGAGCCTGGTGAATCCAAGCAGCAAGCCTTTTGCTCAGCACGGCATACATAGGCGCTCAGCCGCTCTCATGTTCGTTCCCACGATCACTGCGGCGGCAAAGTTCGCACAACAAAATGGCTGAGAAGACTGCGACCGTGGTAAGTACCACTACCACACAGAGCGCGTACTGGGTGGGATGTACGTACTGACGCGTGAAAGACGACGTCGCTGAAGCCACCTTTCAGACAACGATCCATTCCGCCAGAATCATCGCTCTCCGCTTCGCAAACTTCGCTCTTCAACGCGGTCAGCCAGCAGCCGGTTCTCGACACGGCGACTAGCATCCCCCTAACGCCGCTTGACTCGCTGCCCACCATAACTGGTCGCGGTAACGATGTGGTACTCGCGAACGACTCGATCGACCAATTTCTCAAGGCAGAACTCGACCTCTCGCGCCTGAATCGTATCCATGGCCATTTGTGGATGGCAGGCCGCCCAATGCGTGCGCGCCCACTACACAGATACCGCATGATGGGTTTCGATGTGCTGTTTACACAGCAAATGGACCTGCATCTGCTTAAGTTCAGTAATCACCTGCTGATCAAGCCGTTACCTGAGTGGATACTATGCGCCGACTTTTGGAACAAGCACTTGTGTAGCGACGAGGTGCTGCACAAATCAGCCTGCGGCTTTCTGCTCTCGTATGTCTGGCTACTGGTGACGCCGCTGGATCTCAAGCTCGCACACGACTTTTCTCTGGTGCCGAGCTTCATAACGTGGCACTGGTGGAAGGATTTCGTGAAAGATTTCCTTGCGCCAGGACACGTGGATATCAATACACTTGCGCAGGTCAACAAGCGATACCAATTTGGCGATCTGAGACTTGGGCGCATCAACTCGACATATCGCATTCGCTTCTTCTACTCGCACTTCGTGCGTGGGTATCTGTATGGGTACAATCGATATGTGGTATTCTTTCAGCGCAACTTCAGTTGGATCTTGATCGTGTTTGTGTTCTTCAGTCTTGTCCTGAGCGCGATGCAAGTCGGTACCGGACTGGATGAGCTAAAAGACAACCACGCATTCCTTCGCGCCAGCTACATATTCGTGGTCTTCAGCATGGTCAGCGTTGTTGCTGTGCTCGCCTTGGTGGGGATGATCTTCATTATCATTTTCTTGTTCAACATGGTCACTGCGATCAATCACGCGAGAGAGGAACAACGGAAGAGGGAGAAACTCGCACAGAAAAAGTTAGATGAAGGCAAAGAAGCTTGACTCACGAGTCATATCTATCCTAGTCCGAAGACTCCTATCACGCCAGCCATGAAAAGAGCATTTACAACTCGTCACTCTCCCCCTCTTTCCTTGTCGGCGCCTTTCCCTTCCCTTTTAACACCATCGCTTCAACCGTGAACGTAACCTCCTTGTCCTCATCGTATGTATGACTTAATTTCCCGACCACCTTTCCGTCTGCCGGCTCATTACTGTACAAGTCCAGATCATCGAACACGTCTTCACACGCCGCATCCTCCGGCTCGTCTACCCACAGCGGCAATATCGGGTAAATAGCACCTGGCGCGAAAAACACATTGTCGTCTTGTACATTGAAGTGCTTCTGCTTCGGTGTCTTCTTGAGCCATTCTCTGACTTTGTACGGTAGCGATGAGGTGGACATGCGCATGAGTTCGCGCTTCTCGCCGTGCGCGTCGTGGCCGGACCAGGAGCCTGCGTAGAGTTGCTTGTTGTAGAAGATCTTTAGGTCTGGGGCAAATTCTTTGAGGTCGGGGTAGACTGTGACATATTCCTGTCAGCAAGAGCGTAATAAGAAAGGAACATGTTACGCACGCTCAGAGAGCTTGTAAATCTTGGCTGTGTAGGTGTTGCGGTTCAGGCACTTCCGCTGGTACGGTTGCAGGTCGGCGGTGTCCCATTTCGCTGTCCACAGAGCGCCGGCGGGTGTGGGGTCGGGTGATGGCGATGCTGCTGATTCATTTGGAGAGTCTTCCGCTGCAAATGCGGTTGCTGCGAGGATTGCCGTGGATAGAAGCGTTTGTAATCTCATGGTGATCTTTGTGCTTTGCGTGCTTCAATTCGGCAACTTTCAGGCGAAGGAGAGGTTGAGCAGTACAGAATACATCGGTTGAGTGTAGATTTGGGCTATGTATCTATATAGCTCCAACATGTCAATCTCGCGATCATCATGCGTTCTGTCCTTTTCCCTCAAGTCTGCCCTTCAAGTCACGTTCCGCGTTGGTGTTCCGCTTCCCATATTAACCGCAGGGATTACTTTGGGTTTAGCAACAGCGCGAGAAGAACGCGATAGATTAAAAGAACACCGTTGCCGAAGAATGACCACTGAGCGCAAGACCTTCTCCGCATTTTGTAGTATGGGGATCCTTGGGGTGTTTTGAAGTGCTTAGCACATTGGGGAAATGCTTGTCATATGCCGGTCGTACTTCGCAGTTTGTCGGCAACACGTGGGCACTTCAGCGATCATCCTGTAAGCAAACATTTCGTACAAGATCGAAGTCGTTATCTCACTTTCTCTCCAGATCGCTTCACAAAACCCGTGAAAGAGCTCGAGAGCATTGCTATCCAGGAACCAGGGATTCGGCATGCGAAATGACGTCGCGATCTACGGTCGCTACCCCTGCTTGCTCTCTTTCCTTCCCCAGCCACCAACCATGTGTCGACACACCACAACTTTGGCAACTTTCTATCACGAAACAAGTCATGTCTCCGACAATCGAGCTCTCTAGATATGGTGAAAGGCCCATATCGCCGAGAAGCTACCGCTGAACAGCAACGGTCCAGGAACAGGTTTTATGTACCTGCTTATCGCATTTGTAGGCTTTGTTGTGTTTAGACTTTGCGCGTTGAGAGCCATCTCTGTAGACATATTACCATCTATCATGTCCCATCTCCTAGTGTCACTTTCTCGCTTTTGCGCAAGCTAGTTTTCCACTTTCAGTCATGCGTCCCGCTCGACACCCTAAGGAAGAACTGGGCACATTGCCAACAGTAGACGAGAGCGTGCAGCGCACGAGCACATCCGCCACGGCAGAAGACGAACGGAAAGACAGTGCGAGTGCCAGGGTACCACCCACGAAACCTATGCCAGGACGTACGCCTTCTACACGCATCCACGACCCGACACAAAGACCTTCTCATACTAGCTCCAAGCCTCTTGTACGCCATGGCACATCAATCAAGGCTGATAAACCTCAACGTCCCGAGCTGCAGCGACGAGGCACAACTGCACGGACGAGATACATCGACATGCTTCTTGGACTCGACCATGTCTCTCCTTTCCACAACATCCTCGCTTCACTGCCCGTGTGGGTCTTATTAGCCGGATATATTGTATTTCCGGCCACGTTCAACAAGCTGCAAAAGGACACTTATGACGAAAAGGCAGACACTGATCTCAAGAAACATGCGCTCGATACCGTGCGAAACGTGCCACTACTGTATGTTGCTGCATTTGCATGTGGCCTAGGGGTTGCTGGATGTCTGTGGCTGTGGTGGAAACATCGAAAGAACTATGTCTGGGTCATCAATCGTATCTTCCTTCCTGCGTTGCTGAACTCAATCGCTGGACTGGTATCGACTCTAGTCAACATTTACTCTGCTCAAGATGGTGAGTCGCGATGGATACAGGAGGTAAAAACGCTAATGCAACGTTATTAGGCCAATATTCAGTCACCGCCAAAGTGACGGTTATAGTGACTGCGGCTTGTTCGGCCGTTGCTGCTCTGCTTTTTCTGCTGTACAATATGGTGATGCTGAAGCTAGTCAAGAGAAAACATGAGAGAGAGATCCGAAGTGCAGAGCGTTGGGGCGACGACGATAGCGTTCTTGCAGAACACGGGCAATTTCGGCACGATGTATAATAATCATAGTGTTAGAAGGCTCACTAGCGAAAGGAAATAACGATAACTATGAATGCATTCTGTTCGGTGATGGTTGACTTGATTGATGATTGCTACGTGAGGATGCTACGGAGGTGTATATGGTCTGAAACGAGTGAGGCCGAAGTAGGATCGGATCGGCTCGTTGGCAGCGTTCGGCAACCGACGTCCCTACTGATACTAATGATCCGGCACATAGGGTGCGAGGCAGCTATTCACTCCATGCTGCGCCACGTTATGTCAGCACACGGGTCACCGCGCTGGAAAGATAAATAAAATCTGTACTCCGAAATAATATTTGCAACCTTTATGTGATGGCGTCCGCGATGCAACTCCAATCTCGCGCATCGCTTCCACATCTTCCGCAAGAGCTCCAAGACATTATCGTCAGCCTCGCCGTCGGTCACAACAGAAAATGCAGAGGTCTCTTGGATCTACCCTACACTTGCAAACGCCTGCGAGCTACATGTTTGCCCATAACCTACAAGCAAATCGAGCTTTACGGCTACCTTCCCAAGTCGTGTGTAGATATGTTTTCTCCAAACACAAAGCACCTCGAATTATCAAAAATCTTTTTAAATTCCTCCGCCTCCTTGGGTCAGTACATCAAGACCCTTGAGCTCAAGGGTGTGGAGCTCGAACAAGCCATTGCAGAGCAGATTTTAGAACATACAACTAGTCTCAAGAGTTTTATCTACAGGTTCGAAGTCCAATGCAACCACGATGGCTTGGGAACGTGGCCGAATGCATAGACTCTTACGCGTGCACTGGCGAGTGTCGGACGGACGTTGGAGCATCTGGAGGTCACGCATCAGTTCCAAGTCGATCTATTCGGTCTGATGGCCCGTTCTTTCCTCCTCGCGCCTTGGTATTCAAGGACCTGGTTGTGCTAAAGAGTCTCTCTGTAACTGTCAGCCTACTGCTTGGCTGGCGTCCCGACAGTACTACTCATCTTGCGGATACGCTTCCATGGGGTCTAGTCCGATTGAGTATCGAAAACAGCCCGCAGATGCCTGAAGAATGCCAATGGAAAGCTGAGGATGTACTGCAAGTTTTGAAGGAGTTCGTCGACAGAAAAAAATGGATGAAGTTCACGCCGCTTCTAAACTCGATCACTGTGAACGACACAGTCTGGTCTGCGGATAAGAGACAGCAGGAGAAGTCTTGCGAACCTGTAAGAGTCTTGGTTGAGCGAAATGGGCTGCGATATTTTGCGTCGAGAGTTGGCATATGGGACTGGGAAGATGATGATGACCGTACGTCTTCTTGAGATTAGCACGAGGATTGACATGCTGACAACGGAGCTAGTGTATATGTGATGGTATTTAGCCGTTGTCGATTCGTCTTCGACCTCACGTTAGCCAATCATGAAATACCAGAAATGCATGAGACCTGTATTTGTTTGGTACGGGATTCGGAACTCAAATTTCAAGCATGCGATTCTCCATCAGGCTTAGTACCAGATGCAGTCATCTTCACATATATTAGCGGGGCCTACATACTTCCTGATTTCACACCCATCGTTGCAGTTGCAAACACGACACTTTCTCTGTTCAGCCTTCCACCCCATGTGAGATCTGCTCGAGTTTCCAAGCCACACAGCTCATGGTACTTTGGCCGACGATTGTGCTACCATTTGGCCTTCCTCCTGCACACATCCACTTCAGCCTTGCGGTATCACGCATCATATCTGATTGTTACGAGACTTCTCTCGACCCTAGTTCTTTTGCACAATCACTTGCCAGCTAGGAAATGGCTGTAAGTTTTTACCATGGGAGACCCAGTTCTCCTGTGCAGTCCTCAACTGGTCAGAGCGATATTACCTTTGAAGATCAATATGTTAGTCATACCACTGACGGATTTGTGAAAATACATGCGCGGCGATTAATGGTACGATAGGCACTGTGTACCGAATGTCAAAAGCTAGATCTCCGTGTGAGCCGGTTCGTCATTTCTCCTGGGCCTGCGAACGAGGCTACCAGCACACCAAACTCATTCCTCTTGCATTCGACAACAACTCGCAAGGCCTTTAGTACCTTCGTGGATATATGGGATTGCCGTCAAACATGTAACTTATGTAATCTAATCGCTTGCGCAGTCGAGCAAGACAAAGATGGACATGATCTGTCTCCGTGTTCTTTACTTCAGAGAAACGGATCGTCGACATGTTTCCTGAGCTGGAAGGTTGATGGGCGCCACCGAATTAGCATGAAAACAAAAGCTGCTGGCTCCGTGAAGAAAGATATACCGTGTCATTCTCTGACACGACGCATGCAGCTGACATGGGATGACAGGCAGCTGCAGGACTCATATATTGCGTTGGTGGGGTCGGACGAGCGACTGAGTACATCAGACGCAGAAAGGGTATGGAATTCGAGCCTTCTGTTTCTTGGCCGCCCAGTCGGCAACCGGGGCCAAATCTAAGCATGTATGAGGAGCTGGATTGACTTGTGTCTGGAAAAGCACCACGGACCGTGTTTCCAGGGGAAAAGGCCTCAATTGCTGCTTTCGGGACAGACCATGATATTGACAAAAACTCCACAGAGACTGCTAGACCTGTTGTCCCACTCATATTTTGGTGTCGTCGATGTACTAAACATGCAGTCGACCGAACTGCCCCTCATACACGAAGTTGGGGGCGAAGAAAGAGCGGTATACCACTACGTAGCGCTTAGCTATGTGTGGGGAGGCGCGTCATCGTGCAAAACCATGTTACAAAACGTTATGCAACACCGAACGCATGGTGACCTCGAGAGTGTTTCCCACAGATTCCCGAAGGCAGTCCAGGACACAATAAAGCTTGTACGTCAGCTGGGCGTGAAGTACATCTGGATCGATGCGCTTTGTATCATTCAAGTCAGCGCACGGTCGTGGAAGCTGAATGCATATAATATGGATCTTATCTATGGTAACGCCATGTTCACCATATGTGCCTCTGATAGGCCAGATGCGTCAAATGGATTACTGGCTATGGATGAAGTCTCTCACTGTGGAAATAAGGATCAGCTCATCGCCGCCTGCACAAAAGATGTCAAGTTGATGATAAGTCGGCCGCCGAAAACACATATCGAAGCTCGCGCGGACATCCAAGCGCATTTCGCTGATTTTTGGTGGACATAAAAGAGCACATGATGTGTTTCGTTCTCCATTTCAAGTCACCCTTATGCCAGAGGAGTGTTGTGCAAGTCATCCAGGACAAGAAAACTCGGAAGATTTTATACTCGCTCGCTCCAATCTCGGCATGCAGAGACAAGTATATGTTTCATCTGTGCTTTCATCTTCTCATCTACGACTCTCATTCGCTTTTTTTGAATAATGGAGTGAGAGTGGTTTTTGATATTCGCACATGATGCAAGAATGAGCGAGTTTTGGAGAAGAGCGACATCGGCTTTGCGCGGGAAGGTTTTGAGTGAATCATACTGGGAGACTGTGATCCGGCAGTAGGTAGTTTTTGAATAGAGTTGTAGAGAAGTGGACGTGAGTCCGGTCAATTCGACATATTTTGCCAACAAGACAGAGAACATGCCTGTTCGTGGACGATGTTTTGTTTTGGGTGGGAAGGAGAGCGCAACACTCATGTACGCGGATTTCGTGGTTTTTGAAGTGTGCAAGAAACATGATGGCACGATGAGGAAAGAAAATATCGTGGAAGAGCGTGACATTCATACCGCACGCACTACCCAAAAACGTCTGATTCAGCTCATCATTATCTACTTCCGCCAATACGTCTGCACAAACTCATGCGCCCAATCAATCACCCCCGCTTTCCAATCGCCCATGCTCTCTTCAATCAGTCTCTCGAACAGCACTTCCGCCTCACCCTCACTTCTTCCAAGCCACATGCGTTCCCTAACTTTTCCTACACTCCCTTCTCTCTCGACCTTAATATCCGGAATATTCGCGCCCTGCATCAGCGCAAACAAATTCAACAACAAATTACTACTCTTACGCAACGTACTCCACGCGGTAAACGCATAGCTCTTGAACGCCAAATAATTCGGATGTTGCGCACCTCCCATGCCTTCGATCATTTCGCGACAGAGTTTCATCTGTGGCGCGAAGGGCTTGGGGTCGCGGCCTAGGATGTAGCCAAAGTCGACGTGGAAGAAGCGGCCATCGGGTGCGAGGAGCAGGTTGTCGAGATGCCGGTCGCCGACGCCCAGGAGGTATGTGATGACGCAGTAGCCGGCGCAGGATTTGATGTATGTGTCCATGGCTTCTTTGCGGACGCCAAGAGGGGCGGAGTCGTCGGGATTGTTGGCGCGGAGGTAGGCGAGGAGAGAGCCTTTGTGCTTTTGGCATGCGGCAGCGATGGACATGGATGGGACGAATTGGAAGGCGCCGGCGGATGTAGAGGTGGCTAGGATGCGGTACGGTGTTAGTTTGAGGTCGAGATTCTCTTTGCGGAGAAGGCGGTCCATGAGTGTGATGATCTGGATAACGAGCTGATCTTGTCGAAGGTCATCGCCCGTCTTGAATATGATGGGGTATCTGTTGTCTGTGGTGGTCGTGAAGTTGAGGACCATGGGCAGGAGGGAAGACTTGAGCACGTTACACTCATCGGTGATACCAGTGATGTACACGGATGGATCGAGAGGAAGTGGTAGAGGTTCAAAGTTGGCAAGCTCATTCTTGGGATCTGAGATGGCCTTCTTGAGACGCGCGAGCTTTGTCGATCGATCACCACCACCAAATCTGACATCTTTCGAGATCTTTGCGAGGACAGTGAGTAGCTCGCCTTGTCTGCGGAACGTGTTACGTGTTTCTACTCCCTCTGGTGTCGACTCGAGCTCGACCATGAAGTCGTATTCGACTTTAGCGAACAGGTCGCGATGCTCGGGTTCCTGATCGGTGCTGAAGTCACTGATCTCGACCATGAGGTACCAATGAAAGAAGTTGCCGAGAGCGAAGCTGTTCGCTGCGCGAGTGACAAGGAACCGTGCTAGTGATGAGTCGTCACCCTCTCCTGGCGCTTCGTATTTGAGTGCTTGTACAAGCTGGAGCAGGTACAGCTGCAACTCCTCGTCATCAGCCTTCTTCAGCCGCTCAACAGCGTAGCTTCGCACTACTGGGTGATCAAAGTATGGTCCTAGTAGCTCAAGCGCATCGTCAACATCAATCTCAGCCCACTTGTCAAGTAGTGGCGCTGCCTGCCGTGCTTCGCGCGGGTTCTTCCAATTGACGCACTTGACAAACTTGGTCAAAGCCCGCTTGTCACGTAGCAAGAAGTATCGGAACTTCCAGATGTCATCTCTTTCGTGTGAAGTGATCTCCTCAAGTGGGCCCTTGGCCATCAGCAGGTTTAGTTTGTCTCGGACGTGAACGTTAGGTTTCCTGTCTCGGTCTAGAGAATCTGTCTGCTGACTACGCATCAGCTCACGGTGTTTGTCTTCAGCTGGGTTCACTCGTCGTCCAATCTCGGGATCATAAATCTTGATGAGCCGTCCTGCGTCTGCGTCGCCGTAGCCAACTCCATCAATGTCTATATCGGGCCCAAAAGAGACCTCGGGTGGCGGTCGCAACCGAACATCAGCCTCAACAGGCAGTCTGAGATCTGAGGCAGGTGGCGGAGGATACTCGACATCGGTGAATACGACAGCGTGGTCGAAACGCGGAAACTCAATCTCGAGGTAGAAAAGCTCTTGCTCGTCTTCGCCTCCAGCGTCGCCATCCGTCTTGCTCTGGCGATTCAGTGCTGTTGCCTCAGCTTTCAGCGCCTCATTGCGTATCTTCATCATCTTCTTGTAGACTAGTCCGTCGAGCCAGGTGTTGGTCGGCAAATCGCCCATCTCCTGTTTCTTCAGCAGCTCTTCGAGGCGTTGCATCTCTGCCACTTGCTCGTCTACAGTGTCTTCAGCCATCTGAGCTTTGCGACTCCTCCTCGCCTGCGGTATTACCCAGGGCGTGGTGGTGTCTGCCAGGCCATCTGCTGCCTTGAAGCGGTGTATCCGACATCGCTGTCGTCCCTTCTGCAGAGTGTTGTTCTTGTCGAAGAGGGGTATGGTGGTACCACCAAAGGGTACTGCGTGCAGATTGGAGTCTGTATCTTCGGCGGGCGACAGGTCCCACACTGTGATGTTAAGCTGGGCAGAAGCCGGGAGGTTCGAGTAGGTGACAGGCAGCTGCAGCCACTCGTTCCAAATGCGTGCATTCTTGAACGACTTGTAGGCGGTCTGCACGGGCACGGTGAGAGGCTTGCTGTCGGCCCATATTTGCGCCGTGACGTAGAGTTCAAAGTGTGGACTTTTGTTACATCAGCACAAACTCTCTCACCTCTAGCAAACTTCACTCACTTGGTGACAGAAGCTCGGTGCCTCAGGTCAGGACGTTTCAGCAATACTGAGTAGGGCACGGGCTTCTGAGTGCCGTCGAGCCGATCTCTATCACGCTTCAGCAGGTATTTCTCCCATAACCACGGTGGTGTTCCTACATTCTAACATGTACGTTGAGCTCGGTCAGGTCAAGCGACGTCGCGAAGTTGAAGGCTTCCATCGTGAGCGGTGGGGAAGCTGTGTACTATCGTATGCCATGGATGTACGTCATCCGTGTGGTGGACAGACTGTCAAACAACTCTGTATCGAAATGTTCAGATGCATTCACATGTTCCATCACGCGGGGTGAATGACTGAGACGCCCAAGCTTCCTCTACCGAGACAGCAGGGGTACGCGGGGGTGCGTGCACACGTGATTGTTGCTTGGCTTACGATATTGCCGCCTCAGGCACAAGTCGCGCTAACAACGGCGCGAATAGTGGGCAACCGCGTCCAGGAGCGACCACCACTCCCCTCCCCCACATCACACACAACACCACGCTCGCTACCGCATTATCGTTTTTCCTCGCTCGCGACGAGTCACAATGGCGCGTTTGAACACGCATCTTTCTGCGACACCGCTGCAAACACGCTCGTCAACCGTTGATTCGCTCTATCGCGACCCCTCCGCTGCGCCACGGATCGAAAGTAATGCGCGAACATCGTCCTATTCGGTGCTGAGTCCTTCAGCGTCTATGAACTCAGACAAAGAGAACGACGAGCCTCAATCACGAGAAAATACCCCGCGACCGGCCAAGAGGGGTCCCCGGGGCACGTCAGCAAGGATGCCTACTCCAGACACAGGGTCGACAGGTTCAAGCAATGGAAATAAGCGAAGGAGGACCGCGCGACACAGCAGCACTGGAGTCAATGTATTCCAAGATGGACTGGAAGACGATGACGATGAAGACGTGCCAGAGGACGATGCTCCGCCTGCTGTGCCTGAAGAGGATGAGGAGGGAGACCTGCGTTTCTACAACCCAAACCAAGATCCCGAGAAACGGAGACGTTTGCGCGCGACATTGCGCGACCATCAGCGCATGGTGGAAGGTGCGTAGCAGACCCTTGGACATGATAGGCAGTGGCTAACAATGTCCTTAGAAAACCGCGACGAAATGGTCAAACCGAACAATCTTCTTTTGGATGCCTTGAAGAAGCAAGACAGCATATTTGGCAAGGTGCGACAAACATCTGACGCTGCGCTGGACTCTCGCTTCCTGGTCAATGCTAGTGAGCTCGCGGGAAAGAAGCTGAACAGCAGTCTGCAAGGCAATGCCGGCGTCGGCATTGATCTGGACCAGTTTGTGTCCAAGTGCATATTCTTCATGAAGTCTGGTGGCCATGTCGCAGACGATGAGGAAGCGCCGGCAGTGCCAGTTCCAGAGGATGAGGACGATGCGGGAGACGACGGGCTTGACTGGGCACTCCTTGGGAGACAGGCTTGCTTTCCATGTAATAAGCGACCACCGACCATAAGCTTTCTACTTGGCCCTCTGTCTGTGGAGAAGCGAGTGAGGGCTACACAGCGAAAGGCTCGATCGCAACGGCAGCCAGTTGGTCCAGCTACACGGCCACAGGAAATCAAGGAAGGCGACATGCAACAATCCGAGACCTCCAACTTGTCAAATCTCGTCAAGAGTATCAACGTTCGGTTAAGGAGTCATATAGAAAAAGTGGATGAGAAGGTCAGCGAGGAACTTTCTGAGATACCAGATGAGGAAGTTCAGAACGAAGATGTTGCAGCAGCATCTAGACGCTACAGAGCAGCAGTCGCACCGAGCCAAGAACTGGCCGTTAGTCTTCTTGACTTCGCCATCAATCCACACGACTTCGGCCAGACCGTCGAGAACCTGTTCTACATCAGTTTCTTGGTGCGAGAGGGCAACGCGAAGATCATGAAGGATGAGGATGGATTGCCATTATTGAGTAAGTTGCCTGCCAATTGCACACTTTGCTCTGATTAACTCGACACAGTGCCTGCGAAAGCCCACGAGATGTCTGACGCACGAGAAGCCAACATCCAGAAGAACCAAGCCGTCCTCAGCATCGACTACACAACTTGGAAGATGTTCATCCAAGCTTTCGACATCAAAGAGTCGCTCATACCGCATCGCGAGAACGAAGAGGCCAACATTGCGCCTGGAGGCTGGTATGCAGGATGAGCCACCACCGCCGCTTGTACGATACTTGTTGTATGATGTACAAACACATGGCTATCGCGCGTCGCTTTCATTTCTGGCTCCGCGAAGCACATTCATCGATGTACGATATGGCTTGACGACTTCGATTCTGGCGCAATGCACTAGGGCATGGAGTTGGCCCGTGGGCTGGGAGGACTTTTGCTGCACGGTGCCGGTTTACTATTTTCGTCTTTGATACCCAAGAATTTCATCTTTTTCGATTTTACGTGGCTGCTGGGGACGCAGAAGGACGATGTATCGCTATATGAATGGAAGGTTACTTCGCGACATGGGGGTTTTGTGCATGTGTGTGTTGTTTTGCTGGTGGTGATCATCATCACCGGCATTTCTTAAGCCATATTGAGGCACATTAAACCTTCTAAACACACCTCGATTCCGAGTTCACACATGGCCAGCGTCACTACAGCTTTCTCATACATCGAAGTTTTTAGATATTCAAAAGGCCAACATCGCGGACGGCCGCTCTGGTTTTTGTCCACGTTCTTTTTACCGCTTCGTCCCTTCTTTCATGATAGACATTTCGTCCGCTTTTGGAACGCAGAAAAACTTCTCATGTAGCCCTTGTGGTCGTCTCTTGAGATTCAGAGGGAGACGAACATAGAATGTACTAGCGGCGTCTTTCGGCGGGAAGACTTTGGCGTGAGGTGGGAATAGTGATGTGGTGAGAACAGTGGGGGGTTAATACGGAGAGTGGGACAGACGTGGGGTCTACCGGAGGGAATTTCGAGAATATCGATCTTGGTTTCAATTGTTTCAACATGGCGAGGCGAGGCGGGAAAAGTCATAAACTGGAGTACATTGCCTTTTGGACTTTTGGCGATGTAGTTTGGTGATAGATGGACAGTACAGATAGCCGAGGGTTTTATAGCACTTCACGCAGCCCACGCAATCATGCTGGGTCCCCATTTGCACTTTTTGCGCCAGCGGCGTCATCATACTTGTCGAAGAGGGGTTCTGGCACTCCAGTCTTCTTCCCCATCGAATAACCTGGGATAGTTTTTTTTGGAGGAGCAGAAAAGCCATGCATTCCGCGGTACTACTGTTCTGAGGCCGACGGAAACACATACATGGCTTAGTGTAGCCTTTTTGGACGAGCCGAGCTCAGAAGTAAGAATGATGGAAGGAAGAGTTCTCTGGAGAGAAGAGATGATTTACATACCCGTCGAAGATGTGGAAAAAAAATGTAGCTACACTTCTGTAGGTTCGGCGAGCAGACATTTGTTCGTCGTCCATCCATTTGGGCCCGGCTCGAGGCGAGAAAGGCGGGGCAGGGAGTCATGCATGATAGGGACAGTCCTTTGAACATGCATTGTCACCGCCGTTGCTTGGAAGAAGAGCAGGCATGTGGGGTTTGATGGCGTCTTTGTAGAAAAGAGGCCATGTAGTGCATCGTTCGCAGCTTTGAGACGGAGCAGACATGGCACTTTTCCACTTATTCTTTGGGGGAGGAGAAGAAGAAGACATCGCAAAGTCCATGTGGACTTTTGGACGAAGAACGCACACAGTAACGGGGATGCGAAATTTTGGCACACTAGCACTTCTCGCCACAGGGTGCGTGGAAGCTGCCTTGAGGCGCTGGAGACGCAGCATGCGTTCTGCAATTTTCGTTTTTGTGTCCGGACAAAAGACATGTTTTGCCATTCCTGGACTTTTGTAATCCAAGGGAGTGCAGTGTTGTGGAGAACCGACTGAGGAGCGAGAGCAGAGGCTTTTATAGTGATACAACAGCTCCTTGCCCGAGCACGTGAAATACTCGCCACCTGTTTGAGAACGGGCTGGCACGGAAAGACATGCGACATACCAGTTTGCATTTATGTGGCTGCGAAATGCGATGGAGACAAGGACAGACATGGAACCCTTCAGGGTGGAATTTGATGAAGTGTTCGGAACTTGATAGTGGCGCGTCAAGCCATGAAACAATTGCACATCAGCTTTTGACATTCGGCGCAACATGATAGTGTGAGAGTTGGATATGGAGATTAACAGGCAAGTTCGTTCGTCCTCCAGACATAAAGCGTGAATGGCGGACGTTTTGACAAGAACTGGACATTTTGCATTCGCAAGCTGATTTGTCCGGAAAAAGAAGGAAACATAGCTATGATTTCTACCCAGGAAAACGAAGGAGACATGGCGAAATCGGTACTGAAGTGTGAGAGAAAAACGGTCAACAATATTTTGCGGGGAGCTTGGTCTAGGAAAGACATACGATTGGACCCAATGTATTTTGCTAAATGGAACAGATGGATTGATGAAGAAGAAGAAATGTCCGGGAGCCATGAGAGAACTTATATAGACACCTCAGGCATCTAGCTCGAGCAAAAACATGAATCTGGTGTGTGTGTTCTTTTAGCCATGTATTCCTCACCTAGCGATTTCGTTCTTTCGACTTTGGCTGGAAGATCGCGTGCCTGTGGCGTGATCAAGAGGAAATCCTGCTTCTGGACATGCATGTTGGCAAGGAAGCGTTCTGGAAGAAAATAAACATGTGGTCTTTGGTTTTAGTTTTGTCGAAAAGGACAGGAAGAACACGATAAGTTCCTTTCTGAATTTTGAACAGCGAAACTTCTGAGGATGATGTTTGAGAGTTGAGGGACATGAGGTGAGGGGAGTATTTATCTTCTAACGCTGTTTTAAGGGGCTAAGACATTAGTTGAAGTTCATGTGCGAGGGGGGAACATGAGAAGAAGTTGCGTTTCCGGGGTTTATTTTCTAGGGTTTATTTTCTGGGTTTCATTGCAACTTAGAGTGGAAGATTTGGTGCTTTTCATCCACACTGGAGTCATGTTGACTGTTTGGGTTGATCCATGAGGTTATCGATTTCGACACTTCTTTTAATTTAGATTCCGTGTCCTCCTTCCATCACCATATCCAGGACAATTTGAGATAGAACTATAAATGAAAGAAGTTGCATGGGGCAAGAAGTGACATCGTTGAACGACTGCAGGTGCGAGTCGGTGCGAAAGCTTGTCCTAGGCGGGGTAGAAGCAGAGTGACACTGCCAAGCTCTAAGCTTGCGACTAGTTGGGATGCCACGACATGTTCCGCGGCTTGCGACCCGCTCTGGAACTTTGCTGAGGGTGATTGGGGTTAATCTACGAGGGAATTACTCGCCAGTCATCCCAGCCGTGTACGTCACGCCGTAATTATACGAGTAGTGCATACCAACACCAAAAATGTGCACCGCGACCTTCCTCATCCGGTGCTGCAAGCGAACAGGCCTAAGCCTCATACTGCAGGTGCTTGGTCCAAACAAGCTTCCTCGGTCAAGTCTTGTACATATTCGTATCCACCGAACCGTCCAGACAATCACATAACAGGTTGCAGGGTGTCGGCGTCCGTTATCCTTCTCAAGCTTTTACCGATAGCAGACTTGGATTCGGGTGAATTGCCACTTCTGATTCGTCAAGCTTTGTGCAGGATGCGCGCCCATGCAGGTGTGCAAACATACTGTCCGGGGCACAACTGATCATCCAGGTACATAAGGAACAAGTCTCCACATTCGTTGAGATCTTCCCACGTCCTCCGCAAGCATCTTCAATCATCATGCTGGGAGCTTCAATCTTGCTTGCCGTGCTCGCGCCGGCGGTACTCGCCACACCTGTCGCGCGCTCGACCTATGCAGTGAAGGAGACGCATTATGTCCCTCGCAAGTGGGTACAGAAGGGTCGCGCACCTAAGAACCAAATGCTCGCACTCCAAATCGGTGTGAAGCAGGGCGACTTCGATGAGCTGGAGCGCCACCTTTATGAAGGTATGTTATGGAGCATGTAATGCCTCCACGGAGTCTAATCCGAACGTCAGTGTCCGATCCGTACCATGTTCGTTACGGCCAGCATTTGAGTCCTGAGGAGGTCAATGCCCTCACTCAGCCGAAGCACGAAGCGTTAGACGCTGTGCACGAGTGGCTGCTCTCCAATGGTGTCAAGAACTTCGATTACAGTCCTGCCAAGGACTGGATCAACATCCGAATCAGGATTGAAGATGCCGAGAAGCTACTTGCGACCAAGTACTCAGTATACGCTCATGAAGACGGCACAGAAATGTCCCGTGCTACGTCATGGTCTCTGCCGAGCCATCTGCACAAGCACATCGACACCATCCAGCCCACCACCTCTTTCATGCGCACCAGGGCCAATCTGCCTAATGTCAGCACAGCGACCAATCTGACGGAGGTTTACCAACCTCCGGGTTACGTACCACCCACAGATCCGGTTATCGCGAAGGCCTGCTCAATCAACGGAACCACTCCCACGTGCTTCAAGACGCTCTACAAGACGCTTGGCTACGAGCAGAAGTCTTGTGGCGAGAACCAGATTGGCTTCAACAACTTCCTCAAAGAAGTACCTATCCGACCAGATGCCAAACTCTTCCTGCAGCAATATGCACCAGAAGCTGTCAAGGGCGCTGCCGACTACAAATTCGTCAGCATTAATGGTGGCCCACAGCAAGACAACGGCTCCAGCCCTGCACAACTGGCTGCAGGAACAAACAAGGAGGCCAATCTCGACGTTCAGACCATTCTGGGCATGACCTACCCTATGCCTGTGACCGCATTCACTACCGGAGGCGAGCCACCTCAAATCCCTGACTTGGCTGCTGGAGACCCACCTGGCAATGAGCCCTACCTGGAATGGGTGACATACGTTCTCAAGCAGAAGAGCCTGCCTCAGGTCATCAGCACTTCTTACGGCGATGACGAGCAGACCGTACCAGCCGAGTATGCCAAACGTGTTTGCAACTCCTTCGCCCAACTTGGTGCTCGCGGTGTCAGTCTTCTCTTCTCCTCCGGCGACGGTGGCGCCGGCAACGCTGCAGGAGAGAACGCAACCGAGTGCGTCTCAAATGACGGCAAGAACACTAAGAAATTCTTGCCTTCTTTCCCCGCTGGCTGCCCATACGTCACAACCGTTGGCGCAACTCAAGGTTTCCAGCCTGAAGTCGCTGCCTACAGGCCCGCGAAGAGCCTTGGTCCAGACAACAAGCTTCACGGCTACTACGCTTCTGGCAGCGGTTTCAGCGAGTACTTCTCCCGTCCCAGCTACCAGGACGATGCCGTCAAGGGTTACCTCAAGAAGATCGGCAACGAGCACAAGGGCTTGTACAATGCCGCTGGACGTGGGTACCCCGATATCTCCGCTCAGGGACTCTACTTTGAGTACGTCTGGAACTCGACCAATGGTGTCATCTCTGGAACTTCTGCATCGTCGCCGCTGGCGGCATCTGTCATCGCGCTCGTCAACGATGCGCTTATTTCAGCTGGAAAACCTACGCTAGGTTTCTTGAACCCATGGCTGTACAAGAAGGGGTACAAGGGCTTCACCGACGTGCTGAGTGGAGGCAATGGAGGATGTAACACGACTGGTTTTGCGGTTACGAAGGGTTGGGATGCAGTGACTGGATTCGGTACACCCATCTTCCCTGAGATTGTCAAGTTGGCAAAGGGACATCACTAGGGTGAATATACTGGCATAGTCTTTAAATAGACGTCCCTGCCCTACTATGGCTTAGGGCTCAAATGATAATGTAATCTCCAAACACACATGCCTTTCCCGTGCCACATGAAATGCGGGTCTTTCGCTCTGTTCTGATCACACGCAATCACGCATTATTCGAACTTAGCAAACGCGTACTCCGCCAGCCACTTGTACTTTCAACGCATCATAAACCAACCAAATCTCAATTCCTCGATAAAACAACACCATGGGCCGGTAACTCAGCGGTAGAGGCTCGTACCACCCACCTCCCAATGTCAGCGTCATAATAACAAGCAGCAGTGTGGGATTGCAGTTCAATTCATCCTAAAGTCACCGGTTCGATCCCGGTTCGGCCCTCTCTTTTTGCTCTTTTGTGTAATTTTTTTGGTGGACTCGTCGGGCATGGGCATTAGAAGTGAGCTTGGTGCGAGGAAAAGGGGTGAAGACATGTGGGTTGACTTCTAGTGGTGGAGAGGGCAAGGAACCTGTTATGGAGTAGACAAGTCATCATTTTGGAAGACACGACAAAAGCATGACTGGTGTGTAAAGTCTCTTTTATTAGTATATCCAGATTCATTGACAGTTGACTGTTGTTAGTCTTGGCAAATCAAATGAAGACTCATCGATCCTCTCCTGTCAGGATCGGCCCTGCCGACATCGCCAAACGAACACCAACTTTGGAAGTGCAGAATCGCTCGACAACGAATTATTATGAGACCAGAAGCGGTACGACTATAGAACATGAAGAGTCTAATGGAAAGGCAGGAATAAGAAATTTGCGCAAAGTCACATAGTTCCAGAAGAGAAGCCCACAAGACATCATCCATTCCTAGTATGCTTTGGAAGTCAAGCGGGGCACAACATGATGTCTCCGGTGAGACCATTACGTGTAGACTATACTCAAGATTCCTAACATAATACGGGAAGTTGGAAGAGCAGGCCATAAACATATTAAATGGAAGTTTTTTGGGTAGAGGAGGCCAGGAAACATCGATCCCCTCAAAAGTTTATTTTAGGGTCGTAGAAAGCTCGACATAGAGCTCCTCCACATTCGCTTCTAGTAAAAAGAACACACTTAGGTACAGTGCTATCCGAAATCAGTGTCACCCCAGATTTTTTGCGCGCGCAAATATGACGAACAAGGGTCTGCATGTGGTCTTTACCTAGTTCGTGCTAACGTGAGAATAAACGAACAAATGCTTGTACTATAAATAGAGCGGTTCAGTTAGTCCTCCCGCCTAGCCGTCTACGTCCTGTTGGAAAGCTCACTCGATACGCTCTAAGCCATCTGCGGAGCTAGCACAAGATCCTGTTCGGTGTCCTTGTAGATGAGTTTATTGTTCAGGTTGGCCTTGCACATGATAGAGTAATGCAGACAGGTTGGTAGAAGCTCATCGTGCACCATAGTTTGATTGCACTCAGACCACTCTGGCAATTCAAGCTTAGCTGGACGCAGCATTGTCCTCTGCGCGACAGCTGTACTCGGCCTCGTTCGTCTTCATTCCTCGTACCACATGCAGCCCATTCAACGATATCCCACGGGCTGTCCCATGCCGCAGTGCCTCCGCTCATGTCACGTATGTTCACGATGTCGGCAGCGCTTAAGACTTGCGGGATGGGAAGCCGGTCGCGCGGTCGCGCCGGGTTGCACGAGGCTGGATCGGCGGAGCGGGACGTGCTCGCATTAGCTGTCGCTCGAGCTCGGGCGGGCGGATACGGCGGTCGATCGAGGGCGCTTGGACGAGGATGCTGCGCGTTTTGAACGACGCGACGAACTGGCATGGCTGCTGCAGTTCATGGAGTCCCGTGTCGCATCACTTTCAACAGTATACACATACACTCAGACTTGGTACATGTGGCTTGTCAACTCTTGTTGACCTGATGCTCTGGAAGCTTCGTTGCACAGCCACTCCTCAAGCCCGCTCAGCTGTCCCCGCCGCAGCAGCTGCAGCCTGCTCGCCATCTGCTTCCACAATGCTCACCGTGCGACGAGATACATCTCCTTGGTCGAGAGACCTCCATACGTGAGCGTTATTTTCTCCCGCTCCCAAATGCTTGTGTCGCACCATGCGGCTCTTACAGTTCGACCAAAGTCGTGGTTTCTGCCTTACCAAGGACCTCAGCGAGGAGGAGCTTTCATCCCACCCCTACGCCATTCTCTCGCACACTTGGGGCGAAGACGATGAGGAGGTGAGCTTCACAGACCTTACGCAGGGCTTAGAAAACACCAAAGTAGGATACGAGAAGCTTCGCTTTTGTGGAAAGCAGGCTGAGAAGGATGGCTTGCACTACTTCTGGGTGGACACCTGCTGCATTGACAAATCTAGCGGCGCGGAGCTTTCGAAAGCCATCACTTCAATGTTCCGCTGGTATGGCGGTACAGTGAAATGCTACGTGTATCTCAGCGACGTGTCGACAACGAGTTTCGAAAACACCAATTTGCTGGCGCGATCTTGGGAACCAGCTTTCCGCAGCAGCCGATGGTTCAAGCGGGGTTGGACGCTTCAAGAGCTTCTCGCGCCTCAGTCGGTAGAGTTCTTCGACTCACATGGCACCCTATTGGGCGACAAGGGCTCTTTAGAGCAAGTGCTACACGAAGTCACTAAGATCCCGCCTCGCGCCCTTCGCAATGCTCCTTTGGATGAGTTTGGCGTTGACGAGCGAATGTCATGGGCAGAGGATCGAGAGACGAAGCATGAGGAGGACAAGGCGTATTCTCTATTAGGTCTCTTCGGTGTCAGCATGGCGCTAATCTACGGTGAGGGAGTGGATAGAGCCTTCGCGAGGTTGCAAAAGGAGATCCATGGTGGTGAGTGGTCCAGCTCAGCTCTCTAGCTGCAATAGAGTTTGCCTTTTCGCTGAGATTGTGAGACTGCAGAGGACTTTATCGCCCACCTTCCGTACGCTGAGGACGCGCCTTTCAACTCGAACACCTCTCAACACGAGACCACGTGCCTCGCCAATACCCGCGTTGATCTCTTGTGCAGAATATACAAATGGGCAGACGGGGAGGGCGAGCAACATATTTTCTGGCTGAGCGGCCTGGCTGGTACTGGCAAATCAACAGTTGCACGCTCAGTCGCCCGCTGGTACCATACAAAGCAGCGTCTAGGTGCCAGCTTTTTCTTCTCCAGAGGTGGCGGTGATGTCGGCAGTGCAGGCAGATTCGTCTCTAGTATTGCGGTCCAGCTTGCGCGGAGCGTATCCGGCGTCCGGCGCCATATCAGTAATGCCCTCATACAACGTCCCGAGATCGCCAGCCAGTCGTTGCGCGACCAGTGGCAATACCTTGTCCTCGAGCCGCTGTCAAAGCTGCAGGGCCCAGCAATTTTTGTGCTAGTGATCGACGCTCTCGACGAATGTGAAGGCAGCAATGACACGCAGCTCATCGTGCAGCTCTTGGCGATGTCCGGGTCATTGAAAAGTGTTCGGCTGCGAGTGTTTCTCACCAGCAGACCTGAGGTGCCGATCCAATATGGGCTGGGACAAGTGCCAGACGCAGAGCGCCAGGACTTTCTGCTGCACAAGGTGTCACCGTTAATCGTCGACCACGACGTCCAGCTCTTCCTCGAATACCGACTAAGCCTGATTGGCGAAGAGGATGGTCAAGAACCTGGCTGGCCGGGCGCAGAAGTCATCCAAAGCTTGGTTCGAAGCGCGTGCGGGTTGTTCATCTGGGCTGCAACAGCGTGCCGCTTCATTAGCGAAGGCCTGTTCGTGGAAGAGCGGCTGCACATGCTTGCTGACGGCAGCGATTGCGACAGCGCAGCTAGTCCAGAACAACACCTTAATCAACTGTACCTGACAGTTCTGCAAAAATCTATTCAGAGCAGCTATACTGCACGAGAACTAGCGAACTATTACAGCATGATGCGGCAGATTCTTGGGAGCATTGTAGCTTTATCCTCGCCTCTTTCCGTCTCATCGTTAGGCAAGCTTATACTGATACGAGAGCAGCAAGTCAATCGGATGCTAAAAGAGTTGCACGCCATCCTCGACATACCAAAAGACCATGGCCAACCGCTGCGTCTGCACCACCCTTCGTTTCGCGACTTTCTCTTCGGTAAGGACAGATGCAATAATGAGAACTTCTGGATAGACGAAAAGCAAGCGCATGCGGCTCTAGCTAGCAACTGTATCCAGCTAATGTCAAGCACGCTTAAACAAGACATATGTGGCGTGAAGGCTCCTGGTACACTAGCAGCAGATTTGGAGAAGGACTGTGTTGCACAATGCATTAAACCAGAGCTTGCGTACGCCTGCATCAATTGGATCCAACACCTCGCGAAAGGATCGACACGGCTTCATGACGGTGGCCAAGTTCACTCGTTCCTGAAGGAACACTTCTTGCACTGGCTCGAGGCGCTAGGCTGGCTTAGAAAGGTGTCAGAGGGAATTCATGCTATCAGCTTACTTGAATTCTCTGTCCTAGTAAGTCGCTCTTGACGAAACAGCGATTAGAGAATAATGTTTGCACAGGTTGAAGACTCTAGTCAGTTGCGTGTATTTGTTCATGACATGAAACGATTTGCGTTGTATGGCCGAGCAGCTGTTGAACAAGCACCATTGCAAGTGTACTACAGCACACTCATGTTTACGCCGAGGAACAGTGTGGTGAAGCGACAATTTTTCGTGTTGCCAACGTGGGTTAAGAGGGCGCCCCAGGTAGAGCGGGAATGGAATGCGCTACTGCAGACCCTAGAAGGACACTCGGACCCAGTCATCGCGGTAGTGTTCTCGCCAGACGGCAAGACAGTGGCGTCGGCATCTGACGACACGACAATTAAGCTGTGGGACGCAGGCACTGGCACTGAGCAGCACACGCTTCAAGGACACTCAGGCTTAGTCCGTGCGGTAGTGTTCTCGCCAGACGGCAAGACAGTGGCGTCGGCATCTAACGACACGACAATCAAGCTGTGGGACGCAGGCACTGGCACTGAGCAGCACACGCTTCAGGGACACTCAAAATGGGTTAACGCGGTAGTGTTCTCGCCAGACGGCAAGACAGTGGCGTCGGCATCTAACGACACGACAGTCAAGCTGTGGGACGCAGGCACTGGCACTGAGCAGTACACGCTTCAAGGACACTCAAAATGGGTCAACGCGGTAGTGTTCTCGCCAGACAGCAAGACAGTGGCGTCGGCATCTAACGACACGACAGTCAAGCTGTGGGACGCAGGCACTGGCACTGAGCAGCACACGCTTCAAGGACACTCAAAATGGGTTAACGCGGTAGTGTTCTCGCCAGACGGCAAGACAGTGGCGTCGGCATCTTGGGACAAGACAGTTAAGCTGTGGGACGCAGGCACTGGCACTGAGCAGCACACGCTTCAAGGACACTCAGGCTTAGTCCGTGCGGTAGTGTTCTCGCCAGACGGCAAGACAGTGGCGTCAGCATCTAACGACACGACAGTCAAGCTGTGGGACGCAGGCACTGGCACTGAGCAGCACACGCTTCAAGGACACTCAAAATGGGTTAACGCGGTAGTGTTCTCGCCAGACGGCAAGACAGTGG